>JXCR01148665.1:34080-114045 GCA_002079205.1 Phalaenopsis hybrid cultivar | reverse complement strand
GAAATGGATTGTAATGTGCTAAGGGACTCTTAGAGAAGCTCTCTAAGGAGTTTGGGAGGCCTTGGTGATAATTTTTTTACCCCTCTATTCATGGTCGTGGGGGGGGGGACATTTTATAAAAATTGGTCAAGGGGAAGCTTGGCTGGCCAATTGAGGGGTTAGCCTCACTGCTTAGGTGTTAAGCAGAGGAGCTCTCAGCTCAATTTGGGCTGAGGTGGCTTCTTGGCATGAATTTGTGATGTAGAAAGCTAAGCTTGATAAAAGGGTAAGGGTGTTCAATTCCCATTCAGTTAGAGGCAACACAATTATTGAAAAGGGGGGGGGTAGACCACATGTTTAGGTATCTGAAAGGAGGGTGGGGTGAGGTGGTAACTGGGGAGGTTATGGAAATGAGGAGAGGTCAATGGTCAGAATTGAACATTCTTCTTCTTTTTGGATTTTTGTGTTTTCCATTCCTCTTCCAACAGGTGCTTCATCTCAGCTATATCATTCTTCTGAGGAGCTTCTATTCTAAGAGTAGTTTGCTGGTTGGTTTCCTTTGGTTGCACCACCTCACCTAAAGAGACAGATAGGGGTGTTTGAATATTTATCTGGTTTACTTCCTCCCTGAATGATCTGGGGAAAGTATATGGGGGGTCTCTGGAGACAAGAGGAGCAATAGAGCTTTTAGGTGTTTCCAGCATATCAACCAAATTCCCAGTTGGAGGGGGGTCTACACCAATTAAGCCTTCTAGGAGAATAGGCTGGGTGTACCTTCCCTGATTTGCCACTGTCTTCTTTGGGGGAAGTGAAGCCTAAAGCATCTATCCTTGGTGTGTCCAAACATCCTACACTGATGGCAAAAATATGGTAAATGTTCTAACCTCACTGTTTAGCAGAAACCCTCCTTGTCATTACCAATCCAAATCCTATTGATTTCACGGTGTTGGGACTATTTTTTGTGTGGGGTTTGCCCAAAAGAAGCCGTCGGTCATCGGAATTGAAATCCTGTTGTTCTTATTTTTGGTGTGGGTTTTGCCCGTAAGAAGCTGTCGGCCATCAGAATTGAAATCCCGTTGCCCTGTGTGGGGTTTGCCCGTAAGAAGCTGTCGGTCATCGGAATTGAAATCCCGTTGTCCGCTTTAAGGACGTTTTTAAAAAATTTTAGTTTTGAAAAAGATGAAGTCAAACTGACCCCATAATTTTTATAGTTTAAATGAAAGAGCACTTTATCTCAAATCTTGTATCTATCCCGAAGGATGAACACAAGAATTGAGGGTGAGGCAAGATCAAATAAAATAAACAAAGTTATGACATCCATTTTTGTCTTCGAAACCAATGTATTGGTTACAAAGTTTATATTATGTTGGGTTCGAGAAAAGAAATTCCCCTATTTAATATAAGGAATTAAATAGGGTTTATATTATGCTGGGTTCGGGAAAAGTTTCCCCTATTTAATATAAGGAATTAAATAGGGTTTATATTATGCTGGGTTCGGGAAAAGCTTCCTGTAAGGGCAAGTCCCTATAGTTAATTACATCATAGATAACCGAAGTTACCTAAGAATACTCTCGATAAAAATCAAGAAAATTTACCTTCAAGGAGTTCAAATGGTAAGGACATTTCAAAGATATCGGACTAAGAAGTGTGAAGGGGAGTGGTTCAAATTTGGAACATTTGGTTTTGGAGTCCAAAGGAGGAAACACTAGACGGTGTCACGGATCCGAAGGAGAACTTAGGTGACTTCCCAAGCTACCCTATTATTTGGCTTCAATTTAGGATAAATTATTTAGATGTTTCACCCTGCAATTTTTTATTTATTAGGATTTACATTTCTGTGAAGCAGTCAGCACAAATAAACTTGAAGATGTGAGGATTTAGGTCACGACGAACGACAACCTCAAAATCCTAAGACGAGTTAGGGCTTAGATTGTACAACAAGATTGTACAAATGCCTAAAAGATGTGTTTGAGGATTTATGTTGCACGAGGCAAAAAACCTTGATATCCTATGGCTTTGTTGTTTAAAGCTAAGGAAGGGATGTATTTGTGTAGATCCTCTTGCTGTAGAAAATGGCTGGGCTGCCCACCATGTATCTCCAAGCTCCTCGTTGTAGCAGAGTTCAAGTTTTCTAGGTCATTTGGTTATAATATCAAATTAGGTGACCCTATGGTTAAAGTACTTTAAATTTTATTATGGGCATATTAAAGTTGTTTAAATCGACACCGATCAAGATCCCACGGTTCCATCGTCCCGACACCACTATTTTCTATTGGAATTACTTAGTCCAAATGAATTTACTAAACTCAACTTAATGAGTTCCATAATTTCATTTAGACCATGGGAAGCCTTGTTAGCAACCGTAGGTTACCGCCTCTGAGTGTTCCCGATCTTCCGATAGAGATGTTTTAATTTATTTTGTTGTTGTAGTTTGGATGTTTGTGATTAAATTTTGAGTTATTTTATATTTTGAAATGTTGTGAGGTATTTTTGTTTGAAATTTTTTTTTGGTTTTGTTTTGTTTTTAACATGCAAGTGTTTTTTATGCAGTAGGTAAGGTACAAGCATAAAAGAAAAGCAGTAGAAAAGTACAATAAACACCGTAAAATGCTGTAAACTGTAAAAATACACCTGATGAGTCTTCTCGTTCCACCACCTGAAACTCAAAATGCATGTTAGAGCATTTATGTTTATAGAGCTGAAAAAGTAAAAAGTTTTGGAAACCTTCCTAACTTTATGTTGTGTATTTAAGGATAATATTATTAAGTAAAACATATTAAGTTTCATAGATCCCTAAGGTATTCACCAGGTTAAGAGTAGGGAGCAGGTCCATGCAACATTCTTAATGTCTGGTAAAAGGCATTGGGTTCATTTAAACTTTATTATGTTACTTAATAATTCATCCTGAATATCTTGATGCTCAGTGAATATTGATGTCTTGATTATCCCTAAAAATAGGGTGAATGTCATTTGTCTTTTAATTTGAAGATTATGTTGGTGAAGACCCTAAAGGGGGCAAATTAGTTTATTTAAGGACACTTAACCAAATTTTTATTCCTAATTGGACTTGTGGTGTTTAAAAGAAGTTTAATTATGTTGATTTTTCTAATCCTCTTTATCAAGTTTTAATATTGGCTTAAATTCACCACTAAGTCCTTTAGATCTAAGTGAGTGTGAATGTATTAATTTTGAAAAGATTTAAAATTTTAAGTGGTCATTATCAAGATCATTTTAGGGATGTGAAATCATTAATTTCCAAATTCATGTCCCTAAACTCAAAAGTCATTTTATGCTAATGAAGCTTCCAAAATTTTGATAATTATGAGAATTATTCATTTATCTTGTAATTTGGCAAAGTGAAGTGGGTTTCTACTAATTAAGCCAATTTCTGATTGCAAATCATTAAATGAGTTAATTAATATCACAAATTACCCATTTCCCATTTTGATTAAGCCTAAATGTTCATTAAGGCTAAAATATCCAAAATTACAATTTTGCCCCTAAGGGTCCAAACTTTCATAATTTGTCAAATTTAAGTCAAATGACTTTGAAATTTTTTTGTAACCTTACTGATAAGTCAATTAAGACATCAGAGGAGAAAATGTGAATTTTCGCGATTTAATTTAATTTATATAATTATTTTCATGCAAAAATATGCATCTTCAAAGAAAATTCCAAAAGATGATCAGGACTATTCCTAATCACTTGAAATTTTTATGTAAGCTAGCCCTAGACTAGAAAGTCAACTGGCCAAATTTTCATAATTTTTTGAATTTTCTGTGATTTATTAAATTTAATTTAATTTTTGGAAACTTTAATAAAACTAAAGTATTTTAAGTGTTGGAAAATAGATTTTTTATTTTTGGAAAATCTTTCTGAGGTTCAAGAACCCATAGAAATTTATTTTGTTTTTTTTTATTTTTTTATTTAATTTTTTGAGAATTATTTTGTGAAAATTCCATTTTTAAAACATAAAAAAGTAATTGAAGGTTCAAAAATAGATATCTTTATTTTTGAATTCAAGAAAAATATTATAATTTTTCCTAAATGTTTAAGAAGTGATTTAGAATATTTTTACGATCTTTGTGATTTTTGTAGTTTTTAATATATTTTTTTAATTATTAAAATAATTAAAAAAAGGATTAAAAATGAGGTTATTATTTTAAATATCATTTTATTTTTATTAAATCCCCCTGAAGTCAGAGAACTCAAAAAATTAGGTTTAATAATTTTTGGAGTTATATTTTGATTTTTGAAGATTATTTAAGTGTGAAATTTGATGATGATCTTTAAAAATCAATTAAAAATTTCAAATGATCTCCAAATCCTTTGAAATTTTTATGGCGAGTTCTCTGACTCATGAGGCACAGTGGAGAACAAACATCAAGTGATTTTGATCTCTATGTACTTCAAATTAAATGTTTTAAGCACATTTTTAATTCTTAAAAATCATGAAATTATTTTCTAAGACTGCACTAACCATAGGAAACTTACATGAATTTTTGTAGAATTTTCTAAGCCACATATAATTTTCTACAATTATTTGAGTACAAAATGTATAAAAATTTAGAAAATTAAGATCTTTGTCTAGAGATCTTTTATGTCTTTGGAAAAATACTCAAATTATGCACCTAGACAGAGGCTACAACATATAAAAATTTAGGGTCAAGGTGATAATCTAATATGAATGGAGAATTAAAAAACCCCTAACCCTAATTATTTTTTTAAAAATAATTTATGCATCAAATTAATGTGAAAATAATTTCATATGATTCTCCTCTGTTTACTGAGCAAGTGGAAATTTTTATTTTATTTTTATGAATTTTCTACGCAAAGATATGGATTTTTGGAGTTTAGGGGCTAATTTTTGAATTTATTAAATACCCCTATTTATTTATTCAAACCACGGGCTGACTGGATTATCGGATCCGTCGAACAGCCACGCAGTGCGCTTCTATTCAATGTCGCTTTCTGAGTCAGCTGCCACGCGGCCCGCCATATCTTTCTAAAGTATCATCCAGCTTGATCTCCGCCATCCATTCAATACACGCGAAAATGGACGACATCCTTTCATCGTCCCCGATGGCCTTAACCTAGAGTCGTCCAACTTAAAACCTTAATATCTCTCTTGTTTCTAAATGGATTTTGGGCCTTAACCGAGATCCGTCCAACTTAAAACCTTAATATCTCTCTCGTTTCTTAATGGATTTTGATGATATTTTTTAAATTGTTTGTCTTGAAGGAGACGAACACATCTATATGGTAAACATACTATGAAATCAAGCCATCATAAATGGAGAGCTCGCCAAGACTCGGGAGAGTGAGTAAGGTTATACCTTTGCTCCGAGAGGTTTGGCCTCAATCAGAGATTCTTCACACCTTCTTTGGGTCCCAAAGAGCTTAGGGATGAAGCCTTTGGCTCTGGTGTAAGTCCTATATATGATTTCGACCATTGGTTGAGAGCTATGGTAGAGGCTATTTCAGAGGGGGAATTGATGGGGGTTTGGCTTCTTTCGCTTCAAAAGGGGAATTGATGGGGGTTTGGCTTCCTTCACTGTTTGTGAAGGTGTAGAGCCAATTTATTTGAAGTTTGGTGCTGTGTAGGTTCGGATTGAAGTTTGTCCTGGTTTCAGGCAGAAATTCAAACTCAAAATTGGATTTCTGTGGTGGAATTGGGAGAGGGAGATGGATTGTAATGTGCTAAGAGACTCTTAGAGAAGCTCTCTGAGGAGTTTGGGAGGCCTTGGTGATAATTTTTTTACCCCTCTATTCGTAGCCGTAGGGGGGGCATTTTATAGAAATTGGCCAAGGGGAAGCTTGGCTGGCCAATTGAGGGGTTAGGCAGAGGAGCTCTCAGCTCAAATTGGGCTGAGGTGGCTTTTTGGCATGAATTTGGGTATTGGTCATGTGGGGGCTCATGGCTTTGGGCTTTAGCTTAGGTTAAAGTGGTTAACTAAGGGTTGTGTCATGGTTAAAGAATATAATGAGCAGTAAAAATTGCACGATCGAGTATTTACATGTGGTATAGCAATTATATCCCTTTAAAAATTAAAAAAAAAATTTTACCCATGAGATAAATATCAAACTTAACCATGGGATTTTGGCTGAAACTAAACCTTTTACCCATGAGATAAATATCAAGCTTAACCATGGGTTTGTGGCTGGTTTTAAACTCAACCTGAGATAAATATCAAGCTTAACCATGGGTTGGTGGCTGGCTTTAAACTCAACCTTAGAGTCTATTATAAGTATGGTAAGGCTCATTTGACCATACCAAGCTCAATTGATTTGGATTTGGCCATAAGTCCAAAAATGGAAGGCTCATTTGACTATATCAAGCTCTTGGTTTGGATTTGGCCATAAGTCCAAGAAGGTGCATATGACCAAATCTTGTGTTTGTACTATCTCAACTCTAGAGTCTAGGATGAGTTAAGGTAAGGCTCATTTGACCATACCAACCTCAATTGGTTTGGTAAGTCCAAGAAGGTGCACATGACCAAATCTTGTGTTTGAACTAGGTTAGGCATGTCAATTGCCCCAAGAAGGTGCATATGACCAAATCTTGTGTTTGGACTAGGTTAAACATGTCAATTGGCCCATATAAATATGGTATTTGGTGTAATAGACCAAGAAGAACAACTCTCATGAAGGGTGAAAGTCATTTTGAGGTCCATTGGTTAATCAATTTGGTGGATTTTTTATTTTTGACCCATTTTAAGCAAGTTGTGCTAAGTTTGGGTCAAACTTGGGCTAGCCATATGCTAAGTCAGAATTTATTGTTGTGTTCGGTGTACAACATCATGATGAACAATATTCATGAAGGATGAAAGTCATTTTGAAATCAATTTGGTAGTGAATTTAGTGGATTTTGATGAAATTTGGATTTAGACCCAAATTAGGCATATGAGGCTAATTTGTGTCAAACTTGAGCTAGCTACGGACTAAGCTCAAATTGATTATTGTGTTTGGTCATAAATGACCTCAAAAAGGAANGGTATTGTGAGGGTATGGTGAGGGTATTGTATACCTTAGCTCCAAACCAACACCCAGGGTCAATCCTAAGGCGAAGTAGTCCTATAGGAACTCTCCTTGAGTTCCCTCATAATGATCTTACCTACTAAGTGCTAGAGGTTATGACCAATATGTGGAACTTCAAGTTGAGTAAAGAGAAGAGTTTTGAGTTTCTAATGGTGAGGGTACCTTTTCTAGTTTTCTAAGTCTAGTTAGTGGGAAAGTCCTATGGGAGACCTAGGCTACTAAAGAAATTTCTAGACCTCAACCAAAAGTGAGGTCAACAAATGGACCCTCAATAGGTGTGGTGTGCTGGGCAAGCACACCACACGTATTGGCGTTGACCGACAGGTCAACAAGACCAATATAGATTTCTAAGTCATCAGACCTAGAAAGAAGTGTGAATTTGTGTCTACTATTTGTTTCAGCTGGGGAATTTTAGCAAATGGGTATGTCTGATCAAAATGAGAAAGTGAGGACTCTTTCTGAGGATTGGAGAGTGGGTTTAAAGTATATTTTGTGTATGTGAATCAGAATTTGGGTACTGATCTTAAATAGTGGGTATCAGCAGGACAAGACTGACTGAATACGAGAATTGAATCTCTTGAATAGATTGAAGGACTTATTCCCTCAACCTCTATAATTTGATTTGATTTAAAAGACTGCGATAGGATAAGTTCCTAAAGCAATATGAAATCCTCAACCTTTAAAGTTTGTTCTTTTTTTTTTGAACCATTGCAATAAAGAAACGTTTAAAGCAATGCGGTATCAGATACTATGATTCTCAACCCCTAAAAGTTTGGTATGAACCATTGCAATAGAGAATTATCTAAAACAATGTGGTACCTAATATTGAGATCCGTACCTCTAAAAGTTTGATATGAATCATTGCAATAGAGAAATATCTAAAGCAATGCGGTATCGGATATTGAAATCTGTACCTCTAAAAGTTTTATATGAACCATTGCAATAGAGAGATATCTTAAGCAATGCGGTATTGGATATTGAGATCTGTACCTCTAAGAGTTTGATATGAACCATTGCAATAGAGAAATATCTAAAGCAATGCGGTATCAGATATTGCAATAGAGAAATATCTAAAGCAATGCGGTATCGAATATTGAGATCTGTACCTCCAAAAGTTTGACAAGAACCATTGCAATAGACAAATATCTAAAGCAATGCGGTATCGGATATTGAGATCCGTACCTCTAAAAGTATGATATGAACCATTGCAATAGAGAAATATCTAAAGCAATGCGGTATTGGATGTTGAGATTCGTACCTCTAAAAGTTTGTTTTTGTTGAATTTGTGGGAATTTTGTAGAATTTCTGAAGATTAAATGCAAAGATGAGCATAGGGTGTCCAAGCCTACTCCGAAATGTAAAGATGGGTATAGGGCGTCTTACCTATCCCGAAATGTAGAGATGGGTATAGGGCGTCTTGCCTATCACAAATGTAGAAATGGGTATAGGACGTCTTGCCTATCTCAAAATGTAGATGTCGTGAATAAGGCGTCCAAGCCTACCCCGGAATGTAGAGATAGGGGATGAGGCATCCATACCTATCCCGAAATGTAGAGATGATGAAAATTTTGTAAAATGTAGAGAACATCCGTACAAGTTCGTACAGTGCAGAATTTTATTGAAATGTCTGTGTAGAGACTCTCAAAAATTTATGAGGACCAAAATTTTATTTCAATGTTTATTTTTTCGTACAGTGCAGAATTTTATTGAAATGTCTGTGTAGAGACTCTCAAAAATTTATGAGGGGAAAAATTTTGTTTCAATGTTTATTTTTTTTTATTGTTTAATTTGTTTTAGGATTTAGACCCAGTTTCAGACAAGCGCGACATCTAAGAACGAGTCTTTGTCTTTGAAACACGAGGCATGGTGCTTCTCGAAGTATCGTCCACTGACTTAGGACAAGTGTTAGAAAATAACTCACTCTTTAAGGTGCTATCAGAATTATATTCTTTCAAGACCTGTAAAAGAGGTATTATCTTTAAAGACGCCATAGTTAAGAGGTTGCAAGTTTGTAGATTTGTTTGTAATAGTTGTCATTGGATTTGTTGCAGATTCTGTAAAGGTTGTTGAAGTTATCTTTGAGAAATCTTTCTGACGTTCTTTAAGTTGGCGTTGGAGTTGTATTTGCTGAACACTGAAAGATATGACTCAGGATTGAATCTCCATTAACAACTAAAATCATCGTCGTTTCTTTAATTCTTTCTTTCTGAGCCTAAGCAGAGTTCAAAATTTTGGTCATGTGATCAAAATATTTTTCATCGTCCAAAGATATTTCTGAGCTAATTAATAACCAACCAAAAGACTCAAAATTGTTGAACTTTTTCTTGAATATAATATCTCAAGATTTTTTTTAAGAGAGCATTTTAAGTTTCATTATTAGGGGAAACTTGAACACCAATTTTTGATTATACGTTCACCTCAAGCTTCTTCACACACTTTTTTATTTTGATTTGATCTTTGGATCAAACTTTTCATACCATTTTTTTTCGTGTTTTGTTGAGAGTTACTATATCTGGAAGAGGCATGATTTAAAGATTTTAATGTTTGCATAGACACATATTTTTTGATTACTCACCTCAAGCTTCTTCTCGGGGTAATTTATTATTATATATTTTTTTTCTTTGCTCCGTTTGTTTTCTGAGAATTATTATATCTGGTGGATCGTATGTTAAGGATTTTGAATTTCCATATTCCCCTAACTAAGAATCCTAAATAATTTCTTAAGTTGAATTCTGGGATATTATAACTCATTCGTGAGTCAGGACCCAATCACGTGGCAGGAGTTTAAAAGGCTCGTGATATCCCGAGTTAATTACTCGTATTTCCACCACATTATTTTATTTTGAAATTTTCTTAGGACCCAGTCTAAATTCTTTAAAGTGGATGACTTAGTTATTAGGGCATTAATTTCATTCTCCCCTGAATTCACAGTCTTATCAAAACATCCAAATATTTCTTTTGAGGTGATCAATATTTTAAATATTACACAATTATGAACAAAAGAAGTATTCTTTTTATTAATTGGGGTGGGAGGGATGGGATAGACTAACATCAAACCTACTAATATCCCTTTTTAAACAAAAAGCAGTACAGCAGTAGGCAAGAGGCATTTCATTTGTTGGCAGTTACGTAGGAATAAGTTAGAACAAACAAATCGACTGAAGTCATATTGGTAGAACCTATTTCAGGTTTTTTTTTCTTTCAAGTATTCTTCCGGGATTGTTACGTCCCCATTCCTCAACTTTTCCTCAAGCAAGTCCTTGAAACTGCAACACCCCTCTATGGTGTGTCCAATGAACATGTGGTATGGGCAATATCTTGGGTGCCCTTTCTTGTTGACCTCGTCAGGCTTTTTTGGCGTGGGCAACCTGAACTCGGGATTCTTGATCAAACTGCGAAATATCTTTTTCGCCGCCTTCATCTTTAAAAGAGTTAACCCCATTTGATCGAGCTTCAATGATTGAAATTTGTTTTTTGTATGTCTGGTAAGGTCTCTGGTGAGACGATTGTTGAAGATTCTGACGAGAACGTTGGGAAGTTTGCTGATGTTGTTCAGCCTGGATCTGCAATGATTGCTTTCCCCTGTTAACCACATCAACTGTTCCAGAATGCTTCTCAAATATATTAGTTGTCATGGACCTTTTGTGAGGATCCATGTGTTTGATTTCTTCTTGAAGACTGTTAGCCTTGCTGAGTAGCTTCTCGAAGGATTTGATGGTGAGTCCCTTGAGCATGAAAGCTACTGGCCCATGGATGCTTTTGAGTAAGATCTCAATCGCATGATGTTCCTGTAGCTGAGGTTCACACTTCATGCTAAGGTTTCTCCACCTCAAAGTATAATCTACTAGAGTCGCATTAGGCTTTTGTCTTTCTACCATTAGATCTCCAATAGACACATGATGTTGCACTCCGGCAAATCTTTTTACGAACAACTATTCCAACTCGGCAATTGACTTGACCAAGTCGTTGGGCAAGTTGGCATACCAATCAAAAGCAACTCCTGACAAGCTAGTGATGAACTGCTGAGAGAGTAAAGCATCATTAGTTCTTGTGTTGCCACAATTAGCTCTGAAATATGCTAGGTGTTGTTTGGGATTTCCACTCCCATCAAATATTTTGAAGTTTGGATGTGTAAAACCCTTAGGAAATGGTACGACATCAAATTCCTCCGGGTAAGGTCAACCTTTTAAAATCAATGCACCATCCTTAGACTGGGTTAGGGCTTCACGAACTTGTTCGACCATTTGTTTAAATTCATTTTCTGGTATGATGCTTTGAATAGAGTACTTATCTGGTTGCTCATCAGAGGAGAACTCTTTTCTTTCATCCTCAACATGAATGATTTCTGGTTGATTCATTCCTGGAGGTGTCATCTGTTGTGATTTCGGGGAGATTAACATCTCTCTCAATGACAATTCTAGCTAGGGCAGGTCTGGCCTTATTGTAAGTAGGAGCATCCACCTTCATAGGTCTCCCTATTGCACATGCTATATTGAATAATGCATTGAGGTTGAAGTACCAGATTGGGAGACCAAGTAATTTAAACCATAGAAGAACTATTCGGGGTTCCTTACTAGGGTCAAATTCAGGATCCCATTTCAGGATTTTCATTGTGGTACCTCCAATTTGGATGGCATGTTTTGTAAAGAGTCTAGCATAGTCTTCCTCTCCTGAGAGTTGTATAAGTAGGTGTCTTCCATCTAGAATACCAATCTGCCAATCACCATTAAATTTCAAAGAATCAAAGTAGTTTCTAACAAAATCCATCTTGGGGTGGCCAAGAAGAAATTTCCCCACCAAGGTAAATTTAACTTGGTCATTAAGATTAATAATTTCTTGAGGTGAGAAATAAATAGTAGGTTCTCCATCCTTGGCACCTAAGGGTTGAATGCAAGGGTTGTTGCCCTTTCCTGCTGCAGTGTCATGAAACTTCTGTGGGAATATTAAATGTTCAGGATCATTGAGGGAAGCAGTTGATTTGCCAACCACCCCTGCATAGGTAACTTTTGCCCATTGAACATCTGTATCCAAGTCGATAGGAGTAGCCATACTCTCAAGAAACACAGACCAGAAGCCACAGAACTAGAGAACCAAGGAATAACAGGACCAAACCCAAACAGAACAGGTCCACCAGTTAGCAACCTCAAAACAGCAGTGCCCAACACCAGGAAGGGGAGGGAAACCACCACAAGAGCAAGAGAGTGCCAAGTGAAAACAGATAAAATAATGGAGAAAGGAAAGATAGCTGAAAATAGAAAACCTCCAATGTAACAGTAAAAACCCACCAACCAGGGAAAAAACCAATGAATCAGTAAAACCCACCAAAACCTATGAAAGGAGTGATGGCGATAAACTTCCAAAGTATAGAAGAAAAAGAAAATAGCACTCTGAAGAAATGTACGGCCAGACCTCCCCCAGAAAACACTCCAGCAACTCACCATGTTGCCAGAAACCCTAGCAGAACACCTCCCTCCTCAGCCGCCAGTTTCATTGTTTATATATATATATATATATATATATATATTAAAAGGTTAAGTTGACCAGTGTAATTGGATTCTTCAGCAAAGTAATCTTCATATTCAGTATTAAGTTTAGCAGAAGAGTTCAGGGGAGAGCTGTAGAAATGAACAACATCCTTAGCTATTAATTCATTATCATTCAACCATCTGCCATCCTTAGAAATTATGGAATGTATGGTATTGCATTTCCTTTTGTAACTTATGTAGGTATGGTAAAACTTGGTGTTTCTGTCCCCTTCAGAAAATCCACTTATAGAACCTAGGTTAGAAGAACCACCTGAACTTTAACTAGAATAATAAATCTTGTTATGGAAACCAATGAAAGAGAAATAATTAAGCAGACCCATTGGGAAACTGAAGCAATTAGTATAGTACTAACACTTGACCTTCTTATCCTCCTGGCTTTAACATTAACAAAAAAATTAAGGAAAAGAAGTTGTCTATAGAAGAAGTGGTGCTACTGATGGAGAATCAATTACAAAGTTAGAGTGCTATAATTAGAAATATTGAGAATCAACTGGGACAAATTGCTAACTCGCTTTGAAATAGCCCTCAGGGAACTCTTCCTAGCAACACTGAGATAAACCATGAAGAGAGCACCAAAGAGTTAGTAAAAGCTGTCCACTTAAGAAGTGGAAGAAAGAGGATGTGGTTTGTAAATAGTTTGAAGTTTAGAGAGAAACAAAAAAAACTGAAGAATCTGGAGAGAATGTTTTTAAGGGTATGGAAAAATTGATTTCTCCAACAAAAATTAAATTAGAAAAACCACCACCTCCATTCGCTCAATGATTTAGACACAAGAAGTTGGATAAAAAATTTTCTAAATTTCTAGAGATAATTAAGAAGCTAACGATAAATATTCCTTTTGATAAAGCTTTAGAGAAAAAGCCATGTTATGTAAGGTTTTTGAAGGATATCTTAAATAAGAAAATGAAGTTTAGCGAACATGAACTATAGCAGTAAGTGAAGAATGCAGTGTAATAATTTAGAAAAGTTTTCTCAAAAACTTAAAGATACTAGTAGCTTTACTATGTCATGGGTGATAAGAGAAATATTATGTGGAAAAGCTTTAAGTGATTTAGGTGCTAGAATTAAACTCAAGCCCTTATCGATATTCGGAAGGTTAGGCTTAGGAGGGATTTCTCCCACTAATCAAATAGCTGATCAATCTATCACTTATCTTAAGGGTGTTATAGAAGATGTGCTAGTTAAAGTGGATAAATTTATCTTTACTATAGATTTTATTATATTAGATATGGAAGAAGATAAGGATATACCAATCTTTTTAAGGATACATCTTTTAGCTATTGGATGAGCAATGATAGATGTTCAGAAAAGATAGTTAACCATGAGAATTAATGACAAGGAAGTTACATTTAATGTGCTAAAATCTATGAAGTATCTAGCTAGAAAAAAAGATGATGAATGTTTTGTAGATAATGAATTATTTAAGTAGTAAACATTTCCAAGAAAATTTTGATAATAAGGCTGAAACACATGAGTTAAAAGAAGAGATTGAAATGGACTTTCACAATGAAATGAAAATGTTGTTTACTGGGGATTCAAATTATTTTTAGGGGAAGTTTAAAATTTTAGATACTATAGAAAAAAGTAAATATTTAATTCCATCTACTAATGAGTCTCTTGAACTAGAGATGAAGGTACTCCCAATGCATTTAAAGTATGTTTTTCCAGGAGACTCATCTAAACTACCTGTTAAATATCCTCATATTTGACTCAAAATTAAAAAGAAAAATTACTGGAAACTTTGATAAATTATAAGAAAGAATTTGGATGGACGTTAGCAGATATTAAAGGTATTAGTCCTTCAATTTGTCTGCAAAAGATTTTAATGGAAGATAATTATAAGCCTAGGGAAGATCCTCAAAGGAGATTTAATTATGTCATGAAAGAAGTTTTTAAAAATGAAATTTTAAATTGATTAGATTCTAGAATCATTTATCCTATTTATGACAATGCTTGGATTAGTCTGATTCAATGTGTTCTTAAGAAAGAGGGAGTGACTGTAGATGTAAATGAACAAAACTAATTAGTTCCAATAAGATAGGTTGCAGGGTTGCAAATTTGTATTGATTATAGAAAATAAAATCTTGCTACTAGGAAAGATCACTTTCTTCTGCCTTTCCTGGACCAAATGTTCGATATGCTAGCTGGGCATCAATTTTTTTTTGGATGAATATTTAAGATACCACAAGATGCCTATAATTCTTGGGATCAAGGAAACCAACATTCATAAATCATTATGGAAATTTGATTTTAGTAGATTATCATTTGGTTTAATGCAATGCAACTGCAATTTCTTACTGGAGAAAAGATTTGAAGTTTCCATGGAGGACTTTTCAATTTTTTGAACCTCATTTGATTCTTCTTTTGATCATTTAGCGAGAGATTTAAAACGCTAAGAAGAAACAAATCTGGTTCTCAATTGGGAGAAATGCCAATTTATGATTATATGAGGAATTTGTTTTAGGGCATAAAATTTATGAAAACGGTATGGATGTAGACCTGACAAAAATACAAGTTTGTTAAACTAACTCCTCCTACTACAGTGAGAGGAGTGATAATTTTTCTAGTACATGATAGATTTTACACTTGCTATATTAAAGACATTTCAAAAAATTGTCAAGGCTTTATGATATCTTATGGAGAAAGATGTAGTATTTGATTTCAACATCTTTTGGAGAAAGATGCAATATTTGATTTCAATCGAGAATGCCGACATGCCTTGAATTTATCAAAGAAAAAATTAATCACCACACTTATTATTGTTTCACCTTATTGGAGGAGACCCTTTGAGATGATGTGCAATGTGAGTGATTATGCTATTGGGGTAGTGTTAGGGAAAAATATGATAAGATTTTTAAAGTTACATACTATGCTTGTAAGACAATGAAGCTCAAATAAATTATACTAATCTGAAAAGAAAATCTTAGCAATAATATATGTTTTTGATAAATTTTTACCATACATGACTCGAAAAAAATGTGTAGTTCATACTGATCATTCTCTAATTAAATATCTCAAGCATAAAAAGGATGTTAAACCAAGACTTATCAGATTGGTCCTTCTGATGCAATAAATTGATTTCTAGGTAATTCATAAGAAAGGATCTGATAATCAAATAACTAATCATTTGTTAAAGCAAGAGCATGAAAATTTTTTAAATTTTGAAAATGAAATCAATGAATATTTTCTAAATGAACAATTATATGTTATTTCTGAGTGGTGTATTCTTTGGTATACCAACATTGTTAATTTTATAGTAATATTGTACCTGTTGGATTAACACACAAACAATGAAAGAAATTTATATGAAACTAAATATTACTTTTGGGATGACCCGTATTTATCTAAGAAATGTAAGGATCAAGTTATTTGTAGATGTGTACTGATTGAATAAACTCATGAAATTATTCAAAAATTTCATCATTCTGAATTTGGGGGACATTTTGGAGTGAGTAAAACTACATTTAAGATCTTACAATCTCGATTTTATTGACCTACATTATTTAAGGATGTTAATATTTATGTCAAAATATCCGATCAATGTCAGTGAGTAGACAATATTTCTAAAAGGAATGAAATGACACAAAATTTTACTTTAGAAGTTGAAATTTTTTATGTATGGGGCTTAAATTTTATGGGACCATTTATACCATCTTCTGGTAACATATATATTTTAATTATTTTAGATTATGTTTCTAATGGGATAGAAGCAATTGCCTTACCCTGCTGTGATGCTCAAAACATTGAAAAATGTTTAAGGAAAAATTTTTTAGTAGATTTTGAATGCCAAGAGTAATTATTAGAGATGGGGGAAGTGAATTTACAAATAAAATAATAAAAAATACTAATTTAAAGATGTGAAATTAAAAATAGAATTTCCAAAGCTTATCATCCTCAGACCTCTCTAGTGGAAGTTTCCAATCATGAAATTAAAAGAATATTGGAAAAAAATTGCTAATCCCAATTGAAAGGATTAGTCTGCTACAGTTGATAATGTATTAAAGATGGTGGCTAGAAATGATTATTACAATTAATTGAGCTCGAGAAAATAAAAAATGAATCTTATAAGAATGCAAAAATTTTTAAGGAAAAGATGAAAATTTGCCATGGTCAGAAGATTTTAAGAAAAGAGGTTAAAGCTGACAAGAAGTTTTACTATATAATACATGATTGAAATTATTTCCTGGAAAACTGAAGTCCAGGTGATCGAGGCCATTTGTTGTGATAATAGTCTATCCATATGGTGTTGTGGATATTAAAGACCTAAAAACTAAAAAAATAATTAAGGTAAACAGACCCATACTAAAACCTTACTTTGATGGAAAAAGATCTATATTTGATGAAGTCCTGATGTTGGGTCAACCAAAGTAAACATTGGGTATGTTGGTCCAATGACATTAAACCAAGCACTTCATGGGAGGGAACTCATGGGTTTCTTTGTGGGTTGGTGTAAAGTTTTATAGTCGTATGGTTTTTATTAAAAATATTTAGTGTTAATGAGACCTACATGATATGAAAAAGCACAAAAAAGTATTTTAATGATCTAGATGAGGTTGGGACTATTAATTTAATGTTAGGCAAAGCAATGCTAATTCTGTCACATGCTCATAAGCGCTTAAAATTGTCCCCTAAGCACCATGTTGCAGAAATGCCGAGCATCTAAGTGCCCAAACTGTCTCCTAGGCACCTAATTTTGGTAACTCCAAAATAACCGCCCATAGTAGAAAAAAATCAATTATTTCCCTTTAAAACTCTCAAAAAAATGCATGAAAGCCATAAAGATTGACTATTTTAACATTTCAGAGTGTTTTGGGAAGGTATTATGGCATATAGATGATTGGGAAGCAAAGGTAATGGTGTTTTTGATAGAAAAAACTTCGTCAACGAAGATGATCAGAATTACTTCAATGGATTTCTTATGGAAAAAAATTTAATTAAAGAAAGAGGATTTTTTTCCCTTGATGGCCAGGAAGCGGTAATTGTCCAAAGGTGCTTGGAAGTGTTTTATTACATTACCAATATTGTTGTTATTTCTATTTTTAACTTTACACCAATCTTTCAAAATTTTATCAAGGATTTGTTTTTGTTATAGGCAAGTTGGTTCCATTCATTCCATCAAGTATTAATGAATTATCTAAAATGTGTCTGTTTGAAGTTATGCTAATTTTTTCTCAACCAAAGAAAAGTTGGATAAAATTTATAAATTCCTTACTTATAGTGAAGGAACTTGGAGAATGACGAATAAAAAAATGCATGTTATTTTGCTTCAAATTTAAACTTAAACTCATAAGCTTGGCATTTCTTCATTGCTGGCAAGTTGTTTCCTAATACAAACCTCAAGAGAGTATCAAAGAAATGTGTTATCCTAATTTTTTTCATTTAGAGTGGTAAGCCAATTGATGCAGGGGTGCTAATTTTTTTATCAATAATTAGCTTTTCAGTAAATGAAATCACTAAGGGGCAAGGACTTCCTACGATTATATTTTCTCTTCACATTCAAGACCGGGTGACTTATGAGAATTGGGAAAAGGTACTTCTACCTTGGAAGCCCATGAACCAATTCATTGTGATGTGTGACGGTATTGATTATCTAGCAATGAATGGTCGTAAATATTATATTGATCAGTCTTCTTCTCACCCTTCCTCATCATCGTCATGGCCACGACAAGTTGCAACAATGTAGAAGTATCATAAAAGATTAAGAAGTTAGAGGATGAAGTGACAATTATTCATACTAGAATTAGCATCATATTTAATCAATTTGACCATCTTGACTGGTAGATTAAGCTTCCAGCAGATCATCTTGCAAATTTTCATGAGGCCCAAATAAGGATGTATCAGAAAAACAAGTGGATCGGAGAAGAATCTATAGATGAATTTTCTCGTTGTCCTTTTTATAATATATATGTGTACCACCATTTGATGAAAGAGCATGTTCAGGAGAATAGTGTTACTGAAGAAAGAGAGTAGTGGCCTTTATGTGTGAAACTCTGATATTTAAATGTCTGTGTTTGTGTATCAAACAAATGAACAGGGAGATAAGTTTTGATTTGTGTAAATTGGTGATTTTAGGGTGACGGGATAGAATCATAACCAATTTAATCTAGTGTTTGGAACTTAAAGCATGGTTAGCCAAATTGAGTGCTTTCATGGATATTCTAGAGTGATGGACTAGAACCTACCCAGCATAATCAAGGATTTAGTAACTTAACTCTAGGTTAGTGATCCACTCGACTTGTAATTATGTAGATTATTATGCTCCAAAGATGGCCAAAAACTTCACCCAATTTATATTATGAAGCTAGTGTGTAAAATAATTTATTATATAATTTAGAATTAAATTTATAGTTTACACACTATGGTTACTATGTTGTTGACCTCACTTTTAGTTGAGGTCTAGTCTCTTCCTTAGAAGCCTAGGACCTAGACTTAGGACTTTCCCGTTGACTATTCCTATAAGTTTAGTAAAGGAGCCATTAGAAATTCTAGAACCCTTCTTTGCTCATTCTGAAATTCCATATTTTTTTTCTAACCTCTAACACTTCGTAGGTGGAGCAAATAAGGGGGAGCTCAAGAAGAGTCCCTATAAGACTATTTGGGCCTTAGGGTTAGCCTTTGGTGGTGTGGTCTTAGTCAGTCTTGCAAACACACACTTGATACCCCTCAACTACACTCACAACCTCAACCCGAACCTGCTCATGCTTAGCTAGATCTCGTACTTATTCGGAAACTCATGTGGATGGTCCACTAAACCATTAGCCCTAGGCTAGGGTTTGACTAAGACCAACACATAGAGGATAAAAAATGGGACTTCCCTCTGTCTCATGGCTAAAAAAAGGGTAATGATGTTTAGCATCCTCAACTAATTTCACCATATCCAAATACCCAATTTAGCTTTTTTGCCCCCAAACTTTATCGAAATTATGAAATTACCCTTAAAACACTAAATTATCAAAAATTACCCAAACTACCTAATTTTGTCCAAATATCATCCCAAACTCTTTTAAACCGCTCAAATTGCTCAAGAAATTATAAAACTTCCAAAATTTCAACAATACCCCTAACTTTGCAAAAATTACCAAAATGCCCTTAGTGGCCCAAATTTTCCGGAACCCTACCAACACCCTACTTTTGCCCTTTGAGGTCCAATTACCCCAAATCACCTCCAATTTCCACCAATTTGACTTCAATATTCTCAAATTTCAATTCAACATCAAAATTCATTATGCTCAATTCCAATTGAAACCAAATTGAAGCACAATTGAAACAAATTTCAAACCTAAATTCCAAGCCCACTTAAAATTTCCAATTTTGACCATGTACTTAACTTCCCCCAAATTTAACCGCATAATCAAACAAATTTCCCTAAATTTGAGTTTGAAAGTCCTCATAACATTCTCCTTGATCACTTTGAGCCCTTAATTGGCTTTAACCTAAACTCAAACCTCACCCAAATCGCACCTAAATCAAAATCCCCAATTTTGCCTTAAAGCCCAAATGTCACCAAATTAAACCTCATAACTCCATAATTTTAATCCAATTGATATCCAAAACTCTTAATCACAATCCCTTGAACAAATTTGAGTAACCAACTAAACCAAACCCAAACTCTAGCTCAATCCAAACCCAAGCCTAGCTCAAATGGCTCAAAATTGACCATAAGCCAAATTCCACTAATTTGAACCTCGCTATTAATTCAAAATCACCTAATTCCTTTTCCAAACTTTTCATGACAATCACCCACATAAGTTTTGTCAATCACTTGACTTAAATTCTAATCCAACCCCAACTTATACCAAAGTTCAAACCAAAATTGTAATTTTGAACCTAAACCCCCAAACTGACTCAAATATTTTGCATTAACTAATCTTAACCCTCTCCTGCCCTGGTTAACCACCTAGGATGCTAAGCTAATCATCGAAGCCCTAAGATTTGAGCCATGGATCAAGGGTCCCCCAAATTAATGAGATATGATCCCCGCATTTTTGTTAAACTCTTCCCTCAAAGTTATCACCTATCAAACCTTGAAGCTAATCACAATTAAGACTTCCGTAACCCTCACTGACTTAGCTAGACACCACCTCACCTTGGGTCAGCCACCCTAATCGCCGAAAAGTTTAAATATGAGGAGACCTTCCCTCCTTTGAACCCCAAAATGAACCCATGCATCGAACTCCTCTCCACCTCAGCGTACTGAAACCATCCAATCAGAGCTTGAGGCCCTCCCCTTGGCCATGCTTAAAAGAAGCCCAATTTTTTGCCAAATTCTAAGTGCACCAAAATCCTTAGGTAAACTCTGCCAACTTGCTCCATATTTGTAATACCAATTCGATCTCATATCTACAATAATTTAAATGATTGAGCACATCACCGCAAGCAATATATCTTCCTCAAAAGATAGATACTCTACTTGTTGGTGGTGCTCGATTAAATAAACTAAATAATTTATGACATCCATTTTAGTTTGTAAAAAACCATTTTGATGTTGACCGACAAGTTCTCCTATCTTATGAAGAATTAGACAAGGTTTATATTAAACTGGGCTCTTAAAGTTTCTTATAAGGGCAAGCTCCTATAGTTAATTACATCTTAGATAGTTGAAGGAACATAAGAAAACTCTCAATTTAGATCAAGATATATTGTCTTTGAGGAATTCAAAAGGATAACACTTTTCAAAGATTTGAAAAAGAGGTGTCAAATGGGGATGTTTCAAATTTAGAACATTAATTTTAGGAATCCAAAGGGAGATAAAGTAGGGGTCGTCACGGATTCTGAGGAGACTCTCAGTGACTTCCCAAGTTATCATATAATTTGGCTTCAATTTTAGAAAGAAAAATTATCAAGTGTTTCAACCTATCAATTATTATTGTTTAGGGCTTGCATTTACATGACACAATCATACAAATATCTTGGAAAATAAAAGATTTTATGTCGTAATGAATGATGACCTTGAAATCCTAAAACGAGTTAGGGCTGAAATTACACAACAAGATTGTGCAAAGCCCTAAAGATAGAGCGAGGATTTATGCTGCACAAGGCAAACAACTTTGAAGTCCTTTTGCTTATTATCTAATTCTAGGAAAATGATGAGTTGTTGTAGATCCTCATGTTGTTTTAGATTTTTAAGTTGTGTGTGCTTGGCCTTGGACCACCGATGCATCGATAAAGGATAAAGGATCCATTTTGACTTTGACTTGACACAAGATGAAATGTTATAAAATGGGTCATTGAGGTCCATTGTCAAGAAATAAGAAGCAGAGGGAAAACTACCTGTACTAAAATTCAGTACTCGACAACAACTTATCACTAAAGAGAAGGTGAAACTGACATGACAGAAACAAGAACTTAACACTGGGAAACTAAAATCAATAGTAGTTGCTGGTGCCCAAAGATTTGTGAAAGCATTTGTTCTTGGAGTCAACAGGATCACATCTGGAATGACTCATTCCTAAATATGAAATCATAACAAACTTCTTAAAAGAATTGAGGAAAGAGAATGATAAGACATGAAATCTATAGATGAGGACAATGAATAATTTCAATTTCCAATTCCAGAAGACAAACCTAGAGATGTATACCCTGCTCTTCGTGTAAAAAATTTGGATCCTAAAGAAGAAGAAATAAAAAGGACCATCTTCGCAGCCAGTCCATATGTATCAGTTATGACATCAAATGTACCGACCGACAGACAGATTATATCTGAAGAAGAATTGAAGCATATACAAACCTTCAAACGAAATTATTTTGAAAATTTAAATTATTATGTTAATGGTCATACAATCAACATACTTGAAGGAATATCAGCTGGTCACCAAAGTCATTGATGAAGACGAACATGCGGCTATCAGCAAACATGTGATGGAAGCACACAACCATGGATGAGCTGGATAGTAAAAAAGAAGGACGTATTCTGAACCAAATTGATGGATATGAAACAAAAAATGAGTTAATATCTAATATTGATGTTGTTATAACTATGACAAAGATAGAGATGGAAACTCTCCAGTAATCCTACAGCATGAGTAGGTGGATCAAATGCCAAAAATAATTATCCAGATAATCAAATTATTGCTGGCTTGGGACATAATGCCATCTAATTGTATTACAGACAACTGTATTATCAACATCAATGAAGAGTGGGACTGCATTCCACCTCACATTGACAACCATGACTTTGAAAGACCCTTCTATAACGTATCATTGATGAACAAATGCTCTATCTTGTTTGAACAAGTAATAAGGATACTGGGCCCAGGAGAAATCCGTGGTTCTTACCAAATTCCCTTCCCACAAGGATCAATATTGGTTCTACAAGGGAATGGATATGATGTAGTCAAGCACAGTATTCCAAGCGTAGGCGGACAATGGATTTCGACAACGTTAAGTAGGATGCGCCCTGACAAGCTTACTTTTGGATATCAGTCGATACCAGAACTTCAAGTGTTACAACCTATGAAACTATCATGACTTTATCAATGTCTGAGCTCCAGGGTTATACTTGAAAAAATCTATTTCCAAATGTATCTCGAAGTGCAGGGTATTCATGGATGGTCTAGAAGCATCCAAGACTATCGACATGATAAAAAGAGAAATCAGATAACTTATAATGTATTTTAAATACATTTTTGATATGACATATGATGAAGTTCCGACATCATGTTTATTACTTAATGACATCTTTATAGTGAAATAAAGATGGAATGGTTTTACTATAAAAAACAAAATACCCAATCGTTAATGAGGCTTGTGCAGGTCTAGAAAAGCCAAAACAAACACCAACATAATTTAAAAAATGAACAAAAATTCCACAAAATGACAATCCCAAAACCTAAATGGAAACCTAGAAACAATAAAATTTTCATCGTCTACTTTTCATGGACTACTGTCATTTGACATCTCTATGTAGTAGTATAAGACCACCTAAAATGGATTATGACATCTACTCCCTTTCTAACTAATGTATTATTTGCCATAGTTATTTATTTGAGATAGAATGTAAGTCGCATAAGATTCCTTCTCAAAATTGACAGTCATCGACATTTGGAATCTTTGAGTAGTAGTACAAGACCTCCTTAAATGAATTGTAGCATCTACTCTCTTTCTAACTACTAGATGTAAGACAATTTGAACCTGAAGATATGTCTTCCTATAGTTATTTCATTGGGATAGGATGTAAGTCACATGGCATTCCTCTTCCAGAATCAACATTTGACATCTATGAGAAAGGACATTAGACCTCCTTCAAAGGAACATGACAGTCACCTTCCCTTTTGATTATGGGATATAAGACCTTCCCAATAAGAGTTATGGCCTTCCTATTATATATTTTTATGACTTTTTCACAAATCATCACACTCCTTCTCCGACAGTCCTTGAAAATTGAAGAATAAATTACCTGATAGGTATAATCATATTCTTCTCTTAAAAACTACTTACAAATTGATAATTTTATTTAGGTAATATAAATTGTTTCGGTCAATGTTAATATGTGCGGCGTACTTGCCCAGTATTCCACACAAATTTGGGGCCCATTTGTTGACCTCACGTTTGTGAGGATCTTAAGTAATATTCATAGACCAGACATGTCTTGAGTAACCCTCTGGCTTATGATTCTCAGACAATTAATAAATTCCTAAGATTTATCATCATAATCATTAAAGCAAAAGGTCTACCAACATTAACGCCTTTGAACTTATTAAGGGTGCCCAAATACCTAAAAGCTAAATTAATTTTGAAGATACCCTTTTTTGGGCTTTGACCATGACACCTTAAACGATAAGATCAGCAATGACAAACCCTAATGAGGTCAAACTTTGACTTAATGGTCATGACATTAACTATAAGGTCAATATTGACACCCAATTGACTCTATGGGTCAATCCTGACCCACCCAGTCAAAATTGGTCAAATTAGCCCAGTGAGTCAACTTAAACCCTAAATTCATCTAAATGGTCAAATTTGAACCTTATGGTCAACACAATGACTGTTTGGTTATACATAAACCTAAATGATCACCATATGGTAAAGACATCACCATATGGTCAATTTGACCATCTTGGTAAACTTTGGTCAACCTTGGTCAAACCCAAGTCATACCAAAAAATCCAAGAATCACATGGTCAAGTAAGTCATCCTGGTCAACCCTGGACCTAAACTAGTTAACCATGGTCAACTTGGTCAAAATTTGTCAACATTACCATTTTTGGTCAAACTTATGTCTTTTCATAAATTTATTTTTTTCTCTTGAATAATTAATTATCTAATTAATTAAAGAAGAGTGAAATTAAAGATTGTTAGTTGTAGGGTTAAGTTTAAATTATTGATTTATACCCATGGCAAGACAAATCCATGGCCACATAAAAAATAATATTTTTAAACTTAAACCCTAAACCATCATATGACAATTGACCCATTGACTCATGAAATACCCATGACATGATTAATTTTCAATAAATGACAAAAAAAAGGTTATCATAAGGGAATCTTGAAGGGAATAATGAGGTGGCATTCCCTCATGAATCCTTAAAAATGGATGTGGTGAGCTCATCCCTCACCTTCACCATTCACCAATGAAGAAGAGACTCATATAAACCCTACCCCTCTCATGATTAGGGAAATCATGAGCGTAACATAAAATAAAGATGATGAGGAGGGGTATGTGGCACCCCATCCTCAAGATCAATAATTAACTAACAAAGCTTACATGGGAAAATTTGATTTAGGCTATTTGAGCTGCCACATCCACCTCATGAGCCACCCAACGGAAGCAAGAAAAGACCAAAATCTAAATTTTTTCCTTTAAGGAACCTCATGAAGGAAAACTTACAAGGACTCCAACATGGTTATCTCAAAGCCTTGATTTTATTCTCAGTTATCGTGAGGATATTATCTTCCTCCTTAGATAAGACTTGAGCTCAACCATGGCCATGAATGGCTATAAAATAGCTAGCCCAAGAGCTCCCATGAGGAGAGGACCAAGACATACCCCCCAATTCCTAAAACACCCAAGAGAGAAATTATTGACAACAACCTAAGGAGTTGAACCACCATAGTTTCAGCCTATGGCCTCCATTGCTCTCTTCCAACTTCACTCCCCGAATCAAGTAAATATTTTAAACTTGACACCAAACCTATCAAAACTTCTAATTGACTATCCCAAAAGCTTCCCTGAGCTCTAAGGAGAAGATCCCAATAAAAACTGGCCCTTCCCATAGTCTCTACCCTACTGATGAGTGATGTCGTGACCCCTTTTCACTGGGTTCATATACAGACTTGATTTCAATCCAAATTGAAGAAAGGACAAGCATATTGAACTCATGGAGAAGCTCTAGAACCAATCAGATTGAAGCTCCATCAACTGAGGCTAAGGTATGGAAGCTAACCCTAAAAATTGCTTGATTTTCACACATTGTGAAGTGAACCTTTGATCCATGACCAATCATCCATGTAGATGTCTTTTTCTTGAGGAGAGGATCCTCTAGGAACATAAATTTTTGAGTTTGGTTGAAGATCCTGGGATATCTTGAGCTAAATTCATGGACAGGTCTCAGTTCATTCCTCTTTGGGATGATGAACTGATGTCATCCATTTCAAGGGATTGATCGTACGAAATGTTTGCAAGTGCGGACCACGTGGTCCACTACGTGTAAAACCTCCCCCAAAAAGACAACATTGAATAAGATTTCAACAAATCTTATGACTGAGCTGGCGTCGCGTCAGCAAAATAGGAAAATCTAAACTTTCTTATTTAATTAAAAACATAAAACTTTAAAAAATCATATCTTGAACTAGAAAAATCAGAAAAATAAAATAAAAATACCCTTGGATTCTAAAAAATGAGGAAAAATTATGGAAATTAAATCAAAATTTAATTACTTATATTAAATTTTTAATTAATTATATTAAATTTTTAATTAATTAATTACTCTCTGGAGTAATTTAATTATTAAAAATTATTTATAATCTCAAAAAATATGAAAATTTTAGGGTTAGCCTATAAGCCCTTAGGAATATCCCCTAATTTTTTCAAGGCTAAGAAAAAATCCCCAATAATCAATTTTCTAATTTCTATTAAATTTTGTAATTATTCTTAAAATTAATTATAAAATTTTAAGAAATTGGAAATTAAAAGTTGAAATGGCTAGAAAATTTAGAGTGACAATTTTATACTCTAAAAGGGTAATTTTTAACGATTGAAAATTTTAAAATGACATTTCTATCTATATTATCAAAATTGAAAATTTAAAATTTACATTTTAAACCCTAAATTTACTTAGGCTTGAACATTAACCTTTAGTGACATATGAGGTTGACCAAACCTTAACCCTCAGATCTAAGTCCCAGCTTGGATCATAGGTGTGTCCAAACCCTAACCTATCTAAGGTCCACTTATATCCTCAAGCTATTGAGTGTAACCCCATAGAATCAAAATTAAGATGACATGACACTTATGTCTAATGAACTTAGACTTACTCCGAATCCAAGATCAACAATACAAAGCCACCTAGGTTCATATTAGATGAACCCACATATCATGAACACTAATTAAGTCTAAACTACATTTAGAATTAATTAAAATCTATTAAAAATTAATCACATTAGGTTTAACTCAGTAAATCCTAAATAAGTCTAAACCATAGTTATGTTTAATTAAACTCAATTAAACCCTAAACACATTAGGTTTAACTTAACAAACCCAAACTAAGTCTAAACCACAGTTAGGCTTAATTAAGCTCTGATAAATCTTATTCACATTAGGTTTAACTCAATAAACCCTAATTAAGTGTAAACCACAGTTAAGCTTAATTGAACTCTATTAAAATCTAATCACATTAGTTTTAGCTCGACAAACCCTGATTAAGTCTAAATCAAAGTTACACTTAATTAAACTCTCTTAAACCTTAATGACATTAGGTTTAACTTAAAAAACCCTAATAAAGTCTAAACTACAGTCAGGCTTAATTAAACTTTGTTAAACCTTAATCACTTTAGGTTTAATACAACAAACCCTAATAAAGTCTAAACCATATTTAGGCTTAATTAGAAGTTGTTAAACCTTAATCACAATAGGTTTAACTCAACAAATCCTAATTAAGTCTAAATCACACTTAGATTTAATTAAACTCTGTTAAAACTTAATCACATTAGGTTTAACTCAACTAACCCTAATTAAGTATAATTCACTGTTATACTTAATTAAACACTGTTAAAGCTTAATCACATTAGGTTTAACTAAACAAACTATAATTAAGTCTAAACCATAGTTAGACCTAATTAAACCTAGTTGAACCTTAATCATATTAGGTTTAACTCAATTAACACTCATTAAGACTTACTTAGATTAGGCTTAATCATTTTAAACCTTAATTAGATGCAACCCTAATTGGACCTAATTAACACTCATCAAGCCTTACTTACATTAGGTTTAATCAAATTTTAAACTTCAATTAGTTTTAACCCTAACTAAACCAAATTAACCACATTAAGCCTTATTTAAATTAGGCTTAACCACTTTAAACTACAAATAGGTCTATCCCTAATTATACCTAATTAACACTCACTAAACCTTACATACATTAGGCTTAACCACTTTAAACCTTAATTAAGTCTAAACCTAATTAGACCTAATTAACACTATATTAAGCCCTACTTACATTAGGCTTAATCAAACTAAAACCTCAATTAGATCTAACCTTAATTAGATCTAGTTAATCCCATTAAACCTTACTTACATTTGACTTAATTAACTTTTTTTAATTAAACCCTTAAGTCTTAGCTACACTAGACTTAAGTCAAATCAAATCTTTAGGTTCAACCCAACTTGAATCTAATCTAACTCAAACTTATGTTCAACCTATTTTGAACCTATGTCAACTGAAACCCCTTAGTTCAACCTACTTGAACCTAACTCAACTCAAACGCTTAGGTTCAAACCAACTTAAATCAACTCAAACTCCATAGGTTCAACCTAACTTGAACCTAACTCTACTCAAACCCTTAGGTTCAAACCAACTAGAACCTAAGTCAACTTAAACTCTTTAGGTTCACCTCAACTTGAATCAAATCCAACTCAAACCTTTATATTCAACCTAACTTGAACATAAGTCAACTCAAACTCCTTTGCTTAACCCAACTTGAATCTAAATTAATTCTTCAAACCAACTTGAAATTCAGTCAACTCAAACACCTTAGGTTCAACCTAACTTGAACCTAACTCAACTCAAACCCTTAGGTTCAAACCAACACGGACCTAAGTCAACTCAAAGTCCTTAGGTTCAACTCAACTTAAATCTAATCTAACTAAAACTCATTAAGTTCAACCAAAATTGAACCTAAGTCAACTCAAACCTTTTGGTTCAACACAACTTGAATCTAATCAAACTCAAACCTTTAGTTTCAACCTAACTTGAACCTAAGTCAGCTCAAACTTCTTAAGTTCAACTCAATTTGAATCTAATCCAACTCAAAACCTTAGTTTTAACCTCAATTGGACCTAAGTCAACTCAAACTCCTTAGGTTTAAGCCAAATTGAACCTGATCCAACTCAAACTCCTTAGTTTCAATCTAACTTGAACCTAACTTAAATCAAACCCTTATGTTTAACCTAGCTTGGACTTGAGTCAATAGAAACTCTTAGGTTCAACTCAAATTCACCTAAATCTTTGTTTCAATCTAACTAAGATAACTTAGACTTTAAGTTTAACTTACATTGAACTTAAATTGACCCAAATCTTTGTCCAACCCTCACTGGACTTAGAACTATTTCAAGTCATTAGTTCAATATTGAACCTAAATCAACTTTAGATCCCAATCATATTGGATCAAAATCAAGTTTCAGTCCTACTTATATTGGGCTTAAAATCATTTCAAACCTTAAGTTCAATCTATATCAAACTTAAATCAACTTTAAGTGCTCCCAACATTGGAATTAAAATTGTTTTAAACTTCAGATCAAATCTATTTTGAATCTAAATCAACCTCAGTTCCTACTTACATTGGATCTAAATTACCTTAAGTTTAACCTACATTGGTCTTAAACCATTTTAAATCTTTAGGTTCTACCTACATTGAACCTAAAACAAACCTA
The DNA here is from genome assembly GCA_002079205.1 of Phalaenopsis hybrid cultivar. Classification (NCBI taxonomy): domain Eukaryota; kingdom Viridiplantae; phylum Streptophyta; class Magnoliopsida; order Asparagales; family Orchidaceae; genus Phalaenopsis; species Phalaenopsis hybrid cultivar. The sequence continues at coordinate 84,396 of JXCR01148665.1, read as the reverse complement.
GTCCTACCAACATTGAACTTAAAATCATTTCAAACTTCAGATTCAATCCATATTAATTCTAAATCAACCTCAGATCCTAGTTACATTGGATCTAAATTATCTTAAGTCTTACCTACATTGGATTTAAAGCATTTTAAATTCATAGGTTCTACCAACATTGACCTAAAACAAAATTAGTCCTTCTTACATTGGACTTAAACCATTTTAAATCCTTGGGTTCTACCTACATTGAACCTAAAACAAACTTAGTAATACATACATTGGACTTAAACCATGTTAAATCCTTAAGTTCTACTTACATTGAACCTAAAATATTTTAAGTCCTACCTACATTGAACTTAAACCATTTTAAACCTTTGGTTCTACTTACATTGAAACTGAATTTTTTAAGTCCTACTTACATTGGGCTTAAAAAAAGACCGAGATAAAATATCCTGCAATCGAGAAACATTATTTAGCTATGATCTTCGCAGTTCAAAAGCTAAGACACTACATGTTGTATAATAAGGTAACTCTTATCTCAAGGGTTAAACCTTTGCAATAAATAATGACTCGACCAACACTTTCTGTACAAATGCAATATGGGCAATGACATTACTCCAACTTGACATAACATTTGTACCACCGTGTATTGTCGAAGGACAAATTTTGGCAGACTTTTTAGCAGCACATCCTATACCGACTAAATCTGCACTTAATGACGATTTGCTTTATGAGCAAATATTAGAAATAAAGAATTCTGATAGACAAAGTTGGGAATTATATTTGACGGAGCTTCATCTGCTTGAAAAAATAAAGATCAACAGATAGTCATACCTGGCAAAGCAAAAGCAGGATTAGTCTTCATCACTCAAGAAAGGCAATGATACCATTTTCCAAACACTTAACTGAACCATGTACAAACAAGTCTACCGAATATGAAGCACTCATAATCTGCTTAAAACTTATAATATCAATGAAAATAAGAGAAATCAATGTCTACAAAGATTCTCAGTTAATCATTAGTCAAATCACGAGAAAATAAAGGATTTTAAAATCGCGACATGAATTGTATTTCTATTGCACTAAAGTTACTTCAAAAAATATCAAACGTAACATTCTTCCGGTTCCAAAATGAGATAACTCTTTAACACATGATTTGGCTAAATTAGCCAAAGATTTTGCTTGTCCAGAATAGGATTACATTCCAATATACATAGAAGGATGATGAGTTCTTTCTCAACTTAATAAAGATAATTTGAATAAAATTGTTGAAGAAACAATAATGAAAAAAATCGATAAAAAAGAGGATGATTGGCGACAACCAATTATTCAATGTTTATGAACATAAAGGTTACCTGAAAATGATTCTGTTGTAGCCCATATTAAAAAATGAGCATTTTCCTACGCTTTAGTGAACGATGTCCTCTACTGACAATCTTTCGATTAGATGTGGTTAAGATGTCTAAAATACTGTAAGGTCAAAAAAATATTAAAGAATTTCATTCAGGTCTATGTGGTGCACACCAGTTTGGACCAAAAATGAAAATGAAAATAAAAAGAATGGGATATTACTAGCCAACAATGATGACCAACTGTCTTAAAACTACAAGAAAGTGTCAACAATGTCAAATACATGTGGCGGTCTTACATCAACCTCTAAATGTGTGGCACACGACAATTGCATCATGGCCATTTGAATGTTGGGGTACAAACATAATGGGACCTATAGCCCCTCCCTCATCTAAAGGACATTGATTCATTTTGGCTGCTATAGACTATTTCTCAAAATTAATAGAAGCAGTACCACTCAGGGAGGTCAAAGCAAAAAAAGTTCTCCACTTCTTCAATACACATATCGTGTACATATTTGAATCTCCTTGAAGGGTTATATCAGACAATGGACTTGCTTTCAAAATTACAAAAATGAATAATTTTATTCAAAGGCATGAAATGGACAGGAGGTATTCGACAATCTAATATCCCAAAACTAATGCTTTAGCTGAAGCTTTTAATAAAACATTGGTTCAAATTCTGAAAAGGGAACTAAGTAATAATCCCAGACAATGGCAGGAGCGACTGATAGAGGCTCTATGGGCATACCAAAATACATACCAAAAACCAACACGATCAACACCATTTGCTTTGGTATATGGTACTGAAGCCATATTGTCACTTGAAGTGCAGATTCCTTCTCTCAGAGTTGCGATTACAAACAAAATAATAGAGGAGAAAAATGCAAAATTACAACTTAAAAAACTTGAGAGTCTAGAGAGCAAAATAAAACAAGCTCAACAGGATCTTGAACTATATCAAGTGAGAATGTTACAGGCCCACAAAAAATTGGTTCGTCTTAGGACATCTCAAATTGGGGATCTCGTCTTAGTGCTTCAAAGACCTATCCTAGCTCACAAAAAAATAAGTGGAAATTTTGAATCAATGTGGGAGAGCCTGTATGTAGTTGGGAAAACATACTTGGGAGGATCGTATCAGTTGGCTAATTGTCAAGGAGAAAGAATTTTACCCTCAATCAATGGGCAGTATTTGAAAAAATATTATGCACCATGACAAAAAATGACTTATAAATTGCGAAATAACAATAAAATGAATTTCACCTTTTTTTAATTTTATCTCTTTGAGATTATCTTCTTGCTTATCAAACAGGTGTTTGTGAGCATAACTCTTAAAATGACTTGAATGAGTCTTTCGAATAAATAATTATTGACATCCACATTAACAAATTGTTCTGAAGCCCTATCTAACATGTTTACATTAATCTATCATTTGCAGAGATAATATCAAACAATAGACTTCTGTTCACATTACGAAGTTGTGTGTGCTTGGCCTTGGACCACCGATGCATCGATAAAGGATCATGAATCCATTTTGACTTTGACTTGACACAAGTTGATATATTATATAATGAACCATTGTTGTCCATTGTCAACAAAGAAGAAGCAGAGGGGAAACCTCCTATAATAGAATTCAAGAACCGACATCTACATGTCACTAAAGAGATGGTGGAAACGATAAGACAAAATAGGAACTTCACACCAGAAAACTAAAATCTATAGTAGTTGTTGCTGTCCAAGAATTTGTGGAAGCATCTGTTGTTGGAGTCAATAAGATAACATCTAGATTGACTCGTACCCCAAGACAAAATCGCAACAAACTTCTTAAGAAAATAGAATAAAGAGAATGATAAGACATGAAATATATGGATGAGGATGATGAAGAATTTCAATTTTTGATTCCATAAGACAAACTTGGGGAGGTATAACCTATTCTCGAGTTGAAAATTTTGATCGAGAGTAAGAAGAATTAGAAAGGACCATCTTCGCACTAAGTTCACATGTATTAGTTCTGAATCCTACGACATCAAATGAACCGACCAACATCCAAATTATCTCTGAAGAAGATTTGAAGCATATACAAGCCTTCAAAAAAAATATTTTGAACAATTTTAGTATGTTAATGGTCATACAATCAACCTACTTGAAGGATTTCAGCTGGTCGCCAAAGTCTTTGATGAAGATGAATAGGCAGCTATCATCTAACATCTGATGGAAGCACACAACCAAGGATGAGTTGGATATTTGAAAAGGAGGATGTACTTTGAACCAAACAGATGGATAAACAACAAATGAAGAGTTACTATACAATATGGATGTTGTTATAGCTATGCAATTGACATGGATGGAAACTCTACGAGAATCCTACAGCATGAGCAATGGATCCAATGCCAACAATAATTATCCAGATCAGCAAACAATTGGTGCCTTGGGACATAATGCCATCTAATTGTATTCCAAAAAGTTATATTAACAACATCTATGAAGAACGGGACTGCATCCCACCTCACATTGATAGCCATGACTTTCAAAGGCCCATCTATACAGTATCATTAATGAACAATTGCTCTATCTTGTTTGGACAAGAAATAAGGATACTGGGCCCAAGAGAATTCCCTAGTTCTTACCAAATTCTCCTCCCACAATGATTAGTATTGGTTCTAAAAAGGAATGTAGCTGATGTAGCTAAGCAATATATTCCAAGCGTAAGCAGACAACAAATTTTGATAATGCTACGAGGAATGCTCCCTGACAAGCATCCTATTGGATATTAGCCGATGTTAGAACTTCAAAGGTTACAAGTTCTGAAACTACCATGACCCTATGTTTGTTTGAGCAACTGGGTTATACTCGATGAAGTCTATTTCCAAAAGTATCTCAGAGTGTAGGGTATTCATGGATGGTCTAGTAGTGTCTAAGATTATCGACATGATAATAAGATGAAACAAACAACTTATGATGTATTTTGAAGACGTTTTTGACATGACCTGTGATGAAATACCATCATCCTGTATGATTACTTCTTGTCACCTTTTGTAGTAAAATAAAAATAATGGTTTTACTATAAAAGACAAAATCCCCAACTATTTATGATGCTTGTGCATGTCCAGAAAGGCCAAAACAAATACCAACATAATTTTAAAATGAATAAAAACTCCACAAATTGTTAATCCCAAATCCTCAATGAAATCCTTGAAACAATATAATTATCTTCTTATATTATTCATGGATAATTGACATTTGACATCTCTGAGTATTAGTATAAAACCTCCTTAAATGGATTACTGCATCTACTCTCTTCCTAACTGTTGGATTTAAGACCTTCCTGACATGGAGATATGACTTTCCAATAGTTATTTCTTTCAGATAGGATGTAACTCGCATAGCATTCCCTCTCAAAACTGACAAACATCAACATTTGGCATCCATGAGTAGTAGTACAAGATCTCTTTAAAGATATTATGGCATCTACTCTCTTTCTAACAGTTGGATGTAAGACCTTCCTGACATAGAGATATGTCATTCCTATAGTTATTTCTTTGAGGTAGGATGTAAGTTTCATAGTATTCCTTCTCAAAATAAACATACATTGATGTTTGAAATCTTTGAGTAGTTCTACAAGACCTCCTTAAATGGGTTATGTCATCTACTCTCTTTCTAACTATTGGATGTAAGACCTTCCTGAGACGGAGATATGACTTTCATATAGTTATTTCTTTGGGATAGGATGTAAGTGGCATAGCATTCCTCTTCCAGAACTAACATTTGACATCTATGGGAATGACATAAGACCTCCTTCACTAGTACATGACAGTCATTATCCTTTTTATTGTAGGATATAAGACCTTCCCAATAAGGAACTATAGCCTTCCTATAATATATTTTTATGACTTTTTCACAAATCATGACACTCCTACCCCGATATTCTTTGAAAATTGTAGAATAAATTACCTGACATGACAAAATCATATTCTTCTTTTCAAAACTATTGACAAACAGATAATTTCTTTTGGGTGATATAGACTAGTTCGGTCAAAGCCAATATGTGATGCATACTTGCCAAGTTTTTTCTTTGGGATAGGTTGTAAGTTGCATAGCATTCCTCTTCCAAAATCGACATTTGACATCTATGAAAAATGACATAAAACCTCCTTCGAAGGAACAAGACAGTCACCTTCCCTTTTGATTGTGAGATATAAGACCTTCCCAATAAAAGTTATGGCCTTCCTATCATATATTTTTATAACTTTTTCACAAATCATGACATTCTATCCCCGGCAGTCTTTGAAAATTGAAGAATAAATTACCTGACAGGCATAATCTTATTCTTCTTTTAAAAACTACTTACAAACTAAAAATTCTATTTAGGTGATATAGACCGTTTCAGTCAATGTTAAAATGTGCAGTGTACTTGCCCAGTATTCCACACATGTTTGGCGCCCATTTTTTTACCTCACTTTTGCGAGGATCTAAAAATAATATCCATAGACCAAACATGTCTTGAGTAACCCTCTAGCTTACAATTTTTAGATAATTCATAAAGGCCTCAGAATGATCATCATGATCATTAAGGCAAAGGGTCTACCAACATTAACTCTTTTGAACTTATCTACGGTCACTAAAACCCTAAAAACTAAATTAATTCCCAAGACACCCTTTCTAAGCTTCCTCCTTGATGAAACCTTAAAATGATCAAATCAGCAATGACAAAACCTAATCTAATCAAACTTTGACTTAATGGTCATCACATTGACTATAAGGTCAATATTGACACCCAATTGACCCAATGGGTCAACCCTGACCCAACAGGTCAAAATTTGCAAATTAGCCCAGAGAGTCAATTCAAACCCTAAATTGGTCAAAATGGTCGATTTTGAACATTATGGCCACCTCAATGACCATTTGGTTCTATATAGACCTAAATGATCACGATATAGTTAATTTGACCATCTCGATCAACTCTGGTTAAACATGATCAAAACCAAGTCATGCCACCAAATAAAAGGACTCCATGACTGAACTAACCATGACATGGTCAATGAAGTCATCGTAGTCAACCTTGGACCTAAATTGGTCAACCATGATCGACTTGGTCCAAATTGGTCAACATTGCCATTTTTGGTCAAAATTAGGTTTTTTCATCAAATTATTTTATTCTTTTGATTAATTAATTTTTTGATTAATTAAAGAATAGTGAAACTAAAGATTATTAGACCTATGGTTAAGCTTAAAATATTGATTTAAACCCATGGCAAGGCAAATCCATTGCCACATAAAAAACCATATTTTTACACTTAAACCTTAAACCATCATATGACAAAAGATTAATGCATCATCCATGACTCATGAAATGCCCATGACATGATTAATTTTCAATAAATGACCCAAGATAAAAGGTTATCATAAAGGAATCATGAATGGAATAATGAGGAGTATTTCCCTTAGGAATCATTAAAAAAGGATGTGGTGAGGTCATCCCTCACCTTCACCATTACCCAATGAAGAAGAGTCTCATATAAACCCTATCATTCTCATTATTAGGGAAATCATGAGCAGGACATAAAAAATGATGATGAGGAGGGGTATATGTCACCCATCTTCAAGATCATTAATTAACCAACAAAGCTTACACGGGGAAGGTTGATTCAGGCCATTTGAGCTACCATATGCACCTCATGAGATACCCAATAGAAGTAAGACAAGACCAAAATCCAAATTTTGTCTTCATGGAACCTCTTGATGGAAAGCTTGGAAGGACTCAAGCATGGTTATCTCGAAGCCTTGATCTTATTCTCGTTTATCCTGATGATATTATCTTCCTTTTCAGATAATACCTGAGCTCAACCATGGTCATCAATGGATATAAATGAGCTTTCCCAAGAGCTCCCATGGAGGAGAGGACAAGGACATAGCCCCTAATTTCTAAAACACCCAAGAGAAAAATTGTTTCTTTTGACCTAAGGAACTGAACCCCCATAGCTCCAATCCCTCACCTCCCTTGTTGTTTTCCAATTTTACTCCCCAAATCTAATATAGATTGTGGGCTTAACACCAAACCTATATAAACTTCAAATTGACTTTTCCAAAAGCTTCCCTGAGCTCTAAGGAGAATATCTCAATCATAAATTGGCCCTTCCCATAGTCTCTATGTTATTGATCGGTGAAGCCGTGACACCTTTTCACTGAGTTCATATACAGACTTAATTTCAATCCAAATTGAAGCAAGGAAAAGCTTGTTGAACTAAAGGACAAGCTCTAGAATCAACCAGATCATAGCTTCATCAACTGAGGCTAAGGTATGGAAGCTAACCCTAAAAACAGCTCAGTTTTCACACATTTTGAAGTGAACCTTTGATCCATGACAAATCATCCAAATAGATGTCTTCTCCTTAAGGATATGTTCCTATACGAATTTTTTTTTTGAATTTGGTTGAAGATCTAGGGAGCTCATGAGCTTAATTTGTGGTTGGCTCTCGATTCATCCCTTTTTGGGATGATGAACCAGCGACATACATTTCTATGTAATGGAAATGGACAGCAACGATGGAGTTGGACAGCGGGATTGATCATACAAAACATTTGAAACTGTGGGCCACATGTTCCTCCACATGTAAAGCGTTCCCACACAAGACCGCGCTGTGTAGGATTTTGACAAATCCTATGAATGAGCTGGCGCCGCATCACTTAAATAGAAAAATCTAAATTTTCTTATTTAAATAAATAAAGAAAACTTCAAAAAATCATTTCTTGACCTAGAAAAATAAAAAAAATAAATTAAAATACCCCTGGATTTAGAAAAATGAGGAGAAAGTTATGTAAATGAAATCAAAATTTATTTACTTATAATTAATTTTTAATTAATTAATTACTCTATAGAGTAATTTGATTCTTAAAAATTATTTATAATCTCACTAAATCTGAAAATTTTAGGGATTAAACTTTAAGCCCATAGGAATATTCCCTTGTTTTTCTAAGACTAGGAAAAGTCCCTGGGATTCAATTTTCTAATTTCTATTAAATTTTGTAATTATTCTTAAAAATAATTATAAAAATTTAAGAAATTTGAAATTAAATTTGGAAATGGTTAGAAAATTTAGTGTGACACTTTTAAACTCTAAAATGACAAATTTTAACCATTCAAAAATTTATAATGACATTTCTTTCTCTAGGGTCAAAATTGTAAAATTCAAAATTACATTTTCAAACCTTAAATCTTTTTAGGCTTGGACATTAACCTTTAGTGACATATGAGGCTGACCAAACATCCCTTAGATCTAAGCTTAGATCATAAGTAAATCTAAACCCTAACCTATCTAGGGTCAACTTATCTCCTCAAACTATTGAGTTTAACCTCATAGACTTAAAGTTAAAATGACATGACACCTAAGTCTAATCAACTTAGACTTACTCTAAAATTATGATCAACAAGATAAAGCCGCCTAGGTTTAGTCGAGATAAATCCGCATATCACAAATCTTATTTACGTATAAACCATAGTTAAACTTAATTAAACTTTGTTAAGTCTTAATTACATTAGGTTTAACTCAATGAACCATTTTTAAATCTAAACCACACTTAGATTTAATTAAACCTAGTTAAACCTTAATCACATTAAGTTTAATCCAACAAACCGTAATTAAGTCTAAACCATAGTTAGACTTAATTAAACCCTGTTAGACCTTAATCACACTAGGTTTAGCACCATAAACCCTAATTTGGTCTAAACCACAGTTAGAACTAATTAAACTTTATTAGACCTTAATCACTTTAGGTTTAACACCATAGCCCTAATTAGGTCTTAACTGCAGTTAGACCAAATTAAAACTTTGTTAGACATTAATCACATTAGGTTTAACACCATAAACCCTAATTTGGTATAAACCACAGTTAGACCTAATTAACAAAGTTAGAAGTTAATCACATTAGGTTTAACTCAATAAATCCCAATTAGGTATAAACTACAATTAGTCCAAATTAAACCCAGTTAAACCTTAACCACATTAGGTTCAACTCAACAAACCTCAACTAGGTCTAACCCTAATTTGACATAATTAACCCTTATTAAGCTTTACTTACAGTTAGGCTTAATTAACACAAAACACAATGAGGTCTAACCCTAATTAGACCTAATTAACACACATTAAGTCTTACTTACATTAGGTGTAATCAAACTTCAACCTCAATTAGGTCTATCCCTTTAGACCTAATTAACACTCATTATGCCTTACTTACATTAAATTTAATCAAACTTAAACTTAAATTAGGTCTAACCCTAATTAGACCTAATTAACCACATTACACCTTACTTACATTAGGCTTAATCAACTCAAACCTCAATTAGGTTAAACCCTAATTATACTTAATTAACCACATTAAGCCTTACTTACATTAGACTTAATCAAACCTAAATCTGAATTCGATCTAAACCTAATTAAATCAAATTAACTACACTAATCTAAAGCCCAATTAGGTCTAATCAGACTTAACAAAATTTGATAAACCTTACCCATGTTAAGTTTAATTAAACTTCAAACCTAATTAAATTTAAATTAAATTATATTTAATTAAACCCTTAAGTCTTAACCACATTAGACTTAATTCTAATCAAACCATTAGGCTCAACCCAATATGAACCTAATTGATGGAGCCCAGAGGTGGTGATGGATGGATGCCGACCCGCCGCCAATTCTTGTCATGTTGGATGAGTGCCTTTTGATTGAACGGAGGCGCCACTCTTTTCATCTATTTTTATTGCCTTAATCTCTGGTTAACTTATTCTGTTGAATCTTGTCAAGTATTCCAACAATTTAAGAAACTAGGAGAAAGAAAAAAGGGCTAAAAATAAAAAACATGAGAAAATCAAATATCAAAATGATTTTTCAGTGTAGTGAATATTGTAGAAAAATGATTTCTCATATAAGGAAAACCACATGAAAAAAAATAACCAGATATTTTAGGTGTATCACCTATTTTGAGCTCTTAATTCTCATATAGAAGCAAGCTCCTACAGTTAGTTACATCTTAAATAGTCAAAATTATCTAAGAAAACTCCTAATTCTAATTAACACTCGTTCTCCTAAGAAATGTCAAGGTCATGCAAAGAAACATCAAATGTTTTATTCCTAGGGTTATAGATTTCTTAGAATCTGATTCATCCCTAAAGGATTTGTTTAGTTTTGTTTGTTTTTGTCATGTCATTTTGTTTTATTTTGTTTCATTTTGTTTGTCATGTCAGATTATTTGGTTGTTAATGACTTTATTTGTTTTGATTTCTTGAAATTTTGCTTCTGAATGTCTTCCCACAAAATAGAGTTAGCATACCCTATTATAACATGCAAAGAAAATCTAAAGCAAAATTTTTGTTTTTATATCTCCAATAAACTTATAAAATAGAAAAAAATTAGCCTAAAATCATGTTTAAAAATTTATCGGTTCTAGTTGGCTGCATAATTTTTAAACCACCGGGTCAAGATTTCCTTCGCTCTGTCATCTCGGGGTCATAAAAAATAATCAGGTTTACTTAGTCTAAAATGTGTTTAAACCAGGATCAGATGATTCATGTCAGTAATCACAGATTCCATCATCCAAGAGATCTTTGTAAATTTGAACATTGTTATTCAAGTTATGTTTGGTGATCTTTATTTATTAGGCTTCAATTTAAGGTTCGTAAAGTTTTAGGTTGTTTACGATTTATTAGTACATTAATTTTTATTTATCTTTTTTGTTATTTATTTTTGTTTGGGATTACCCGATTAGGATCCCATGGTTCCGTCGTTCCGAGTCATTATGTTTGCAGTTTGATTAACCACAAGTGCTTAGAAGACATTTTTTTAGCAATCATGGGTTACATCTTATAAAATATCTTCTCAAACCTTGTTGTATTTTTATGTTTAAGTTTAAGTTTTAATGTCTTTTAAGGTGAATTTATTTATGTCAGTGAGTTGGATTGGCTGAGACCTATCAACGACTTTGATAATATAATGAATTTTCTTTTGCTTCGCCAATAACTTGAGCCAGTAATGCTATAAGGGATTTATCTAATGTCGCAGTATAAAGTATTGAAGGTCTCCCTAATATAGGGGATGCTAGAACAGAAGGTGTTGTTAAGTATTGTTTGATGTTTTTAAAAGCGTGTTGGCATTTTTCATCCCACACAAATTTGGTTTCTTTTCTGGTCAAGATAGTCAGAGGTTGGCACCTAACTGAAAGATTGGAAATGAAACGTTAGATATATGCTAGTTTTCCTTAGAAAGATTGTGATTGGGTTAGATTTTTTTGGAGGAGGCATATTCAAAATGACGTCAATTTTAAGGGTATAAATTTCAATCCCTCGATATCGAAAAAAAAGTCCTAAAACTTCTCTGAGCTGACACCAAAGGTGCACTTTAAAGGATTCATTTTAAGATTAAATTATCTTAATCATTCAAAAATGATTTTCAAATCGTATACATACATGTCTTTTTATCTATTATTGACAACCAAGCATTCACATAACATTTTACATGATTGTGAATTGATTCATTAATGATTTCTGCATAGCTCTTTCATAAGTCGCACCAGCAGTCTTTAATCCAAATGACATTAATTTATAATAGTAAATTCTAACTGGTGTCCTGAAAGATGTGTTTGGTTTATCTTCTGGGGACATTTTGATCTGATTGTATCCAGAAGATCCATCCATAAAGGAGAATACTTCATGTGTTGATGCAATGTCGATCATCAATTCTGGAGTAGGTAAAGGAAAATTTTCATTTGGATAAGCTTTGTTTAGATATCTAAAATTTACACAAATTCAAATTTGACCATTTTTCTTCTTTACTAGCACTATGTTATCCAACAATGTCAAATACTTTTCTTCTCAAACAAAATCAGCTTCAATCAACTTTTTGACTTCAGTGATGAATTGTTGTTCCATTTCAACACGCATTCTTTTTGGAGCTTGTTTAACTAAAATTGTTGTTTGTTTTATTCCCTATTTACGTACTGCAATTTTTGGAGCAAGTCCAGGCATCTCGTCGCAACTCCAAGGAAAGTAGTCTTTCTATTCTATCAATAGATGAACTATTTCTTTTTTCTTAAAGTCATTATGGAACGAAGTAATGAAATTTGGTTTTGGATTTTCCTTTTTTCTTATATTTATTTCCTTTAGTTCATATATAGTTGATCTAATATCTTCTTCAAATTCTGGCAGTGCATATTCAATTGCAATGTCAGATGTTTGCTCAGAATCACGTTCTTTTCTGACAACAAGGCAATTCTCTGTGACATCTAAAGGTTTTAGAGTACCAAACCTGATTTCTTCTTTAGAGTTATGGTTCAGTTTAGTGTTAATCCACAACCATTCAAAAGGATAAGATTGATCTAATGATCATTCCGTAGGTATCAAACCATTCTGAATAAATTTTCTAACACATGGGGAATAAAGTTTAAAATAAACTTTTGTTATTTCTGTAAGATTTTCTTCTTTATGTTTTACAATTGTCTCGAAACTAGAAGAAGTAGGACCAAGTCAAAATTTTATGGGTTTTCTATCATCACTATATACTTCTTTTACCAATAAATTCTCAATTTTGAATGAAGAAATTGGAGTTAGGGTCATAGCGTGTATATAGTTATTATTTTTTTCATACATGGACTCAAATTATTTTTCATCATCTTTTTCTTCAAGAGATATTTCGAAATGTGGTTCTATTGAAATTGTCAATGTTATTTTTTCCTTTTCCTTTTCTTCTTCTGAGTTTAGAGAAATCATGAAATTTGATGGTTTTCTCTTATCGATTGTTGAAATTTTCCTCTCTCGTATTCGTCCCCGGCCTTGACCTCTAGTGAGAGTTTGATGAGAGTTCATATTCATCGTGATTGTCAAAGAAAAATTTTTTCCACTTTTTTTTCTTTTTCCATTTTCTTGTCTTTATCTTTTTCTCTTGCATTCACTTTTACTTCTCGAGAAAATATTTTTTTCTCTATTGGAGCATAGCAGGCTGCATCCACATGTATATCAATTTCATGGACTAAAAATGGATGTAGGTCTCCCAAGATACAACATTCTTGTCCTTGTTGTAAATATTTTATGCATTGATGCAGTGAAGAGGGGATCATCTTATATTCATGAATCCGTGGTCTACCAAGTAATGCATTGAAGGAAGTTTTAGATTTTATGACATGAAATTTTACCTTTGTCACCAAATCATTTATTTACAAAAGCAATTTTATTGATCTAATAACCCGTTCTCCATTTTGGTTGAATCCTAGTAACATCATTTTGTCTCTCATTAGTTAATGAGCTTTGATGTCCAAGTATGCGAGTGTCCTCAAACTCATAATGTTAATCGAGGTGCTAGAATCAACTAATACTCTTGGTAGTGTAGTATCATTGATACTCAAGATAATGAATAACAGTCGATTATGTTTAGATGTTCCAAGTACAAAAAAGTCCTTGTCAGAAAAGGTTATCTTGGTTTATTGATCTAATGAGTATGCTCATTTGGAAATGTACTAGCGAGTTGAGCTACACATATTTCAGGGTCCAAAAGAGCCTTTATCAGTGAATCCCTCATCTCTTTGGAGAGAATAAGAGTGTAATAGATACTCAATTTTGTTGGAAGTTTCCTTAGATGGGCTAGTACATTGTAGTCCACCTTTTTATGGGAATTTTCATTGCTTTCTTTAGATAAATGCTATTGTACTAGAGGAATGGTTTCTTTCGGTGTCATACTTTATTTTTCTTTTGGAGTCATTCTCATAGGTAAGACCTTTCGCTCCACAAATTGATTTCAGTTATTTCTTGTAATGTATCGTTTGACTCATCTCCTTCTAAGTCAGAAAGTTCCAACTTTATAGAAATTGGTACTTTTTTGTAATTCAAGTGTGGCAATGTCATCTCCATTTTTGTTATCATTTAAATTTTCAGTTTCTTTGTTGTCATTAAAATTGTTGAGATTGTGTATGATTTGTGAATCATTTTCAGAATTTAAATTGGATTGTTCATTTTCAAAAGTAGTATCAAAAATAGAGAAGACGTAAGAAATACTGGATGTTCTTTTATTCATAGTAGGGATAAAGTCATATAAGGTCAATGGCTTGATGGATTTTCTCTCTCCGCCCGAGAAAACTATCCTGGTAGATTGTGGAGATGTGTATGAAATTGAAGAGACAAAGGGAATAACAACCACAATATCTAAAAAACCTCTATTCCTTTTTATTTCTTTCTTTTTCTTCTTTCTTTTTTTGGAAGATTCCATTATCATTGCTGAATCCAATGAAGCTCCCTCAAGAGATTTATCATGAGTAGTATCTTCATTGTTGTCATTATCGGGAGTGTCGTTAGGAATAAGTGTATCAACCAAAATCATATTAATTTAACATTTTTCAAGTTCTTTTAGATATTTTTTTGGGATTACTATATTCCCATATTTAAAGTTACGCTCCAGCCAATCTTTGAAGAAGAATCATTCTTCAATTTTGTGTCTAAGCATCCGATGAAAAGGATAATAATTGGGATTGTCCTTCATGTTGACTTCTCCCTGCCTTTTGGCTTCTCGTAACTTGGATTTCAGTATATTTAGCAGATTATGGAAAATTTATGCAACGACTTTTGTATTAAATGGGTATTCTTTATTTATCTTTTTGGACATTATTTCTTATCTATTGGTACTGAGGTTGGTTGTTGAAATTGTAGCTGTGAAGAAGTCTATGATGGTTGATTTACATTTTGTCGTTGTTTCTTCTACATGGGTTGCACTTGCATCACTTTCTTACTTTGTCTACTATTGAGACATTTCCGAATTTATTCTCAAATGTCTTCAACGATTTTATTTTCTTAGTTTTTTTTGTTACACTCATTTGCTTAGCTTCCTCTTGGAGGTTAGCAATTTTAATGAGTAATTTCTCAAATGTCTTTATCGTGAACCCTTTTAGCATGAATGCTCTAGGACCATGGATATGTTTTAGTAGAATTTCTATTGCATGTTGCTTTTGGAGTTGTGGTTCACATGTCTCCTCTGAATTTTATTTCACCATCACTAAGTCTCCAACTGTTGTATGATGTTGGGCTCCAGCGAATTGTTGGCTGAAGAGATTTTCAAGTTTAGCAAATTTCTTAACAGAACCATTGACAAGTTCTACATAACATTCAAAAGTAACTCCGGTAAGGCTATTGACGAATTGTCCTAACAGAAGAGCATCACTCCCTCCTGTATTACATTAGCTTACTCTAAATTGCGCTAAATGTTGACAAGGATTTTTGGTTCCATCAAACATCTTCAAGAGAGTTGGAACAAATCATTTAGGATATTGGATGAAATCAAATTCCTTCAGATAGGGTCTACCCTTTGGAATTAATGATCCGATTCTCTTCCGTCTTTAAGAATATGTACAGCTTCAGGTCTAATGATTTCAACGACAATCTGAGCAATTATTGGTGGTGGATTTTGTAGATTTGTCATCATTTCTTTAATCTTTTGTTCAAGATGACTGATTTGTTCATCTCATAGTTGAATAATAGTCTGTAACCCTTTTGTTAGGTTTCCTTTGGTTGATGGAGGTAATTCTTGTGTTGTGGAAGTGGCTCGTGTATCAACCATGTTTATTTCCACATACTCCTCACTTGGAGTGTTGGAAGATTTTTCCTTTCTCCATGTCAATAATCTCTTGATGTTAGTTCTCAACTTTTTTATTCTTTCTTCAAATGTCTTGACAGGATGTTTTTCATAAACATTCACTTGAGATATGTCCATGGAAGTGTTTACATCATCAGAGATTTCTTTTGATATCTCACGTGCCCAAACATTTATCTTGAATATTAGACAAAATGCTATAGGAAATATATCATCATAGTGTGAGTAGGAATGATGTACGGCTTTTAAAATTTGCACAAGATCCCTCATTTTAGCAGATGTTTCCTCCGCCTCCCGGATTGGTTCATCATGTCTTTTTTTTGTCTCTTGAAATAGTCATATCCTTCATTTTTGGTCCCAAAGGTTTAACAGGTACCTGAGTATATTGGTTTTTTCATGGAGATTTTTGGTCCATTTCTTGATAAATTGAACACTCTTGAGCAAGAAGCTTCTTTTTCATGGACAAAGAGACAAAACATCCCATTTTTTCCAGATGTCGAGAGCTTGAACATCTTTATTTTCATGCAAGTATTTTGAATGCATAGTATATAGTTTAAATTGAAGAGGAATTTTCACTTTGGAAAGATTGGAATGTGTTATCCTCATACTAAATAGGTACTAGATAAAGATTATTCTTATTTAGAGAAGATGTGTTCTCAAAAACACTTTCCTCAGATTCAGATATTTCAAGATTATTAATTTCATTTCTTCTCATTCTTCTTTTAAGAGAATGAGATATATTTCTTCATTGAGTTCGTGTTAATGGAACACTCTTTGAACAAGCTTCATCCTCATATTATGAGAAAATATCATCTTCAACATAAGCTTTCTTTCCCTTTTGATCAAGTTCTTCCTCCATTTTGTCAAAATTTAGTTGTTCTACAAAAAATTCTTGACGTAATTCTTCTCCAAAAAGAGAAAAACCTTCGTAGGGGTTTAGGTTAAACTCCTCAAAGTGTTCTCTAATAAATTAGGATGGACAATTCATCATGAATTAAATTTAGTCAAACAACCAAAAGTCATTTTAGTAGAGGCCAGTGTTCTCATAATCAGGTGAATTGAGGTTTTGGAAATAGGGGAAGACTAAATCAGTAGAATCCGTAGTGTTTTTCTTGATAATCAGAAAGACAACATGTGAAGTTTTATTGTAGACTTATTTTGTGAACATGGAATGTGTTATGTTAAGTTGTTCTTTTCATTAGATATGTTTGTATGATATGTCTGTCACAAATGTCATAGAATGTTTGTATGTTATGTAAGTTACAAATGTCATAGAATGTTTGTATGTTGTGTCTATTACAAATATCATAGAAGGTCTCTATGTTATGTCTGTTACAAATGTCATGAATAACTCTCATTATTAAAGAGTTGAAATTGATTAAGATAGTTATATCTGTCAAATGATAGGGTACCTTAGATTGTCATGTCAATTTAACTCTTAATGTGGAAGAGTTAAAATTTTGGTAAGATAATCCTATCTGTCTAAAGATAGAATATACACGCATGGAGAACGAATGATTTGATGAGAGATGAGGAGAGAGAACATCCTCAACAAAATTTCCACTCTCTTGATGGCACCTAGAGGTGTGATGATGGTGATGGATGCCAGTCCACCACCAATTCCCATCGTGTTAGATGTGTGTCTTTTGATGGAAAGGTTTCACCACTCTATTTATTTATTTTTATTGTCATAATCTCCAGTTAACTTATTCTCGTGAATAATGTCATGGATTCCGTGATTTTAAGAAACTAGAAGAAGGAAGGAACATACTAAAAATAGGAAACATGAGCAAAAGAAATATCACAAGGATTTTTCATTGTGGTGAACATTATAGAGAAATGATTTCTCATATAAGAAAAATTACATGAAAGATAAATAACTCTAAATTTTAGGTGTATCATGTATTTCGAGTTCATAATTCTTCTATTGGAGCAAGCTCCTATAGTTAATTACATCTTAAAAGGTTAAAACAATTTAAGAAAAGTCCTTATTTTTATTAACACTCATTCTCCTAAGAAATGTCAAGGTCAAGGAAAGAAACACCAAATTTTTATTCCTAGGGTAATAAATTTCTAAGAATTTGATTCTACCCTAAAGGTTTTTTTTTTGTTTTGTTTTGTTTTATTTTTTTTTGTCATTTCATGTGCTTTTGTTTTGTTTTGTTAATTAGTTTTGTTGTTGTTGTTTGGTTGTTTAAGATTGTTTTTTGGATTTGTTTTTGTTTTGTAGTCTTGAGATTTTGCTTCTAAATGTCGTCCTACAAAATAGAGTTAGCACACCCTGTAACATGCAAGGGAAAGCTAAAGCGAAATTTTTGTTTTTTATGTCTCCAATAAATCTGTAAAACATAATACAATTAGCATAAAAAAATGTTTTTAGATTTGATAGTTTTAGTTGGTTATTTAATTAGTTGAATAAATTTTAAACGACCCAGTAATGATGTCTATGGCTTCCCGGGGCCGTAAAAATGTTCAAGTTTACTTAGTCAGAACGGTGCTTAAACCACGACCAAGAGATTCTTGTCAACAACCACAAATTGCGTCGTCTAAGTAATTTTTGTAAATCTAAACACAGAAGTTCAAGTTGCGTTTGGTGATCTTTGTTCATTAGGGTTCAATTTAAGTTTTGATGTCTTATTTAGGTTTTAGGGATTGTAAAGTTTAAGGAAGTTTACAATTTATTAGTCAATTAATTTTTTTTTTGTCATTTTTGTTATTTATTTCTATTTGGGATGACCCGATCAGGATCCCATGGTTCTGTCATCCTGGGTCATTATGTTTATTGTTTGATTAACTATAAGTGGTTAGAAGACATTTTGTTAGCAACCATGGGTTACCTCCTCCAAAATATCTTCTCAAACCTAGTTGCATTTTGAAGTTTATGTTTATGTTTTAATATATTTTAAGGTGATTTTATGTCATTTATGTCGATGAGTTGGATGTTCATGATGTCATTTGTTTTATGTTTAATTGATACTTAAGATTTAGGCTTAATGTTGGTGAGACATGAAAATTGATGTCATTAAATTATGATAGATCCTAAGGTATGAAGATGATATAGGTTTAATATAGGTAGAACCTAGAGTTTTAATTCCAATGTAAGTAGGACTTAAAAATTTTGGTCCAATGTAGATAGAGCCTGAGAATTATAATGGTTTAAGTCCAATGTAGGTAGGATTGAAGTTGTTTTAGGTCCAAACTAAGAGGATATGAAGAGATTAGATTGAGAAGAAAAGTGAAGGGAATCACATCAAATCTAAGAGGTTGTGAAGAGATCAGATTGAGAAGAAAAGTGCAGAGAATCACATCAAACTCAAGAGATGATAAAAAAGATTGGTACATTGGATAGGAAACCATAGGGACTCACATCCAATCCAAGCGGTAGCAAGAAGGAATTAACATTTTGTCACCGAGTTGATAGCATAACAAGTGCAGAGAATTTGTGGAAAGAATGTGGAAATTATGTCGGAACTTTGTGCAGAGTTTGTGAAATTTTGTGAAAATGGAAGTTGTCGAAACTTGTGCAGATCGTGGAATTTTTGCGACGAAGAGTGTGGAGTTTCAAGTAAATTCACTTGTCATTTTTTATTATCATTCATTTTTTTCATTATTGGGGTATTTTTCAAAGTTGATGTTCTTTCATTTTATTTTAACTTTGAATTTTAATTTTCACTTATTATCAATATTTCTTTGTATTGTTCTTTGTTTATTATAGTTTGGGACTAACGTATGGTCTTGGAGCTTTTTATTAATCACATAAATAGGGAAATTCAGGAGCATATGCTAAAATCCAAAATAAACTTTGTTGACTTTGCTTTGAACATGTAGTACAATTGATCATATATTGAAAGGTACCCCAAACATCAAAAGTGCATCTGTGTGGAAACTGGAATCTTGTATTTTATATGTTGCTTTCTCTGACACAGTACGAAAGTGGAAATATTGTAAGTCTTCTAAGATCATTTCATGATCAAGCTGACCTTCTTAGCGACACTCTAAAACTAAAGTCCTCTAGCGTATACTTAGAAGTACAACTATCTCACAACTCCAATGGTCAAAGCCCTTCAAAGTCCTGGTCCGTTGTTATTTATATGGAACCTTGCAATCATCCATCCTTCATAAGTCGACTGAAATTCTTTTGTGTGGCACTCCAGGAGTGCAGTGCTTCGTGAGATTTGCTCTGTTCCCTTTCAAAAGTCGTACTGATCCAACTAATAGTGGAATATCAAATAATCCTTGGAATTCCTCTAGGCCAACTATATGTTTCTCTTTCCTGAATAGAAACTTGCTCTTGCTCTTGAATGAAACTATGAAAAATGTTCTTACAAAATCATGGTGGTCAATATGGGGAGAAATGAAGTTTCCTTCTTCATAAATGTTGATGATGCAACTATTTAAATACATTTTTCTAATAATATATGCCATTCCACCATTCTCTTGATCATTCTCTTTATCATGGATGACATGGGATCCATCTCGTCGTTTCTCAAAATCAACGGGTGATTCCATTGATTGTCCTTCATAAAATTGTAACAACTACCACATTGGATAGTTATTCTATCCTTTCCTTGCATCCATTTTTGCAGCTTTAAATATGTATTTTTTTAAAATAATCTGGCTCGACCTCTGTCCCTTAAATCGAACATGTAGTCAAGAATTTTATTTTTATCACTTTCTGAGAATACTCTGGTGTGCAGCTCGAGTCCTTCTAGGATGTTCAAAAACTTTCTTTAAATTTCTTTTTAATACTTAAATTCTTGATTCCGGACCATGTGTATCTCTTCCAACGGAAACTTAGGAATGTTCTACAAGCATCGAGGCTGCTCCTCCGACCCAGTTTATAAAGAAATTCATGATTTTCAAGACTTTGCAAACCGTGGTATGTATGGCTCTACATCTGGATGTTATGTGTTCTTAAATAACAAGGAGGCAGCTGTATATTCTTCAAACATCCCGCAATGCTCTAGATGGAGAATGTTACATTGTGGGCACTCCATGAAGGCTCCCTACTAACGATGTCTATCTTGGTATCTTTAAGTTGCAAGTCGGGCATCCTGTGCAAAGTTCATTGGAAATCTCTGACGTTGTAGACTCTATGAAGCTCTCTAACTCATCCTTAGTAACTGGATGGCAAGTGGAAGTTTCCCTCAAAGTCAGGTCGTAAACTTATTTCTTATGAATTAGAGTGAGCTTTGTGGCTTTCTCTCTAGCACATCTTATTTCCAATCGATCTAAAGCTTTGTGCTTACGACATTTAGAAATTCTATGTTGTGTTTATATCAATGGTGCATCTGAGACTCTCTCTACAAAAGCACCAACTAAGTCCCCTGTCGGTGTTGTAATCATGGACTGTAGGGTCTTGTACATCTGAAACCTTCTTTACCTTCTTCGTTTTCATTGATGAGTCTTCCTTAGCACTGATCCTCAGAAATGACTGTAGTCCTTTTTTTTCTCTATGGCATACTATGCTCATCAGGGGATCCTCGTAGTCCACGTTGACTTGTCCATAATCTAATTCAATATGTATGATGCCACTTTATTTCATATTCTCCTCATTTAGTATGAGATGCAATCCATCATTAAAAGAGAAGATCAACTTCTGTCCCAACATTTTCTACACAAGACAATAAAAGATCTGTGCACTGAAATTGAAAACAAACAAGAACAACAACTATTTTTTTTTTAATTGGATTTTAAGTTACACGTATGCAAGCATTTTACATAATTTAACTTTCCAAAGTTCAAAATTTAAATAGAGAACTTAGGTGTGCAAATTTTATTTCATTAAAATTAATCTTGTACATTGTCATTCTTAGAACATGTATTGCTTTAAAAGTCCATCTTAGAGAACGACAAGTTGCATAGTATTTCCTTAAATATTATTTGTTGATCGACAACATGAGCTCTCCCCCTGGGAATCCACTAGTTGGTAAGATCCTCTTGAATAGACATTCTGTACCATGAATGGTCCCTCCCAAGTTGGTTCAAACATTCCACCTATCTAGCGGTGTATAAGAATAGGTCTTTTAAGAACAAGTACTAGATCACCAACTTTGAACATTCTTGAGGGGACTAGTTTTTCGTGGGCTCAAATTATCTATGATAGGTATAGCTCAAAATTCTGTTGTGCCATTAAACCTTCCCTTCAAGATTCTCCAATTTTGTAATTTTGAGCCTGGCATTATCTTCTGATGTAATCTGATTAGCGAAAGTGACTCTGAGAGAAAAGGTAGTTGAACCTCCAACAGAAGTACTGCCTCAAACTCATACAAGAGAGCATTTGGTGTAGACTGAGTAGGAATTTTGAACATCAAACTATTGGACTAGAAAACTTCTAACAACTTCTTATGCCATCTTCTTTTGTTATCATCTAGTGTTCTTTAAAATTTACACAAGCATCTTGTTGAAAGCTTCAGCTAAGCCATTTGCCCTAGGGTTGTTGATTGTAGAATACCATAATCTATCACATACAGTCTGACAAATTTGTTGACCTTGGTACTCTTGAAAGCTGACCCGATGTTTGAAATGACTCTGCGTGGCACACCAAAATGGTAGATGATCTGATTTCTGAAAAACTGAAGAACATGCTACCTGTAACTTCTCGTAATGACATTGTTGCCACCCACTTAGAGAAATAATCTGTGGCTGCGAGAATAAATCTATGTCCTTTCAAAGATGGAGGGCCTATAGGGTCCCACTATGTGGATACCCCAACACTCGATTGACCACGATGCAATTGTCAATTGTAGCACATTTGGAGGTTGGTGCAAGACCACTCCATGCACCTGAAACTGGTGAAATTTCCTAGAAATTTCCATTCAATCTACAAACATCGCTGGCCAGTATATTTGAAATTTCCTAGTCTCTTAAACTTCATCTTTATCCTTGGTTCTAAGTGATAAACATCACATAATCTCGTGTGTAACTCTTTGAAAATATTCTACACTTCTGCTCTGCTTAGACATCTCAGCCACATCTAATCAAATGACCTTCTATACAGGATATTGCCTACCAAATCATGTGATATGGCACTGACTTTTCATCATCTAGTAGCCATCCTATTTGCAAATATTTTATCAATGGTTTGTGTCAATCTTTAGTATTGTTAGCAATTATAGCTACTATCGTCTGTTCATTTCTAAGTTTATGCAGACTGTTGAGGTTGATCTATGATAGAACTTACTGTCCTTGTACCATAATATCAATGGAATCCTCTAGTGGACACACCAATTCCTTAGTGACTTTGTCTAAAGCATTGACATGGGAGTTATCTCCCGAGGAATTTTGTACAGTGTCACTATGGAATCTTCTCTAACAACTTCATCATGTGCTAATGATATTCTTCTAATCTTGGTTTTAGAACCTTGTACTATCTGACATCTTGTTGAATGATGAGTTGAGAGTCACCGTAGATGGCAATGTCTATTATGTCCATTGATATTTGCAATTCCAATTTGGTGATCAAAGCTTCATACTCTGCGTCATTATTGGTACATGAATCTTTCAAGTGGTAAGAAAATCTCAGCATTACCTGATCTAATGTAATAGAAATCAACCCAATCCTTGCTTTGCCTGGTATAACTGTCTGGGATCCTTTATCTATTCTCGCTGACGAGGCCCCATTGAAGTGCACTTCCCAATATCTTGTGTTGGAAGGTCCCACATGTAATATTTGTTTTTCTGGTAAGTTGTCATTGACAGGGGACCCAACTAGAAGTGGTTGCATTGCAAGAAAGTCTACTAAAATATGTCCTTTGATAGCTTGAAGGGGCACTAAGGTTATATTGATTGCAATAAATTCATTGACCAGCTTGCTAAACATCCAAAAAGTGTTGTTCATGTCATCAAATATTGCAATGATTTAACTTTCATGATAAGATTGACCTTCTAAGAAAGAATGTAATGTCTAAGCTTTTGGGTGGTGAAAAACAAAGCTAGACAAGCTTTCTGGTGATGAAAAACAAAGCTAGACAATTCTTCTAAATGGAAGGATACTTTACCTTCACCGGTATTAGACATCGACTCAAGTAACAGAGTCAATTTTCTTTACACTCATCATTTACTTGAGCTAACATCAATCCAAGAGAGTAATTTAAGGTTGCAGTATAAATTATCAAAGGTTTTCTCGGGATAGGGGCTCCCAATATAGGAGGTATTCTTAAGCGTTGTTTAATATCCTCAAAGGCCCGTTGACATTTTGATCTTAATTTTATATGACAGTGCAATGTATGCAATTGTATTCTTAATTTTTCCTTACTTATAATTCTTACTTTGAAACAGTGTCAAAAACTTGATCACAAACAATAACTAGGCAAAAATTTGACTTCAAAGTAAATAAGAATATAATTATTATATTTAAATATGGGATACTACACAAGTATATGTATCATTATCAAGTAGTATAGAAATTTTTGATCAAGCCTCGAATATCAAACCCATAGAGATAAGATAAAATATGAAACTAAGATCAGAAGAAATTAGATAATAAATTCTACTTAGCAAAATATTCTTACTCAAACTTTAGATGTTATAATAGGAATGAAAATTCAATTTTTTTTGTAATTTTTGCTAAATGAAATTAAAGTAAAAAACTAACTAAATTTAACTAGATATTTGTAAAATGAATGAAATATAAATAAAAGATATTTTTCCTTATCTTGAATCAGTAACAAGTATAGGAATTCTGTTGTGGAAGTATTCAAATTGTGTTATGCCAAATAGAAGCAATATTATTCCTTAACCTTACTAGACATGCTATAAAGATCATTGGCTAATTTAAAGTTTGAATAGCCTTGAAGACGGGTTAGGTAAGGAAGATACTAGCACTTACTCTAGAGTTTCCTCTTCTCCATCCACCTGAGGGCTAACATCTTGTTACAAAACCCAAAACTATAAACTAAATTAGGGGCTTTAGCCTATCACTCAAAAGTTCTCTAATCCTACACCTTTCAAGGTTTTTTTGTTATTTATTTGCACTTAATCATATGAATTACATTCTTGTCCATACATTCTTATGTGATTCATACTATTAGTTGACTGAGACAATACCATCTTAGATATTACATGTTTTCACAACAAATAATAATATTTTAATTGGACAAATAAAAAAGTAAATGAAGTATAAGGTTTAAGTTCATTACAACTTATTCCAAAATTAAGGATAAATATTTCACACAACTTCCATCCAAGACTTAGTAACTTATCATTTTAAGGAAAAATACAAAAAAATCTACTTAAAATTTAAGCGCGTAGGGTGTACATGGAGTGGGAGTTCCGAACGTCATTCGGTAAGCCCACAAAACTTCTAACAGTTTATTATGGTAATCTCTTTTATTTTCATTCAATGTTTTCTTTTAAGATCTGTACCAATGTATTGTTGAAGGCCTCAACCAGTCTATATGCCCTGGGATAGTAGATTCTAGAGTATCTTCAGTCTATCCAGTGTTATTTGACGAAGCTGTTGATCATTGTGCTCTTAAAGTCTGTTCCATTATCTTAAATTACTCTACGTAAAACTCCAAAATGGTAGATGTTTTGAATTATGAAAAATTGAAGGATGTGCTATGATGTATCCTCTCGTAACAGCACTACCTCTGTCCACTTGAAGAAGTAATTTGTAGTAGAAAGAATGAATCTTTGTCCCTTAGAGGATGGAGGATCTATCAGACCTATTATGTCCGTGCCCCAACACTCAAACGGCCACGAGGCAACAGTTGGGTGTACAACATTAGGAGGTTCGTGTAAGACCACCCCATGCACTTGACAAAGGTGATAACTTCTAGCTTTATCCATGCAATCGAACATCATTGCTGGCCAATAATATTTGATTCTTTTGCTCTTCATTTTCATCTCTGACCCTGACTAGTGAGCTCCACACAATCCGACATGAACTTCTTTGACGATATTCTGTGATTCTGCTCTACTCAGACATCGTAGCCAAATCTGATTGAACAATCTTCTATAGAGTAAATCACCCACTAGAGCATATGACATAACCCTTCTTGTGATGTGATATGCCTCAGACTTGCCCTCTAGTAATTTTCCAGTCTACAAATATTTTATTAATGGCTTATGCAAGTTTTTAATATTATCTTTCATTGTAGCAACCATCATTCCTTCTTCTTTTTTTGAGATTATGTAGACTGTCGAGGTCGATCCAAGACAAAACTCACCTTCCTTGTACTGTAATGTCAATGGAATCCTTAGGGGGACACAACAATTCTTTGGCAAGTTTTGCAAAAGCATCGACATGAGCATTATCTCCCTGAGGAATTCAGTATACTATGGATCTATTCATGCAGTTTCATTGCCTATCAGTGGTATTCTACTAATCTTTTCTTCAAAATCTTGTATTATCCAGTGACTTGTTGGGTGACAAGTTGTGAGTCGTCATAGATGGTAATATTTGTTATATCCTTCAAGATTTCCAACTCTAACTCGATGATTAGTGCTTCATATTCGGCTTCATCATTTGTACATGACTTTATCAAGTGGTAGGAGAATCTCAACATGCACTTATCTGGCACGACAAAAATCAGACCAATTCTTGCTTCGCTTGGTATAATTGTTTCTGATCCTTTGTCTTTTCTGACTGATGAAGCTCCATCGAAGTGCATCTTCTAGCATTTCACACTGGAGAATTCCATTTGTAATACCTTTTTATTCGGTAGCTCATCATTAAGTTGGGACCTAGATGAAAGTGGGTGTACCGTGAAAAAATCTACTAAAATCTGTCCCTTGATAGCGTTGAGGGAAAAAAAAGTTATATCGAATTGCAATAAAATCATTGACCTTCTTGCTAGACGTTCAAAAAGTGTTTGTCATGTCATTAAATATTATAATGGATTAACTTCTAAAAATGGGTAATTTTATGAGAGATCATGCAATGCATAAGCTTTTGGGCGACCAAAATTAAAATTAGACAATGTTTCTCAATGGGTGGATACTTACCTCTGTTGGGATTAGACGGTGACTCAAGTAGTAGAGTATGTTGTCCTTACCCTCGTCATTGACTTAAGCAGTAGGGCTCCAAGAGAGTCATCTAAGGCCGCAGTATTAAGTATCAACTGTTTTCCCAGGATAGGGGCTGCCAAAACAAGAGTTGCCATTAAGTATTCTTTGACGTCCTCAATGGCCCGCTGGTATTTCTCTTCCCAAACCAATTTGGCATCCTTTTTAATTAATGTCAAGATGGGCTGACACCTACCTGAGAGATTAGAAATAAAGCGTCTTAAATATTCCAACTTTCCTTCCATTTCCTTGAAAGTAGTGTAGTTGTTTCAAGTTTTTGGGAGGAGGCATTTCCAAGATAGCTTTAATCTTATTTGGGTCAATCTTGATTCCCTGAGGAAGGACAATGAATTCTAGAAACTTCCCAGAGGTGACGGTAAAGGCACACTTTAAAGGATTCATCTTGAGTTTATATTGTCATAATCATTCAAACACAATCCTCAAACCGTACAAATGGTCTATTTTATATTTTTTTCTTGATGAACAAATCATCCACGTAGCAATCCACTTGGTTGTGAATGAGGTTGTGAAAGATCTTTGTCATAGCTCATTGATATGTTGCTCTGACATTCTTAATCCGAAGGGCATCACTGTGTAGCAAAAGATCCTAATCGACATCCTGAAAGTTGTAAGTGATGCATCCTCTGAAGCCATTTTGATTTGATTATATACTAATGATCCATCCATGAAGGAGAAAATCTCATGTGTCAAAGTGATGCACACCATCATTCTGGCATTGGCAACGAAAATTCATCTTTTGGAAAGGATTTGTTCAAATCCCTAAAGTCGACACAAACACAGATTTATCCACTTTTCTTTCTAAGTGGCACAATGTTGGCTAACCAAGTGGGGCACTACTCTTCTCTTACAAAATTAGCATCTACTAATTTCTTCACCTCGGTAATGACTTGTTGCTCTATCTTGAGGTGCATTATTCTAGGAGCTTGTTTTATCAGGATCATATTCTTGTCCACCCCCTAAAATGTGCACTGCAATTTCTAGGGATAATCCTGACATTTCATCATAGCTCCAGGTGAATCAATCTTTAAATTCTGACAAAAAGTTGACCAATTATGTGGATTCTTCCTCATTGAGTAAGGAACTTATAATAGTAGGTCGGGGCTGCTCCTTAGTCCCGAGGTTAATTTCCTTCAATTCATCAAAAATTGATTTAATTTCTTCCTCAAATTATGGAGGGTCATTTACCAATTAATTGATCTTGAGATTCATCCTCTATATCAATGCAATCCTCTTCCAATTCACTAGAAATGACCATGCAAAAATATGAATCATCAACTGGTCTTACAGTACCAAATCCGAGACCCTCTTTGGAGTCGGGAGTTCGACTTTTAATATTCCATAATTTTTTAAAAAGTTGTAACTTATCTTTTGGCATTCTTTTTAACAAATATCCCTGTTGAATTAACTTTTATACACAAGGAGAGAAGTAATCAAAAGGTAATTCCATTAATTCATTAAAATCCTCATCCAAATTTACATGATTTTTAAGATTAGTAGAAGTAGAAGCACGGTAAAATTTGATCGGCTTTGAACCAGAGCTACGAACTTCCTTGACCTTAAAACTCTCAACCTTATAAGAGAGAATTGGAGTAAGGGTCATGACATTCACATAGTGGTTGATTCGATTGTACATCGACTCATATTCACATTTCTCCACGTCTTCCAAAAATATCTCGTGCTATGGTTTCTTTTGTTTTATCATCATCATTTCCTCTTCGGAGCATTCTTCGTCATTAATGTTGGTGGTCGGCTTACTCCATCCAGTAATTCTATTAGTTCTTCCTCGTCCACGTCCCCGGCCTCGATCTCGGGTATATGAGCTAAAAGAACCTATACCATCTCACTGCGAAGAGACTATAGTAGATTGCCAAAGTAGAATTGAATGGCTTATTCTTTATGATTCTTCTAAATCTTCTACTTCATTTGTCATGATTTCACGATAAAAGAGATTCTTATTTGGAGGTGCATAGTAGGCGGTGTCTTTGTGGATGCCCACTTCATGTACTGAAAATGGCTGTAAATGTTTTTTAATGCAATCTTCTTAACCTTCTTTGAAATATTTGATGCATTAGTGTAGAGATGAAGAAACCATATTATGTTCTTGAATTGATGGTCTTCTAAGTAGAGCATTGAAAGAGGTCTCGACATCGATGATATTGAATTCTACAGTTGTTGCCCGTTCTTCAACTTTCATAAACAATGTAATTGAT
The DNA here is from genome assembly GCA_002079205.1 of Phalaenopsis hybrid cultivar. Lineage (NCBI taxonomy): Eukaryota > Viridiplantae > Streptophyta > Magnoliopsida > Asparagales > Orchidaceae > Phalaenopsis > Phalaenopsis hybrid cultivar. The sequence goes on along the minus strand of JXCR01148665.1, from coordinate 55,209 downwards.
CCGAGGGCCCTTTCTCCCTTTTGGTTGAATCCCCTTAGCATCATTTTATCGGTCATAAGCTCTTGAGCTTCAATATCCAAATATGCCAATGTCCGTAGACTCATTAGGTTGAGTGATGCTCTCAAATCTACCAAAACTATGGACAACACGAATCTGCCGATGTTAACAAAGATGTAGAGCGGTCAATTATGGTCGGCGGTACCAAGCATCATGTCTTCATCTGTGAAGGTTATCCTAGGTTATTCTCTTCATGAGAAAACTTCATCCAAGGATGTGCTGGCCAATTGTGCTAAGCAAATTTCTGGGTCAAGCAAGGCTATAACCAGAGACTCTCTCATCTCCTTTGACAGGATATGAGCGTCGTATATGCTTAATTTGCCTGGAAACATCCTAAGATGAGCTATCACGTTATAATTCACTTTATACAATCCCCCGACCTTTACTTGGTTATGTAGTTCTTCCATTGCTGGAGGTGGAGGTAGTCTAGAATTACAACTTGTTTTTCTTCTATCCGTTGGAGCTGTTCTCGAGGGGAGGGCTTTTCTATTCCTTAGGTTTATTTTTGTAACTTCCTCTCCTTATTGCAATGCTGTAGGTAAATTTTATATTTCTTCCTCTTCATCAGAGAGATCAAATATAATGGTGAGTAGTGTGTCATGATGCTCAAGGACTAGTTCCTCACTCCCTGTGCTATCATAAATGGTGTTGTCAATATCTTCTTCATTCTCTCTAACTGGTTCTTTAGATTTAAGTATGATTTAAGGATAGGTTTAGGAATTGATATTGGAGATAGATTGAGAAAACTTAGATACATCATTACTAGAAACAATTAAAATATACCCAAAATCATATTCATTATATTCATAATACATCGGTGGGGCAAAAAGATTATCATACATGGTCAGGGATTCTTCCCAAATCCAAGACAACCAATATAATAGAGGTAGCCCCTATCCTACGCTCCACCCTATCGATCTTCATGACATCATTTTTTGCTTTCTCTTCTGGTTGTGGTGGTTTCTCTGGCAAAATCTCCATCTTGGGTTGAACAGGCTGTAGACTTTGAAAGGCTACTTGAGCTGAAGTGATATGAACCTGATTAAGTATCTTCTTAAATGATTTACTCCAAACTATACTCCATCCATCTTTCTCTGAATACAGATCTACCGGACCAATCGGCTCGACCAAAATGATATTTATAGAACCGTTTGCAGGTTCTTTTAACTATTCTTTCAGGAACATTATATTCCATTCTTTATGATTTTTCTAGAGCCAATTCTTGAAGATGAAACATTCCTCTATAGTATGTCCAAGCATTTTGTGGTATGGGTAATATTTTGGCTGCTCTTTCTTGTCAACTTCCTCAGGTTTCTTTGTATTTGACAATCTGAACTCAAGCTTGTTCATTAGACTTTTGAACATTCTGGATATAGCTTCCACTTTGAATGAATATACTTCTTTCTTTCGTTCCAAAAGGGTCAACCCTTCTTATTTTTTGTTTGATGTGATCCTCCTTGATGCAACTTCTGGCTAGACTGGCCATATTGTTGTGTTCCTTACTGATCATGTTAAGATGACGACTGAGAACTTTGATGAGAACGTTCTGCTTGTATCTTTATTTGCAGCTTTCCCTTATCAACCGTTGCCACTATCCCAGACTTCTTCTTGAATATTCAGGTTGTTCTGACATTTTATGACTTCTCCTGTGAATCCATGTGTTTAACTTCCTCTTGCAGATTACTAGCTTTGCTGAGTAGTTTCTCGATGGGCTTAATGGTGAGTTTCATAAGCATGAAAGCTACTGTCCCATGGATGCTTTTGAGTAGGATCTCAATTGCATGATGTTCCTTTAGCTGAGTTTTGCATTACATGCTAAGTTTTCTCCACCTTAAGATATAATATACTAGAGTCTCATTAGGCTTTTTCTTCTCTAGTACAAGATCTCCAATAAAAACATGATGTTGCGCTCTTACAAATTTCTTTACAAATAACTATTCCAACTCGATGAATGTCCTAAACAATCTGTTGGGCAACTTGACATACCAATCAAATGTTATTCCTGATAGGTTGCTGACAAACTAATGGAAAAGAAAGGCTTTGTTACCCTGGTATTACAACAATTAGCTGGGAAATGCACTATGTGTTGTCTGGGATTTTCAATATCGTCAAATATCTTAAAGTTTAGTGACACAAAACCTTTAGGGTAAGGTACAACATTGATGTCCTCCGGGTAGGGTCTACCTGTTAAAATCAATGCACCACACTTAGATTGGACTAATGACTCTCAAACTTATTGTAACATTTGCTTAAATTCTTTTTCTTGTATGAGTCTTAGTGGATAATCCTTCTTCTATTGATCATCTCTGTTAGCCGAGGAAACTTTCCTCCTTTCATTAGTGATAAGGTAAATCTCTAGTTGATTGACTTCTGTAGAAGATAACTATTGTTCTTGAGATTGTGCATGAACTGTAGCCAAGCCAACTATTGAAGTCTTCATCTTTTCCATCCTTTTCTCCATTTGGCTAATTTGCTCATCCCTTAGTAGAATAGCCCTATGCAGATCATCTATGATGTTCCCTTCAATGAGAGGTTAGACATCGCACGCAGATGTAGTGGTTTTGGTTTCAATGAAATGAATATTAATGAAATCCTCATTGAGATAGTCGTTAAAGTCAAAATCTTCATCATCACTATCAACGGAAACTCCATGTTCTCAGGTTAACTCAGAAATCTTGACCCTGAGCTTCTCAACCTTTTCTTTGATTATTGATTCTTGTATCATTTTAAGATCTGGGAGATACTACTAAACATCCTCCATTTGTTCATCCAACTTGGTAGCAATAGCTGCGATGATGCCAGATACTTCATGCCCTTGCTTCATTCCATGATCCTGCCCTACGGGCTCATTGAGCCATATTATTACGATGAACTTATGTACCCATACCTTTTTCTTCATCGATGTTGTCTTGAGATGGGGTGTCCTAAAAGAGGCATCAACATGTCGAAGATAGGTATGCTCCCCATGGTGAAGACCATATACAGTATCGGGTAACCTCTTCATCATTTCCTTCGAAACATTAAGAACATCCCTATGACTGGTAACTTGCAGAATTCTTGAACCTAGCCAAGACTTAACTGGTCGACGCCGTATGAGTCTTGGATTAGCAACAATATAATTGGTAGTGATGATAATGGTATCAACTCTGCATATAGAGGAAAGCAAGTTGATCTTTGAGATCATCTGACAGATCTGACATTTCTTAGAATTTCTTTCTTCTCTGCACATCCCACTCATTTAAGTAATTCATTGATTGAACTACCTTCTTTGGCAGCTAGCCTCCGGAACACTGTGCTAACTCGAATGATAGGAGCAAGCTTCTTCCTCTTCTCACCATGTCCATTAGGTAACAGTAAAGTAGCAGCAATCTTCTGGGTACTTTCATACCCATTAGTGTCCATTAAGGGATGGACCTAATCCCTTGCAGAAGTGGATAGGTCTCGAGAAATTCCAATTCCTAATGGTGAGGAATTTCATCAATAGACATTTCCTCATAAACTTAGGCTTTAGTAGCCCCAGAATCTTTCAACTATGGTTTCTTCTTTTTGACCGAGTTAATGGCGCAGTATTCAAACTTGATCCAATTTCAAATACCAATGGTAGGACGATGAATCTTTTGGTTGCATCTTCTACGATGATGACCTCTTTTCCCTTAGTAGAAGCGGGAACAACAGGCTTAACAGGTGATGGGGCATTAGTCTTCACGTTCTTGTAAGAAAATAAATCCTGTGGACAATTCAGGTTGAACTCAGCAGGTGGCTCTTGAACTTCTAGAGCGGTAACTTTCATTACGAGGAAGGGAGCCTTTCCGAGCACGACCTCAAGTTCATTGAGTCTAGCTCCAAACTTGATGGTGGGGGCTACATTGCAGACATCGTGGCTTGTTGGCAGGTTGCACGAGAAAGTGAACGTAGGGAATATCATTGCAACAGCTTCTAAAAAAAATCTTTGGGGTTAGTTATTTGGCCAATACCTTGTAATTCTAGTGTGAAGCACTAAAAATTAACAAAGGTCAATCTTCAGACTAGGCAGGTCTTTATTTTAATTTTAGTTTATGAAAAATATTTTGGAATTTAGTAAAAATAATATTGAAAATAGGTGGATTTAATTAATTATATAAAGAAGTTTTATAAAGCAAGTGCAGCATGACACAATTTGATTTAATTTGCAAAGTAGCAAACTAAACTCGAAAGGAAAAGTGAAGTTTAGAACCCAGTGCGAGATAGACTTCACAACACATATTGTCCGGTGAAACTAGTCCACGAATACACCTATTAAGGGTCCGACCCCATACAAAGATTAAAAGTCCTAATGAACTTCTGAACCCCTCTGTCCAAAGGTGGTTGAATAGATGGTTCCGAAATTCGAAAGAGTTGACCATACTTCCCCAAGAAAGAAATGGGTGAAGCATGCCAATGGAAGAAGAATAATTTGGTCCATAAGGGACATGACCACATTACTAATGTATGAAGACAATATCTCTGATTTGAATGGAGAGAGAAACTGGTTCTCCAGCGTAGTCGCTAGAAGCTGGTCAACACTAAGAAGTTGAGGAGTTTCGTGATAGAAATTGTCGGCCGCTGGAATTAGAATTCCGNTTACTAAAGTCCCCAAAACTTCAATTAATTTTAGTAAATCACAGAAAATTCAAAAAATTATGAAATTTTGGCTGAATTACTTCATGGGCTAGGGCTAGCTCACATAAAAATTTCAAGTGATTACAAGTTGTCCTGATCATCTTTTGGAATTTTCCTTGAAAATGCACATTTTTGCATGAAAATAATTATATGAATTAAATTAAATTGTGAAAATTCACATTTTCTCCTCTGATGTCTTAATTGACCTATCAGTAGGGTTACATAAAAATTTCAAAGACATTTGACTTTAATTTGACAAATTATAAAAGTTTGGACCCTTAGGGGCAAAATTGTAATTTTGGATATTTTGGCCTTAATGAACATTTAGGCTTAATCAAAATGGGAAATGGGTAATTTCTGATATCAATTAACTCATCTGATGATTTGCAATAAAAAATGTGTTTAATTGGTAGAAACCCACTTCACTTTGCCAAATTACAAGATAAATGAATAATTGTCATAATTATCTTTTGGAAACTTCATTAGCATAAAATGACTTTTGAATTTAGGGGTATAACTTTGGAAATCAAAGATTTCACACCCTTGTTTGATAATCAAAAGGATGTTTAAATGATCTTGATAACGATCACTTAAGGTTATAAATCTTTTCAAATTTAATACACACACTTAATACACTCAGTTAGGTCTTAAGGACTTAGTGGTAACTTAAGTTGAAATTNTAATTTACACATATATATATATATATATATATATATATATATAATTTTTAGAAAAATATGAAATTAAACTAATCCCATATCTTTCATAGTTCAAATGAAAGAGCACTACACCTCAAGCTACGTATCTATCCCGAAAGAAAAACACAAGACTTGATGGTGAGGCTCGATCAAATAAACTAAGAAATATATGACTTCTATTTGGTCTGCGAAACCATTTTATTATAAGCTGACAAGTTCCCCTATTTAATATGATAAATTAAGTAGGGTCTATATTAAGTTGGGTTCTTGAAAGTTTCCTATAAAGGTAAACCCTTATAGTTAATTACATCTTAGATAATTGAAGTTACCTAAAAAAACTCTCGATGAAAATCAGGGGATATTCTCTTCAAAGAGGTCAAAGGAATAGGAGTTTTCAATGAGATAAGACAAAGTGGTGTGAAATGGGATTACTCAAATTTGGAATAATTATTTTGAAATCTAAAGGAAAAAGAACTAAGGGATGTCAAGGATCCTGAGGAGAACCTCGGTGACTTCATAAGCTATCCTATGGTTTGATTTCAATTTAGAGGAGAAATATTTAAATGTTTCATCCTACCAATTTTATTAATTAGGGCTTACATTTGTATGAAACGATCACACAAATAGCCTGAAATATATGAGGATTTAGGTCGTGACGGACGACAACCTTAGAATCCTAAAATAGGTTAGGGCTTAAATTGCATAGCAGGCCTATACAAAGGCCTAAAAATAAGTTTGAGGATTTATGTCACACAAGGTGGACAACCTATAAAGCCTATGACTTATAGTTTAATTTCTAAAGAGTAGTTTAGCTGGTATAGACATGTTTTGTTGTTGAAGATGGTTGTGCTGCCTATAATGTTAGCTCGAAGCTCCTCTTTATGATGAGTTTAAGTTTTCTAATGTGTCAATTCATGATGTCAAATCAAATGTTTCTTAAGGTCATGATTATTTAAATACTATGGGGGATGTTAAAGTTGATTAGAGTGACACTGATTAGGGTCCTACGGTTCCCTGGTTCTGGCACCATTATTTTCTTTTGGATTCACTTAATTGAAACAAATTTACTAAACTCAACTCAATGAGTTCCATACTTTCATTTAGACCATGGGAAAATCTTGTTAGCAACCGTAGGTTACCTCCTTCAAGGGATTCCCCATTATCCGATAGAGACATTTTAAATTATTTGTAATTTTTGTTTTATTTTGTTTGAGATTAAATTTTTAGTTGTCTTATATTTTAACTATTGTGGTAGTGAATTTTATCTTGTTTAATTTTTGTTTTAGTTTTTTTTTTATTTTGACATGCAGGGTTACTTTAAGCATGCAAACAAGAAGCAAGATGTACAATAAAATAAATGCAATAACTTAAAAGCATACTGATTCTTCTCGCTTCTCCATCTAAAATATTAGCTTTGTCAATATGTATATAATTTTTGCAAGAATTCAAATTTCAAGAGTAGATGAAGGTATAGATACCAATCCCCAAGTTATGACTTTATTGAGTCTCATAAGATCTTAAAGGGTGATTTTAGAACAAAATATAACAAGTTCAATTTGCCCTTCAAAATATTCAAGAGATTTCAAAGTGCTTTGAGCATGACCTTGAACCACTTTGAAGATTTCTTGAAATATTTTGAGTTCATTTTCAACTTATCATATCATTTTATTAATCATCCGAGGTTAAGCTAATGTCATTGACCAAACAAAAATATGTTGATATTTTCATACCTACTTTAAATTATTTTTGATGATATTGCACATTAAAAAAGGTACTTTTGATGTTTTGTTGTAGGAATGATGAATTAAGGTCATTGAAGCAAAAAGGTGCAAAAAGGTGCAAATTTATAGTGAAAATGACCAAAATGTGAAGAATTGAACTAGGGCGCCAACGGCGCCATCGACCCTGCCGACGGCGCCATCGACCCTACCGACGACGAGATTTGCCTGAGACTCCAAAATTAATTCATTATGAAGGTCGTCGACGGGGAGCTCGGCGGTTATGACCAATCATGCTTTGGATGAGGACAAATTTTGAAGGGATGCTTAGGCAACTCTTGGGAAAGCAAGCTCATCCACAACTTTAAGAGAAGATTTTAGCCAAAAATTCAGAGGGGGCGAGAGTTCCTAGAGGTTAGAAAGGTTCCATTAGTGTTAGCTAGAGTGTAAAAATTGTGAGGAATTCTTCAAGAGATTGTAAGAGTGGGAGAAAAGTGAGAGATTTCTTCCTCCTTGCCGCTTCGAAGAGGAATTATGTGTGCTGTAAGGAAAGGAAGAGATTCAGAGGAACTTCGAGGAGTTTTCCTAGGAAGAATCTAGAGATAAGTTTATTTATTGTTGTAGTTTGTATGACTTTGGTTTTATATATGAATTCCGAGTTCTGTTGTGTTTTTCCCATGAGATCTGAGTAGTTTTCTCTGCCTTTCTCCTTATCTTGAGATTTGTTTGGTGATTTGAATTGGTGAAGCCATGAAAATGTTTAAGAAATTGTGATGATCTTTTCACTTCGGTGATTTGAATTGGTTGAGCCATGAAAATGTTAAAGAAATTGTGATGATCTTTTCACTTTGTGATTTGAATTGGTGAAGCCATAAAAATGTTTAAGAAATTGTGATGATCTTTTCACTTTGATTTTAATTTACTTTCAATTGATTTGAATTGGTGAAGCCATGAAAATGTTTAAGAAATTGTGATGATCTTTTAACTTCAATCTTTGAATTGGCAAAACCATGAAAATGTTTTTGGTAATTTGAATTGGTGAAGCCATGAAAATGTTAAAGAAATTGTGATGATCTTTTCACTTCAATCTTAATTTATTGGAGCCATGAAAATTTTAAAAAAATTATGATGATCTTTTCACTTCGATCTTAATTTACATGAAGCCATGAAAATGTTTGAGAAATTGTGATGATCTTTTCACTTCGATCTTAATTTACTTTCAAATCTGGTCAATTGATTTGTTAAAATATGTTGAGTTTTACAACTAAAGTGAAGATTACATCTAAGATTCATGGAGGTCAAAAAAATGTTTAAGAAATTGTGATGATCTTTTCACTTTGATCTTAATTTATTTTCAATCTGGTCATTATTTGTTAAAATATGTTGAGTTTTACAACTAAAGTGAAGATTACATCCAAGATTGAGGGAGGTTTTAAAATATGTTGAGTTTTACAACTAAAGTGAAGATTACATCCAAGATTTATGGAGGTCAAAAATTAAATATGTTGAGTTTTACAACTAAAGTGAAGATTACATCCAAGATTTAGGGAGGTCAAAGCTTTTGTTAAAATAAGTTGAGTTTTACAACTAAAGTGAAGATTACATCCAAGATTCAGGGAGGTCAAAGCCCTCAATATGTTGAGTTTTACAACTAAAGTGAAGATTACATCGAAGATTCAGGGAGGTCAAAGCCTTTATATGTTGAGTTTTACAACTAAAGTGAAGATTACATCCAAGATTCGGGGAGGTCAAAGCCCTTGATATGGTTGAGTTTTACAACTAAAGTGAAGATTACATCCAAGATTCAAGGAGGTCAAAGCCCTTGGAAATTGGGTGCAAATAAATATAGTTTTACAACTAAGGTGAAGATTACATCCAAGATTTAGGGAGGTCAAAGTCCTTGAAAGTTAGGTGCAAATAAATAGGGAAATAAAAATTATCGGGCGTAGAATTGGAGATTTTAGAGTGACAAGGTGAGCAAATTAAATAGGGAAATAAAATTATCGGGCGTAGAATTGGAGATTTTAGAGTGACAAACTAAAATCTAATAGGGAAATAATATTATCGGGCGTAGAATTGGAGATTTTAGAGTGACAGAATAAAATCCCCAACTAAGGATTTAGGGAGGTCAAAGCCCTTGGAAGTTGGGTGCAAATAAATAGGGAAATAATATTATCGAAAATAGAGAAATAATACTATGGCGTAGAATTGAAGATTTTAGAGTGACAGACTAAAATCCCCAATTCGGTCCTATCGTTTGGCTGTGATTTAGGGAGGTCAAAGCCCTTGGAAGTTGGGTGCAAATAAATAGGGAAATAAAATTATCGGTATTTAGGGAGGTCAAAGCCCTTGGAAGTTGGGTGCAAATAAATAAGGAAATAAATTATCAGTAGAATTAGAGATTTTAGAGTGACAGACTAAAATCCCCAATTCGGTCCTATCATTTGGGTGTCGATGTGTAGATGTTAGCCCTCATGTGAGGAGAACGTGGGAGCTCCGAAGTGAGAGCCTGTATCCTCCTAGCTTAGCCACAGAATCAGTAACCAAGCATAGGATTAGTCAATGGTTTTTATGCCTGGACCAAAGGGTAAAGAATAGGTATGCTCCTATCNTGGAGATTTTAGAGTGACAGACTAAAATCTCCAATTCGATCTTATCGTTTGGGTGCTGAAGTGTAGATGTTATCCCTTAGGGAAGGGGAATGTGGGAGCTCCAAAGTGAGAGACGGTATCCTCCCAGCCTAGCTGCAGATTCAGTAAATAAGCGTAGGATTAGTCAATATTCATTATGCCTAGACCAATGGGTAAAGAATAGGTATGCCCCTATTTTGCACAATATAATTTGAACTAATTCATTTTATCCGTTCACTATAATTTCTTGATAAGGAGAAGGATGCTTTCTTATATATTGAATATCACATTTGAACCTTTATTTGTATAATTAGTTATTTAATAATATTAAAATTACATATTTATTTCAATTACCTATTAGTGACAGATAAGCAAATTGAACTTCGTCGTTGTAATTAAAGTATTATTTTTCTAAAGTATTAGTTTATAAGTCTAATATTACTCCCTGTGGGATCGATATCTAGGCCTCCATTAGAGCTCTATATTTTTTGAGCGATACGTATAATTGCATTGATAAGTGTGACTTTACAATCCTTAAATGTTTATTACGTTCATATTTATCAAATCAATACATATTATTAAGTTTTGGTACAGTTGCTGAGGAATTAAATCTTTTAGCAGCAGTATTAAATACTTCTATTTTTAAGCATATATAAAGCCGCAGTCAAGTTATTGGCGCCTTTGTCGGGGAGTGAGTAAACAAAAATCACAATTAGAGTAATTGACAAATTAAGATTATTAGAAAATTTTTACTTGAATTGCAAATTATTTTCATATTTAGTAATTATTTTACTGTGTACTGATTTAAAATTGTATGCGTAAATTTGTACCTGAAAATCTTATATCCTACGATTCGAAATTAGAATGCACTGTTAGAAAAATTAGAAGATTTAGAAGAGAAACTAGAAATTCTGATACAATTGAAAACAACATGAATAATCAAGGAATAGAGAATGAACACCAACCTAGACCCCTACGAGATTATGCAAATCCTACACTAGATGAAATTCACTTATCTATTCAAAATCCTGATGTAGTTGCTAATTCATTTGAGCTTAAACCTGCTATTATCTAAATGGTACAGAACAATCAATTTGTAATTTTTGCTTTATTTTGTTTGAGATTAAATTTTGAGTTGTCTTATATTTTAACTATTATGACAGTGAATTTTATCTTGTTTAATTTTTATTTTAGTTTTTTTTTTATTTTGACATGCAGGGTTACCTTAAGCTTGCAAACAAGAAACAAGATGTACAAAAAGATAAATGCAATAACTTAAAAAAATTCCTACCGATTCTTCTCGCTTCTCCATCTAAAATATTAGCTTTAGCAATATGTATATAATTTTTGCAAGAATTCAAATTTCAAGAGTAGATGAAGTTATAGATACCAATCCACAAGTTATGACTTTATTGAGTCTCAGAAGATCTTAAAGGGTGATTTTAGAACAAAATATAGCAAGTTCAATTTGTCCTTCAAAATATTCAAGAGATTTCAAAGTGCTCTGAGCATGACCTTGAACCACTTTGAAGATTTCTTGAAATATTTTGAGTTCATTTTGAGCTTATCATATCATTTTATTAATCATCCCAGGTTAAGCTAAGGTCATTGACCAAACAAAAATATGTTGAGATTTTCATACCTATTTTATACTATTTCTTATGATATTGCACATTAAGGAAATGTATTTTTGATGTTTTGTTGCAGGAATGATGATATAAGGTCATTGAAGCAAAAAGGTGCAAAATGGAGCAAATTTGGAGTGAAAATGACCAAAATGTGGAGAGTTGAACTAAGGCGCCGACGACGCCATCAATCTTGCTGACAGCGCCATCGANATTGGAGCAAAAAAATGCAAAAAGGAACGAATTTGGAGCAAAAAGGACCAAAATGTTAAGAATTGAACTATGGCGCCGATGACGCCGTCGACCCCACCAACGACAAGATTTTTCTGAGACTCCAAAATTAATTCATAAAAAAGGTCCACCGACGGTGCCCTCGAGGCCGCCGACGGCGAGCTCAGCGGTTATGACCAACTAGGCTTTGGATAAGGACAAATTTTGTAGGGATGTTTAGGCAACTCTTGGAAAAGCTCATCCACAACTTTAAAAGAAGATTTTGGCCAAAAATTGAGAAGACTCTGAAGACTCTAGAGGTCCTAAAGGTTAGAGAGGTTCCATTAGTGTATAGAGAATTTACTAAAGTGTCATTGGCCAAAAATAGAAGAGTGCTAGAGGCCTTGGAGGTTACCATTAGTGTATAGAATTTCCAGTAGAGTGTAACATTGTGAGGAATTCTTTGAGAGATTGTAAGAGTGGAGGGAAAGTGAGAGATTTCTTCCTCCTTTCCGTGAGGAATTTTCGAGAGATTGTAAGAGTGGAGGGAAAGTGAGAGATTTCTTCCTCCTTGCTACTTCAAAAAGGAATTGCTTCGAGAGATTGTAAGAGTGGAGGGAAAGTGAGAGATTTCTTCCTCCTTGCCGCTTTGAAGAAGAATTTTCGAGAGATTGTAAGAGTGGAGGGAAAGTGAGAGATTTCTTCCTCCTTGCTACTTCAAAGAGAAATAGGAGGTGCTAGAGAGAGTTCATAGAGGTTAGAAAGGTTCCAATATTGTGAGGAACTCTTTAAGTTTGTAAGAGTGGAGGGAAAGTGAGAGATTTCTTCCTCCTTGCCGCTTTGAAGAGGAATTTAGAGGTTCCATTAGTGTATAGAGAATTTATTAGAGTGTCTTGGCCAAAAATAGAAGAGTGCTAGAGGCCTTGGAGGTTACCATTAGTGTATAGAATTTCCAGTAGAGTGTAACATTGTGAGGAATTCTTTGAGAGATTGTAAGAGTGGAGGGAAAGTGAGAGATTTCTTCCTCCTTCCCGCTTCGAAGAGGACTTCTGTGTGCTGTAAAGAAAGGAAGAGACTTTGAGGAGTTTTCTTNTTCAGAATTAATTCATTAACAAGTTCCGCCGACGAAGCCCTCGAGGCTGCCGACGGCGAGCTCGGCGGTTATGACTAATCATGCTTTGGGTAAGGACAAATTTTGAAGGGATGCTTAAGCAACTCTTGGGAAAGCTCATCCCCAACTTTAAGAGAAGATTTTAGCCAAAAATTCAAAGGGGCGAGAGTTCCTGGAGGTTAGAAAGGTTCCATTAGTGTTTGCTAGAGTGCAAAAATTGTGAGGAATTCTTCAAGAGATTGTAAGAGTGGGAGAGGTTAGATTGTGAGGAATTCTTTGAGAGATTGTAAGAGTGGAGGGAAAGTGAGAGATTTTTTTCTCCTTGCCGCTTCGAAGAGGAATTCTGTGTGCTGTAAAGAAAGGAAGAGATTCAGAGGAACATCGAGGAGTTTTCCTAGGGAGACATTAGAGATAAGTTTATTTATTGTTGTAGTTTGTATGACTTTGATTTTGTATATGAATTCTGACNAGAGCAAGCGAGAGCGAGGGCCCTAGGTCACGGGAGAGGCGAAGGAAAAAAGAAGGACAAGTGCGTAAATTGAAATTGTAAAACGCGGACCGCGGGGGTCAGCCTGCGGTCCGCGTCTTTTACAATTTTGGAAACGCAATTTTCAATAATCTGGCGATAAGTGGGTACCAAACAGCGAGGCGGCGTTTTGAAAACGCCGCCCGCACTTATAAGCTGTCCCAAACGGGCTCTTAGAGTTAAGTATTTACTTGTTATAGTTTGTATGGCTTTGATTTTATATTTGAATTCCAAGTTATGTTGTGCTTTCCTCATGAGTTCTGAGTAGTTTTCTNGTCTTGAGATTTGTGAAATGGTGATTTAAATTGGTGAAGCCATGAAAATGTTTAAGAAATTGTANGATCTGAGTAGTTTTCTCTATCTTTCTCCTTGTCTTGAGATTTGTGAAATGGTGATTTGAATTGGTGAAGCCTTGAAATTATTTAAGAAATTGTGATCATCTTTTCACTTTGATATTAATTACTTTCAATCTGGGCCAATTGATTTGTTAAAATATGTTGAGTTTTACAACTAAAGTGAAGACTACATCCAAGATTTAGGGAGGTCAAAGCCCTTGGAAATTANCTCCTTGTCTCGAGATTTGTGAAATGGTGATTTGAATTGGTGAAGCCATGAAAATGTTTAAAAAATTGTGATAATCTTTTCACGTCGATCTTAATTTACTTTCAATCTGGCCAATTGAATTGTTAAAATATGTTGACTTTTACAACTAAAGTGAAGATTAAATCAAAGATTTAGTGAGGTCAAAGCCTTTATATGTTGAGTTTTACAACTAAAGTGAAGATTACATCCAAGATTCGGGGAGGTCAAAGCCCTTGATATGGTTGAGTTTTACAACTAAAGTGAAGATTACATCCAAGATTCAAGGAGGTCAAAGCCCTTGGAAATTGGGTGCAAATAAATATAGTTTTACAACTAAGGTGAAGATTACATCCAAGATTTAGGGAGGTCAAAGTCCTTGAAAGTTAGGTGCAAATAAATAGGGAAATAAAAATTATCGGGCGTAGAATTGGAGATTTTAGAGTGACAAGGTGAGCAAATTAAATAGGGAAATAAAATTATCGGGCGTAGAATTGGAGATTTTAGAGTGACAAACTAAAATCTAATAGGGAAATAATATTATCGGGCGTAGAATTGGAGATTTTAGAGTGACAGAATAAAATCCCCAAGGAAATAAAATTATCGGGCGTAGAATTGGAGATTTTAGAGTGACAGACTAAAATCCTCAATTGAAATAGGGAAATAAAATTATCGGGCTTAGAATTGGAGATTTTAGAGTGATAGACTAAAATCCCCAATTCAATCCTATTGTTTGGGTGTTGAAGTGTAGATGTTAGCCCTCAGGTGAGGGGAACGTGAGAGCTCCAAAGTGAGAGCCATTATCGGGCGTAGAATTGGAGATTTTAGAGTGACAGACTAAAATCCTCAATTCGGTCCCATTTGGGTGCTGAAGTGTAGATGTTAGCCCTCAGGCGAGGGGAACATGGGAGCTCCGAAGTGAGATCCGGGGTGCTGATGTGTAGATGTTAGCCCTTAGGCGGGAACGTGGGAGCTCCGAAGTGAGAGTCGGTGCTGATGTGTAGATGTTAGCCCTCAGGTGAGGGGAACATGGGAGCTCCGAAGTGAGAGCAGTGCTGAAGTGTAGATGTTAGCCCTCAGGTGAGGGGAACGTGGGAGCTCCAAAGTGAGAGCCAGTGCTGATGTGTAGATGTTAGCCCTCAGGTGAGGGGAACGTGGGAGCTCCAAAGTGAGAGCCGATATCCTCCCAACATAGCCGCAGAATCAGTAACCAAGCATAGGATTAGTCAATGTTCTTTATGCCTGGTCCAAAGTGTAAAGAATATGTATGCTCCTATTTGGCACAATATAATTGAACTAATTCATTTTATTCATTCACTATAATTTCTTAGCAAGGAGAAGGATGCTTTCATATATTTTGAATATCACAATTAAACATTATTCTCTATAGTTACTATCCAAAATTATCTACTTATTTCAATTGCCTATTAGTGATAGATAAGCAACTTGAACGTTGTTGTAGTTGATGGATTACTTTTTATTAAAAGTTAGTCCGTATTATTTTATTTCTCCCCGTGGGATCAATATCTATGACTCCATTAGAGCTCTATATTACTTGAGCGATATGTATACTTGCGTTGACATATTAACTTTATCATTATTGAATATTATATATATACATCTTTATTAAATCAAACATATATATAAAGTCATAGTCAAGTTTTTGGCATCGTTGCTGGAATTTAAATCTTCTAGTAGCGTCACCAAATTCTTGTAATTGTTGATTTACAAAAAGGTCGGTCAAGTTTTTGGCGCCGTTGCCGGGGAGAATTTTAGGAGTAACGGACATATTAGAATTATTAAAAAGTTTTTACTTAATTTGCAACGTATCTATATATCTATATATTTATATTTGTATTTTTAATTATATTTCTGAGTACTAATTTTAAATTGTATGCGCAAATTTGGACCATAAAATCTTATGCCATACGATTCAGAATTAGGNCGTTGATAAGTGTGACTTTACAATTATTGAATATTTATTTCATCCATATTTATCAAATCTATAACTGTTATTCAGGATTGGGTAGAGTTGCTGAGGAAGTATATCTTTTACCAGCAGTGTTAAATACTTATAATTTTAAGCATATATAAAGTCGCGGTCAAGTTTTTAGTAACCATTGCCGGGGAGTGAGTAACAAAAATCACAATTAGAGTAACGGACAAATTAAGATCATTAGAAAATTTTTACTTGAATTACAACTTATTTTTATATTTAGTTAATTATTTTACTATGTGCTGATTTCAAATTGTATGCGTAAATTTGGACCTGAAAATCTTATACCCTACGATTCGGAATTAGAACACACTGTTAAAAAGATTAAAAGATTGAGAAGTGAATTTAGAAATTCTGATACAATGGAGAACAACATGAACAATCAAGGAATAGAGAATGAACATCAACCTAGACTCCTATGAGATTATGCAAATCCTACAGCAGTAAGGAATAGAGAATGAACACCAACCTAGTCCCCTAAGAGATTATGCAAGTCCTACAGCAGATGAAATTCACTTATTCTATCTAAATTTTGTAGCTGCTATCATTTGAGCTTAAACCTGTTATTATCCAAATGGTACAAAACAATCAATTCGGAGGTACACCCAATGAAGATCGCTAATTCATTTGAGCTTAAACCTGTTATTATCCAAATGATACAAAATAATCAATTCAGAGGAACACCAAATGAAGATCTCACTTACACCTCACTAGTTTTTTAGAACTGTGTGCTACTTTTAAATATGACAGAGTCTCAAACAATGCTGTCAGACTTAGAGCTATGTGCTACTTTTAAATATGATAGAGTCTCAAACGATGCTATTAGACTTATACTTTTTTTTCACTGAGGGATAAGGCTAAGATGTGGTTAAATTTGTTAGCACCAGGATCTATTAGAACTTAGGGAGAACTTCCACAGAAATTTATATCCAAATATTTCCCTCCATCCAAAACTGCTAAACTTAAAAATGGCATAACATCGTTCTGTCAGATTGATGGAGAGTCAATATATGAAGCTTGGGAGAGATTTAAAGATTTTCTTAGGAAATGTCCTCATCATTTGTTACCAGATTGATTGATAATTCAAATTTTTTATAATGGATTAGTGAGATCTCTTAGATCGATTATAGATGTTGCGGCTGGTGGTTCGTTAATGTCAAAACCTTTTGATGAGGCTTATTGATTAATAGAAGAGATGACTATCAACAATTTTCAATGGTCCTCTGAATGGGTAAATCCTAAAAGAGTAGCTAGTATCTATGATTCTGATGCAATATCTATGTTAGCTTCGCATAGTGCTACAATATCAAAGAAATTAGATCATTATGGGATGAATTGTTCTCCAACACCTCCTATGATGGAAGAGAATTCATCTGGGCAATTTGTGGTTGTTCAACCTTCATATGAGACTTTAAATGCTATTAATAGACCCAACAACCCTTATTCAAACTATTATAACCCAGGTTGGAAGAATCATCCAAATTTTAATTGGAATAACAATTCTTCTAGAAATCAATAATGGGCAAACAACCCAGTGAACCCATTAGGAAATTCATCCAGCCAAGGAAATGTAAACTATAGACCTTCTTATCCTCTAGGATTTAGTAGTAACACTCAAGTTAAGGAGAAGAAGTTGTCTATGGAAGAGCTGATATTAAACATGGGTCAACAATTGCATAATCAAGAAAATTGTATCTATGGAAGAGCTGATATTAAACATGGGTCAACAATTATAGAATCAAGGAAATCAATTATAGATTCAAGGAAATCAATTACAACATCAAGGAACTGCTATTAAGAATATTGAGAACCAATTAAGGGGAAGAGCTGATATTAAACATGGGTCAACAATTGCAGAATCAAGGAAATCAATTACAAATTATAGAGCTGATATTAAACATGGGTCAACAATTACAGAATCAAGGAAATCAATTACAAATTCATGAAATTACAAAATCAAGGAACTGCTATTAAGAATATTGAGAACCAATTAGGGCATATTGCTACTTTACTTAGTTACAAAATCAAGGAACTGCTATTAAGAATATTGAAAATCAATTAGGGCATATCGCTACTGCACAAAATCAAGGAATTGCTATTAAGAATATTGAAAATCAATTAGGGCATATCGCTACTGCGCTTGGTAACCAAACATTAAGAACTTCTCCTAGTAATGTGGAACCGAATCCTAAAGATCAAGGAAAAGAACAAATCAAGGCAATACAATTATAAAGTGGAAAAGAATTGAAGACAAGAGTGCAAAAAGAAACTGAAACTAAAAAAGAGAAAGTGGATACCGAAAAAGAAAAGGATCATGAGTACCCAGATTTAGAGTATCCATTTACACCAATGAAAATTACTGTGGAGAAACCTCCACCACTGTTTTCTCAAAGATTGAAGCAACACAGACATAATAAAAAATTTTCTAAATTTTTAGAAATTCTTAAAAATTAACAGTAAATGTTCCCTTCATAGAAGCTTTAGAGCGAATGCCCAATTATGCAAAATTTATGAAAGATATTATGAATAAGAAAAGGAAGTCCACGAATAACAAAATTGTTGCACTTAGCGAAGAGTGTAGTTCAATTATTCAGAAAAAGCTTCCAGAAAAATTAAAAGATCCTGGCAGTTTCACTATACCATGTGCTATTGGTGAAAAAAATTATGGCAGAGCTTTATGTGATTTGGGAGCCAACATTAATCTTATGCCTTTTTTATGGAAGAGCTTTATGCGATTTGGGAGCCAGCATTAATCTTATGCCTCTATCAATTTTCGTTTTATAGAAGAGCTTTATGTGATTTGGGAGCTAGCATTAATCTTATGCCTCTATCAATTTTTAAAAGGATTAGAGCTTTATGTGATTTGGGAGCCAGCATTAATCTTATGCCTCTATCAATTTTCAAAAGATTAGATTGGAGAAGTCTCACCTACTTTTGTAACTCTACAGTTAGCGGATCGTTCAGTTACATATCCTAAAGGAGTTATAGAAGAATGGAAGAGCTTTATGTGATTTGGGAGACAGCATTAATCTTATGCCTCTATCAATTTTCAAAAGATTAGGATTAAGACGGCATTAATCTTATGCCTCTATCAATTTTCAAAAGATTAGGATTAGGAGAAGTCTCACCTACTGAGTCAGCATTAATCTTATGCCTCTATCAATTTTCAAAAGATTAGGATTAGAAGAAGTCTCACGTACTTTTGTTATTCTTATGCCTCTATCAATTTTCAAAAGATTAGGATTAGGAGAAGTCTCACCTACTTCTGTAATTCTTCAGTTAGCGGATCGTTCAGTTACATATCCTAAGGGAGTTATAGAAGATGTGTTAGTAAGACTACAGTTAGCAGATCGTTCAGTTACATATCCTAAGGGAGTTATAGAAGATGTGTTAGTAAATATACAGTTAGCGGATCGTTCAGTTACATATCCTAAGGGAGTTATAGAAGATGTGTTAGTAAAATTTGAAGATATGAAGGAAGATAAAGAAATACCTAACATTTTAGGGAGAGCATTTTTAGCTACTGAAAAAGTTATGATAGTTGTTCAAAAAAGAGGATTGACTATGAGAGTTAATGATCAAGAAGTGACTTTTAACATTGTGAAATCTATGAAATACCCTACTGTTGAAAGAGATAATGAATGTTTTCGCATGGAAATTAGTGAACATCTATTGAAAGAACATTTTGAAGAGAAAGAACAATTTGAAGAGAGTGATGAAGTTATTCTGGACGAATTAGAAAATGAAGAATTAGATTATGTTCAAGAAAGATTTGAGATGCTGGATATTACAGAAAAGGCTGATAAGAATCTATTTCCGTCAATTAAAAAACCACCTGAACTTGAGTTGAAAGTATTTCCTAGCCACTTGAAATATGTGTTTTTGGTAGACTCATCTACATTACCAGTTATTATATCTTCAGAACTAAATGATCGAAGTATGTATTTTTACGAGACTCATCTACATTACCCGTTATTATATCTTCAGAATTAAATGATTAAAGAGCAAAGACTGTTAAATACATTGAAAAGATATAAGAAAGCTTTTGGTTGGACCTTAGCTAATATTAAGGGAATCAATCCTTCAATATGTATGCACAGAATTATATTAGATGAACAATATAAACCAAGAGTTGATCCATAAAGGAGATTAAACTCGCATAGAATTATGCTAGATGAACAATATAAACCAAGAGTTGATCCACAAAGGAGATTAAACCCAATGATGAAAGAATTGATGAACAATATAAACCAAGAGTTGATCCACAAAGGAGATTAAACCCTATAATGAAAGAAGTGGACAATATAAACCAAGAGTTGATCCACAAAGGAGATTAAATCCAATGATGAAAGAAGTAGTTACATTAGCTGATATTAAGGGAATCAGTCATTCGATCTATATGCACAGAATTATACTAGATGAACAGTATAAACCAAGAGTTGATCCACAAAGGAGATTAAATCCAATGATGAAAGAAGTAGTTAAGAAAGAAATTTTGAAATGGTTAGACACTGAATTATATATCATATTTCAGATAGTGCGTGAGTAAGTCCAATTCATTGTATTCCTAAGAAAGGAGGAGAGGCTATTAAGACAAAAGAAAATAATGAATTAATACCTATCAGATAAGTTACTAGGTGGCGCATTTGTATTGATTATAGAAAATTAAACACTGTCACCAGGAAAGATCACTTTCCTTTACCCTTTTTAGACCAAATAGTAGATAGACTTGCTTGGAATAAATATTTTTGTTTTTTTAGATGGATATACCGGCTACCATCAAATTTCTATTACTCCTGAGGATCAAGAAAAGACAACATTTACTAGTCCTTTTGAAACTCTTACTTTTCGAAGAATGCCTTTAGGATTATGTAATGCACCTGCAACATTCCAGAGATGTATGATGTCCATATTTAATAAGTTAATTGATGATGGATTGGAAGTACTTATGGATGATTTCTCTGTATTTGGAACATCATTTGATGCATACCTAAATTATCTTGAAAAAAATTTGGACTTATGCGAAAGAACTAATTTAATTGTAAATTGGGAGAAATGTCAATTTATGGTTGCAGGAAGAATTATATTATGACATAAAATTTCGGAAGATGGTATGAAAACAGACCCTGCAAAAATTCAAGTTATATCTAAACTAACACCTCCTACTAATGTAAGAGAGACTAAGAGTTTTCTTGGACATGTTGGATTTTATAGGCATTTTATTAAAGATTTTTCAAAAATTACCAAACCTCTATGCCAACTTTTAGAAAATGACAAGAAATTTGAATTTACTAAAAGCAGTTTAAATGCCTTTGAGTTATTAAAGGAAAAATTAATCACA
>JXCR01148665.1:0-25799 GCA_002079205.1 Phalaenopsis hybrid cultivar | reverse complement strand
CATTGGAGGAGAAAAATGCAAAAGGAGCAAATTTGGAGCGAAAAGGCCCAAAATATGAAGAATTGAACTAGGGCGCCGACGGCGCCATCGACCCCGCCGACGGCGCCATTGACCCCGCCGACGGCGCCATCGACCCCACCGATGGTGGATTTTTCCCGAGACTCCAAAATTAATTCATTAAGAAGGTCCGCTGACGGTGAGCTCGACGGTTATGCCCAACAAGCTTTAGATAAGGCCAAATTTTGGAGAGATCCTTAGGAAACTCTTGGGAAAGCTCATCCATAACTTTACAAGACTATTTTGACTGAAAATTAGAGAAGAATGAAAGACGCTAGAGGTCCTGGAGGTTAGAAAGGTTCCAATAGTGTGTAAAAATTGTGAGGAATTCTTCGAGAGATTATAAGAGTGGAGGAAAAGTGAGAGATTTCTTCCTCCTTGCTGCTTCAAAGAGGAATTCTGTGTGTTGTAAGGAAATGATGAGATTCAGAGGAACTTCGAGGAGTTTTCTTGGGGAGAAATTAGAAATAAGTTATTCACTTGTTGTAGTTTGTATGACTTTGATTTTATATATGAATTCCGAGTTTTGTTGTGTTTTTTCCCATGAGATCTGAGTAGTTTTCTTTATCTTTCTCATTGTCTTGAGATTTGTGAAATGGTGATTTGAATTGGTGAAGCCATGAAAAAGTTAAAGAAATTGTGATTATCTTTTCACTTCGATCTCAATTTACTTTCAATCTGACCAATTGATTTGTTAAAATATGTTGAGTTTTACAACTAAAGTGAAGATTACATCCAAGATTCAGGGAGGTAAAAGCCCTTGGAAGTTGGGTGCAAATAAATAGGGAAATAATATTTTCGGGCATAGAATTGGAGATTTTAGAGTGAGAGACTAAAATCCCCAATTCGATCCTATCATTTGGGTGCTGAAGTGTAGATGTTAGCCCTCAAATGAGGGGAACGTGGGAGCTCTGAAGTGAGAATCGGTATCCTCCCAGTCTAGCCGCAGATTCAGTAAACGACGTAGGATTAGTCAATGTTCTTTATGCCTGGAACAAAGGGTAAAGAATAAGTATGCTCCTATTAGACATAATATATTTTGAACNGATTACATCCAAGATTCAGTGAGGTCAAACCCCTTGGAAGTTGGGTGCAAATAAATAGGGAAACAATATTATTGTGTGTAGAATTGAGAATTTTAGAGTGACAGGCTAAAATCACCAAATCTGTCCTATCGTTTGGGTGCTGAAGTGTATATGTTAGCCCTCAGGTGAGGGGAACATGGGAGCTTTGAAGTGAGAGCCGGTATCCTCCCAGTCTAGCCGCAGATTCAGTAAAGAAGTGTAGGATTAGTCAATGTTCTTTATGCCTGGACTAAATGGTAAAGAATAGGTATGCTCCTTTTTGGCATAATAAAATTTGAACTAATTCACTTTATCCATTCACTGTTATTTCTTGACAAGGAGAAGGATGCTTTTTTATATATTGAATATCACAGTTAAACCCTCATTAGTATCATTAGTTATTTAATAGTTATTAAAATTACATATTTCTTTCAATGGCCTATTAGTGACAGATAAGCAAATTGAACTTTGTTGTTGTGATTAAAGTATTGCTTTTCTAAAATCTTAGTTCGCAGTTCTAAACCACTCCCTGCAGGATCGATATCTAGGACTCCATTAGAACATTATATTACTTGAGCGATACGTATACTTGCGTTGATAAGTGTGACTTTATAATTATTGAATATTCATTACGTCCATATTTATCTTATATTTTTAAGCATATATAAAGTCACCGATCAAGTTTTTGGCGCCATTACCGAGGAGTAAGTGAGTAAAATCACGATTAGAGTAACAAACAAATTAGTATTATTAGAAAATTTTTACTTGGATTGCAAATTATTTTTATATTTAGTTAATTATATTATTGAGTACTGATTTCAAATTGTATGCGTAAATTTGGACCTGAAAATCTTATACCCTACAATTTGGAATTAGAATGCACTGTTAGAAAGATTAGAAGATTAAGAAGAAAACCTAGAAATTCTGATACAATGGAAAACAACATGAACAATCAAGGAATAGAGAATGAACACCAACCTAGACCCCTACGAGATTATGCGAATTCTACAACAGATGAAATTCACTTATCTATTCAAAATCCTGATGTAGTTGCTAATTCATTTGATCTTAAACATGTTATTATCCAAATGGTACAAAATAATCAATTCGAGCTAATTCATTTGAGCTTAAACCTGCTATTATCCAAATGGTACAAAACAATCAATTTGGAGACCAAATGAAGATCCTAACTTACACCTCGCTAGTTTTTTAGAACTATGTGCTACTTTTAAATAGGATAGAGTAAACTTGCTATTATCCAAATAGTACAAAACAATCAATTTGGAGGTACACCAAATGAAGATCTCCTGCTATTATCCAAATGGTACAAAACAATCAATTCGGAGGTACACCAAATGAAGATCCGAATCACACCTTGCTAGTTTTTTAAAAAGCAATCAATTTGGAGGTACACCAAATGAAGATCCGAACTTACACCTCGCTAGTTTTTTAGAGCTGTGTGCTACTTTTAAATATGACAGAGTCTCAAATGATGTTGTTAGACTTAGACTTTTTCCTTTTTCACTGAGGGATAAGGTTAAGATACGGTTAAATTCATTAGCACCAGGATGTATTAGAATTTAGTGAGAACTTTCATAGAAATTTCTATCCAAATATTTCCCTCCATCCAAAACTATAGAAATGACATAACATCGTTCTATCAAATTGATGGAGAGTCAATATATGAAGCTTATTAGCACCAGGATCTATTAGAACTTCGGGGAGAACTGTCACAGAAATTTCTATCCAAATATTTCCCTCCATCCAAAACTGCTAAACTAAAAATGACCTTTCACAGAAATTTCTATCCAAATATTTCCCACCAGGATCTATTAGAACTTGGGGAGAACTTTCACAAAAATTTCTATCCAAATATTTCCTTGGATCTATTAGAACTTGGGGAGAACTTTCACAGAAATTTCTATCCAAATATTTCTCTCCATAAAAAACTGCTAAACTTAGAAATGACATAACATCATTCTGTCAGATTGATGGAGAGTCAATATATAACTATTAGAACTTGGAGAGAACTGTCACAAAAATTTCTATCCAAATATTTCCCTCCATCCAAGGTATTAGAACTTGGGGAGAACTTTCACAGAAATTTCTATCCAAATATTTCCCTCCATCCAAAGCTGGGGAGAACTTTCACAGAAAGTTCTATCCAAATATTTCCCTCCATCCAAAACTGCTAAACTTATAAATGACATAACATCGTTCTGTCAGATTGATGGAGAGTCAATATATGAAGCTTGGGAGAGTTCAAAGATCTTCTTAGGAAATGCCCTCATCATTCGTTACCAGATTGGTTGATAATTCAAACATCTTATAATAGATTAGTGAAATCTCTTAGATCGTATAGATGCTGCGGCTGGTGGTTCTTTAATGTCAAAATCTTTTGATGAGGCTTATTCATTAACAGAAGAGATGGCTAACAACAATTTTCAATGGCCCTCTAAATGCGTAAATCCTAAACANAAATATATCATTGGAACAACTAAGATATGATCACAGAGTGGAGAATATAACAAAGGAATATTCCAATCAAACCGGAAAATATTCATTAGCGAGCGCTGCTATATCCTGGTTGTATTACGGTAATATTCTGGTAATATTTTGGTAATATTCAAGACAGACTATTCAACGAAGGCTTTAAAAAACAAGCAAAATATTTTATTCAAATGTATATTATTGTTATCGTATTGAGACAGTATTATCATAATTATAAGGTTTTATTGTTTCTTATTTCACACATTTTATGACGAAATATATAAAAAAGCTTAATATTGTAAATATATCTTCGAAACAACTAAGATATGACCGCATAGTGGCGAATACAGTAAAGAAATATTCTAATCAAACCGAAAAATATTCCTTAGCGAGCGTTGTTATATCCTTGTTGTATTACGGTAATATTCTGGTAATATTCAATTTGTAATCTTATACCACTCGTATCTGCATCAATATTATTGAAATATTAATGTTTAGATTTAACACTGCATCAAAAATTGTTGTTGGTAATATTAACCGAAGTCTATAATAAACTGGTAAAATATCAAACAAGATTAGTACTGTAGAAATTACATTAATTCAACAATAAAAAACAATAATGTTCATTTGTTGCAGTTTATTGGTATTTCACAGATCATTTAGGTCCATAAATAAGCTTGTACATGTGTTTGTAGGCAGTCATGCAGGCAATTCCTCCTGCTTTTAGGCAATCAAAAAATGAATGTAAGTCAATAAGTATAATCTTATAATCATACTTAGTTCAAAAATTATAAAGTGTTTTGAATTAAGTTATGTACTTGACTATATCGATTCGATATTGTAAACAGGTTTGGGTTGGATGGATGAAATGTATCTTGACTTGAGCCAACATCTTTGTCCTTTCATGTAATACAATGCTTCATATTAGGGAGTTGTAAAGCAACATGTAGGAAGACATGTTTATTAGTACTATTGGTAAAGCTTACTTTTTACTCTCATGTTCTTCTCCCAAAAGCCTTTTAAACTTGCATTAGATATTCCTTTTTGCTGCATCTTTGTTGGGTCGTTCAAATTGTGTTATATAATCAGTGTCTTTTTCTTCTTTGACCTTGGCATTTCTCGGTGGTCTCTCCCGTTCAGTATGGCATCTGATTCGATTGCTAGTTTCCTTAATGTCTCCAGGACATGTTTCTCAGCAAGTTCATTATCTTGCGTTAATATACTGATCTGGTATCCAAATTTATGAACATGTGTTTGATATATGAGTCCACTGGAGCAACTTGGTGATGTTAGCAAATCTTTCAGATGTTTATACCCATAGCTGTTATATATATCCCTCTTCACATGAATAGATCACCGTAATAATAAATATTTATCACGGATCTTTGTTATATTCTCATGACTAAGCACCCTTAGAGAGTGAGAACATAATAAACCAATCATTTCAAATTTTTTGCAACTACAAGTAATTTCAGAATTACTTTTATCGACTTTAATAATACAGGGTTTGCCTTTATGTTCACTATCTAAGCTTTTTATGTAAAATTCAGAATCTTTGGTGGTTGAGCACTCCACAGTAAGTCCACACAAACCATGTAGGAACTCTGCTTCAAATATTGAATATAACTTTCTCGTATAAACTAAAGCACCTTGCAACACGGGACAACTTTTTACAGCGAGAACAATTGTAGACTGTTCACATTTAAAATCTTCATCCTTCTCATTCCTTCGCCAAGATTTCATGATATTTTCAAGACCCAAGAAACTTTTAGTGAGGGTACTTGTTGTCTTGGAGGCATTATGACAGATGTCATTTGTGGACTCACTTCTTTGCTTTGGAAGGATCCACATCCCAAATATTTCCTTATTGAATCTTATTGACCACTTATGCCTGATATTGTACAAACTATTTAACCAAGCATTGTCATGTAGATTTTCTAGCTGAATCATTGTCCACCGGGTTTCTTCAAACTCCTCAGAGTTGCATCTACCCATGCATTTATGAAAAAGCTCATTGACCCTCTTGGTGCTCACACCACAATGGACTTTTGAAGACAATTTCTTGTAAATATGTCATTGGCATAATTTATTTCTAGTGTGCGGAAGACACTCTTCAATGACTCTAGCCATTGCTTGATTTTGGTCAGTGAATATTGATATCAGATGCTTGTTATCCATTATCCGGATAAATGATTTAAATAGGAACTTGAATGAGTCAACTGTTTCATTTGACAGAAAGCCAACTCCAAATAAAATATTTTGCCAGTGGTGGTTCACACTAACAATAGAAGCACAACATAAATTGTATTTATTTAGTCTATAACTTGTATCAAATATTATGACATCCCCAAAACAATCATATCGAGCCTGGATATCCCATCACTCCAAAAGAAATTCAACAAACTATCAGACTCATCAATCTGGACGTCCCATGCAAACATCGTATCCTCAGATTGCCTCTCAGTGAACAATCGCAGAAGAGAATTAGCGTCCCCATGTTTAATTTTACTTTTTATCTTTCTTTGTATGAAATTATAAGCATCCTTCTTTATGCAATCTAGATTTTCTACACTCCTGAATTCTGTAGCCAGAAAACTAAATGCATCGCTTGTTCTAATCCCTGATTGTGTCATCGATCTCAACACTTCTACATTCATATCACTCATCTTTCTACTGAAACGCAATAGATGTTTGTCACCGTCCGCTGCCAAAGGATGGTTATGGCTCTCTATAAATTTCTTAACATACCAGTAACCTTCGACATCGACTACATATCAGATCATGGCTGGACAACCAGTTCTTGTGTCTCCTATTCTGAACTTCACTGTCACATTGTTATTCAATCCTTTCTTGAAACCAGCTTTACCACAAATGAAATCCTTTATCTTAATCATTCTAGAATTTGGCCAAAAACCAACATGGTCCTGACCAAAGGGAAATATGTTGAGATTTCATACCTATTTTATACTATTTTTTATGATACCACTTTAAAGAAAGGTATTTTTGATGTTTTGTTGCAGGAATGATGAATTAGGGTCAATGGAGTAAAAAGATGCAAAAAAGAGCAAATTTGGAGTGAAAATGACTTAAATGTGAAGATTTGAACTGGGGCGCCAACGGCGAGCCCAACAGCGCCGACGACGGACTTTTCCCGAGACTCCAGATTTAATTCACTCCAAAGCTTGAGGCTGCTGTATCAAGATTTTGTCCAATAATGCATTGGATGAGGACAAATTTTGGAGGGGTGCTTATGCAACTCTTGGGAAAACTCATCCACATCCTTAAAGAGAAGATTTTGGCTGAAAATAGAAGAGGGGGGAGACTCAAAATTGAAGTGTGGGAAAAGTGTAGAGAGTCTAAATTGTGAGGAATTCTTTGAGATATTGTAGGAGTAGAGGGAAAGTGAGAGATTTCTCCTTTCTTACCGTTTCAAAGAGGAATTTTGTGTGTTGTAAAGTGACAAGACAAAAATATGTTGAGATTTTCATACCTATTTTATATTATTTTTTATGATATTGCACTTTAAAGAAAGATATTTTTGATGTTTTATTGAAGGAATGATGAAATAGCATCATTGGAGAAAAAAGATGCAAGAATTTCGAGCGAAAAGGGCTGAAATGTGAAGAATTGAAGTAGGGCGCCGACGGTGCCATCAACCCCGCCGACGGTGAGATTTTCCCGAGACTCCAGAATTAATTCATTAAGAAGGTCCATCGATGGCGCCCTCGAGGCCGCCGATGGCGAGCTCGGTGGTTATGTCCAACTACGCTTTGGATGAGGACAAATTTTGAAGGGATGCTTAGGCAACTCTTAGGAAAGCTCATCCACAACTTTAAAAGAAGATTTTTGCTGAAAATTGAAAGGACTCTGAAGACTCTAGAGGTCCTGGAGGTTAGAGAGGTTCCATTAGAGTGACAAAAGGTGAGGAATTCTTTTAGGAGGTGCTAGAGAGAGTTCATAGAGGTTAGAAAGGTTCCAATATTGTGAGGAACTCTTTAAGATTGTAAGAGTGGAGGGAAAGTGAGAGATTTCTTCCTCCTTGCCACTTCGAAGAGGAATTTTGTGTGCTGTAAAAAAAGGAATAGATTCAGAGGAACTTCGAGGAGTTTTCTTGAGGAGAAATTAGAGGTAAGTTTATTTATAGTTGTAGTTATATAACTTTACTTTTATATATAAATTCTGAGTTTTGTTGTGTTTTCTCCATGAGATCTGAGTAGTTTTCTCTATCTTTCTCCTTGTCTTAAGAATTGTGAAATGGTGATTTGAATTGGTGGAGTCATGAAAATGTTAAAGAAATTGTGATGATCTTCTCACTTTGATCTTAAGTTACTTTCAATCTAACCAATTGATCAAAATATGTTGAGTTTTACAACTAAAGTTAAGATTACATCCAAGATTCAGGGAGGTCAAAGCTCTTGGAAATTGGATGCAAATAAATAGGGAAACAATATTATCGGGCGTAGAATTAGAGATTTTAGAGTGACAGACTAAAATCTCCAATTTGGTCTTATCGTTTGGGTGCTGAAGTGTAGATGTAAGCCCTCAGGCGAGGGGAACGTGAGAGCTCCGAAGTGAGAGCCGGTATCCTCCTAGCCTAGCCGTAGATTCAGTAAACAAGCGTAGGATTAGTCAATGTTCTTTATGCCTAGACCTAAGGGTAAGGAATAGGTATGCTCCTATTTGGCACAATATAATTTAAACTGATTTGCGTTATCCATTCACTATAATTTCTTGACATGGAGAATGCTGCTTACTTATATATTGAATATCACATTTGAACCTTCATTTGTATATTTAGTTATTTAATAGTTATTAAAATTAGATATTTATTTCAATTGCCTATTAGTGACCGATAAGCAAATTGAACTTCATTGTTGCAATTAAAGTATTGCTTTTCTAAAATCTTAGTTCGTAGTTCTAATATTACTCCCTGTGGGATCGATATCTAGGACTCCATTAGAGCCCTATATTACTTGAGCGATACATATACTTGGGTTGATAAGTGTGACTTTACAAATATTAAATATTTATTACATCCATATTTATCAAATCTATAACTATTATTAAGTTTTGGAACAGTTGTTGAGGAATTAAATCTTTTAGCATTAGTATTAAATACTTATATTTTTAAGCATATACAAAGTCGCGGTAAAGTTTTTTGGCGCCATTGTCGAGGAGTGAGTAAACAAAAATTACAATCAGAGTAACGGACAAAGTAGGATTATTAGAAAATTTTTACTTGAATTGCAACTTATTTTCATATTTAGTTAGTTATATTATTGTGTACTGATTTCAAATTGTATGCGTAAATTTGGACCTAAAAAATCTTATACCCTACGATTCAAAATTAGAACTCTGTTAGAAAAATTAGAAGATTGAATCTTATACCCTATGATTCAGAATTAGAACGCACTATTAGAAGAATTAGAAAACTAAGAAGTAGAAACCTAGAAATTCTGATACAATGGAAAACAACCTGAACAATCAAGAAATAGAGAATGAACACCAACCTAGAACCCTACGAGATTATGCAAACCCTATAGCAGATGAAATTCACTTGTCTATCCAAAATCCTGATGTAGCTGCTAATTCATTTGAAAAACCTGTTATTATCCAAATGGTACAAAACAATCAATTCGGAGGTACACCAAATGAAGATCCAAATTTACACCGCGCTAGTTTTTTTAGAACTGTGTGCTACTTTTAAATATGACATAGTCTCAAATGATGTTGTTAGACTTAGACTTTTCCTTTTTCACTGAGGGATAAGGCTAAGATGTTGTTAATTTTTTTAGCACCAGGATCTATTAGAACTTGGGGAGAACTGTCACAGAAATTTCTATCCAAATATTTTCCTCCATCCAAAACTGCTCACCTTAGAAATGACATAACATCGTTTTGTCAGCTTGATGGAGAGTCAATATACGAAGCTTGGGAGAGATTTAAAGATCTTCTTAGGAAATGCCCTCATCATACGTTATCATTTTGGTTGATAATTCAAACTTTTTTATAATGGATTAGTGGAATCACTTAGATCGATTATAGATGTTGTATNAGACTTAGACTTTTTCCTTTTTCACTGAGGGATAAGGCTAAGATGTGGTTAAACTCGTTAACACCTGGATCTGTTAGAACTTGGGAAGATCTGTCACAGAAATTTCTATCTAAATATTTCCCTTCATAAAAAACTGCTAAACTAAGAAATGACATAACATCGTTATGTCAGTTGATGGAGAGTCAATATATGAAGCTTGGGAGAGTTTTAAAGATCTTCTTAGGAAATGTCCTCATCATTCGTTACCAGACCGGTTAAGAATTCAAACCTTTTGTAATGGATTAATGAGATCTCTTAGATCGATTATAGATGCTGCGGCTGGTGGTTCTTTGATATGNTGATAATTCAAACTTTTTTATAATGGATTAGTGGAATCACTTAGATCGATTATAGATGTTGTATCTGGTGGTTCTTTAATGTCAAAATCTTTTGATGAGGCTTATTTGTTAATTGAAGAGATGGCTACCAACAATTTTTAATGGCCCTTTGAAAGGGTAAATCCTAAAAGAGTAGCTAGTGTCCATGATTCTGATGCAATATCTATGTTAGCTTCATAAATTGCTGCAATATCAAAGAAATTAGATCATTATGGGATGAATTTTTCTCCAACACCTCCTATGATGGAAGAGAATTCATCTGGGAAATTTGTGGATGTTCAACCTTCATATGAGACTTTAAATGTTATTAATAGACCTAACAACCTTTATTCAAATATTATAACCCAGGTTGGAAGAATCATCCAAATTTTACTAGGAATAATTATTTTTCTACAAATCAACAATGGGCAAACAACCCAATGAACCCTTTAGGATATTCATCCAACCAAGGAAATGTTAACTATAGACCTTCTTATCCATCAGGATTTAACAGTAACATTCAAATTAAGGAGAAGAAGTTGTCTATGGAAGAACTGATATAAAACATTGGTCAACAATTGCAGAATCAAGGAAATCAATTATAAATTCAAGGAAATCAATTACAAAATTAAGGAACTGTTATTAAGAATATTGAAAATTAATTAGAGCATATCGCTACTGCGCTTAGTAACCGAAAAATTAGGAAATTTTCCTACTACTGTGGAACCAAATCCTAAAAATCAAGGAAAATAACAGATAAAAGCAATACAATTATGAAATGGAAAAGAATTGGAAAGAGTACAGAAAGAAATGGAAACTGAAAAAGAGAAAGTGGGTACTAAAAAAGAAAAGGATCATTAATACCCAGATTTAGAATATCCATTTACACCAATGAAGATTACTGTGGAGAAATCTCCACCACCGTTTCCTCAAAGGTTGAAGCAACACAAACAAAATAAACAATTCTCTAAGTTTTTGGAAATTCTTAATAAATTAACGGTAAATATTCTCTACGTAGAAGCTTTAGATCAAATGTCCAACTATGTGAAATTTATGAAAGATATTCTGAACAAGAAAAGGAGGTTCACGGATAACAAAACTGTTGCACTTATCTAAGAGTGTAGTGCAATTATTCAGAAAAAGCTTTCTGAAAATTTAAAAGATCCTGGTAGTTTCACTATACCGTGTGCTATCGGTGAAAAATTCTATGAAATNTTGGGTGGCGTATTTGCATTGATTATAGAAAATTAAACACTGCCACTAAAAAAGATCGCTTCCCTTTACCATTTTTATACCAAATAGTAGATAGACTTATTGGGCACAAATATTTTTGCTATTTAGATGGATATACCGGTTACCATCAAATTCCTATTGCTCCTGAGGATCAAGAAAAGACAACATTTACTAGTCCTTTTGGATGATTTCTCTGTATTTGGAACATCATTTGTCGCATCATTTCTGTATTTGGAACATCATTTCTAGAGATGTATGATGTCCATATTTAGTAAGTTAATTGATGATGGATTGAAAGTATTTATGGATGATTTCTCTGTATTTGGAACATCATTTGACGCATGGTTAAATTATCTTGAAAAAGATTTAGAGTTATGTGAAAGAACTAATTTGGTTCTGAATTAGGAGAAATGTCAATTTATGATTGCAGAATGAATTGTGTTAGGGTATAAAATTTCGGAAGATGGTATGGAAGCAGACTCTGCAAAAATTCAAGTTCTATCTAAACTAACACCTCCTACTAATGTAAGCGAGGTTAGAAGTTTTCTTGGACATGTTGGATTTTACAGAAGTTTTATTAAAGATTTTTCAAAAATTACCAAACCTCTATGCCAACTTTTAGAAAAGCACAAGAAATTTAAATTTACTAAAAGTTGTTTAAATGTCTTTGAGTTATTAAGGGAAAAATTAATCACAGCCCCTATTATAGTTTCACCTAACTGGAAGAAACCATTCGAACTGATGTGTGATGCTAGTGATTATGCTATTGAAGTTGTTCTTCGACAAAGGTATGAAAAGATTTTTAAAGTTATGTACTACGTTAGTAAAACTCTTAATGATGTACAAATTAACTATACTANCTATTATAGTTTCACCTAACTGGAAGAAACCATTTGAATTGATGTGTGATGCTAGTGATTATGCTATTGAAGTTGTTCTTCGACAAAGGTATGAAAAATTTTTTAAAGTTATATACTACGTTAGTAAACTCTTAATGATGTACAAATTAACTATACTGTTACTGGCCATTGTGTATGCTTCAGACAAATTTAGATCTTATTTAATTAGAGCTAAATGTGTTGTTCACACTGATCACTCTGCTATTAAAATTTAGATCGTATTTAATTGGAGCTAAATGTATTGTGCATACTGATCACTCTGCTATTAAATATCTTTAGATCTTATTTAATTGGAGCTAAATGTGTTGTGCATAATGATCACTCTGTTATTAAATATTTGATGCGAAGGATGCCAAACTAAGGTTGATTAGATGGATACTTTTGATGCAAGAATTTGATCTTGTGGTATTGATAGAAAGGGAACCGACAATCAAATTGCTGATCATTTGTCAAGATTATAAAATCATGAATTATCCGACACCAACAATGAAATTACAGACAATTTCCCTGATGAACAAATTTATAATATTAATTATTGGAAAATATCATGGTATGTCGATATTGTTAACTATATTGTAAGGGATATTTTGTCACCTATGCCAGACATTGCAACAACAAAGGAAATTCATTCATGATGCAAAAGCATATTTTTGGGATGAGTCTTTTTTATATAAACAATGTAAGGATCTGATTATGAGAAAATGTGTACCTTATGAAGAAACTGAGTTGATCATTCAGAAGTGTCCTGATTCTGAATTTGAAAGGACATTTTAGGATTGATAAAACTGCATACAAAATTTTACAAGATGGATTTTATTGGCCCNGGATGAGCCTTATTTATATAAACAATGTAAGGATCTGATTATGAGGAGATGTGTACCTCATGAAGAAACTGAACTTATTATTCAAAAATGTTATGATTCTGAATTTGGAGGACATTTTGGGAGCGATAAAAGTGCTTATAAAATTTTACAAGGTGGATTTTATTGGCCTACTATATTTAGAGATGTTTATAGATATATAAAAACTTGTGATCGATGTCAACGAGTAGGCAATATATCTAGAAGAAATGAAATGCCTCTAAATTTCATGTTAAAAGTTGAGATCATTGATGTTTTGGGATTAGATTTTATGTGACCATTTATTCCTTCATTTGGAAACTTATATATATTAATTACAGTGGACTACGGNTATATAAAAACTTGTGATCGATGTCAATGAGTAGGCAATATATCTAGAAGAAATGAAATTCCTCTGAATTTCATGTTAGAAATTGAAATCTTTGATGTTTGGGGATTAGATTTTATTGGACCATTTATTCCTTCATTTGAGAACTTATATATATTAATTGTAGTAGACTACGTTTCTAAATAGATTGAAGCACAAGCTTTACCTCGTTGTGGGAACTTATATATATTAATTGCAGTGGACTACGTTTCTAAGTGGATTGAAGAACAAGCTTTACCTCGTTGTGACAATAAAAGTGTTTCAAGGTTTTTAATGAAAAATATTTTCACTAGATACGGAATGCCTAGAATGACTATCACTGATAGAGGATCCAATTTTAGGAATAAATATATTTAGAGATTGGCAGAAAAGTTTAATGTTATTCATAGAATCTCCACTTCCTATCACCCTCAAACCAGTGGGTTAGTTGAAGTTTCTAATAGAGAGATTAAACAAATAAACTACTTATCACCCTCAAACCAGTGGATTAGCTGAAGTTTCTAATAGAGAGATTAAACAAATACTGGAAAAGACTGTAAACCCTAGTAGAATAGATTGGTCCACTAGACTGGATACCGCATTATGGGCTTACAGAACTGCTTATAAGACTCCTATTAGAATGACTCCTTACAGACTGATTGTTGGAAAGACTTGTCACTTACCAGTAGAATTGGAGCATAAAGCATATTGGGCGATTAAAGAATTCAATTATAATTTGAAAGATGCTGGTAAGAAGAGATTGTTA
The DNA here is from genome assembly GCA_002079205.1 of Phalaenopsis hybrid cultivar. NCBI lineage: Eukaryota > Viridiplantae > Streptophyta > Magnoliopsida > Asparagales > Orchidaceae > Phalaenopsis > Phalaenopsis hybrid cultivar. Next base: position 11,673 of record JXCR01148665.1, on the reverse strand, counting down.
CAATTAAATGAATTGGAAGAATTAAGAATGAGTCTTATGATAACGACAGAATTTATAAGGAAAAACTAAAGTTATGGCATGATCGGAAGATTAACCACGAGAACTTTGAACCAGGACAAGAAGTTTTTCTTTACAACACTAGGCTGAAGTTATTCCCTCGGAAATTGAAGTCTCGTTGGTTAGGACCCTTTACTGTGACTCATGTTTATACTTACGGTGCTGTTGAGATTGAAGATCAGAAAACTAGAAATAGAATTAAAGTAAATGGATACAGATTAAAAACATATTTTGAGGGTAAAAGACCAAATTTTAAAGAGGTTTTAATGATCAGGTCAACCTGAATGACACCTGAACAGGTCGGGCTGACGACATTAAACCAAGCGCTTTATGGGAGGCAACCCATAATTATCTTTACTTTTATTGCGATCATAGTAGTTTTTATTTGAAATTATCGTTAGTTTATGGTAGTATTAAGCTCTAATACTCTTATTTACCCTTGATTCATCATAACAATTGGATCCATAGAGAAAAATTGTAACGAATTCGGACCAGAGCAAAACTGTACAATTTTTGCCTTGGGCGCCGACGGCGCCCTCGTCACCACCGAGGATGGGTTTCTCCCGAGTGGCCATGAAAAATAAATACAGAAGCTCGCCGATGCCTCCCTCAAACGCTGACGGCGAGACCGGTGAGATGGCAGTTTCTAGAGTTTGAATGGCAGTTTTTAGCGATTTTTGGGCGGGAGTTACCCTTTTAAACTCCTAAATTTAATTCCTTGTTCATATTTTCTCCAAAAAATGAAGTGAAACTCTATCAAATTCATTCCTATGGCGTCCAATTCCCATGATAATCCTAGAATGCGAGTTTTCAATCGGCGAAAGTTTATTAGTACGGAAGCGCAGTGACTCTTCAACAAGGTACTGAGAAGAAAAGATTGATCAAGGAACAAGGATTCATAAATTTAGGATTGAATAATCCCTCAATAGCAATTGAAGAGATGATAGTGCGGAGAAGATGGGAAGTGTTGTGCTATACTTCTGCCGCCATAGTTGTTCCTGTGGTAAAGGAATTTTATGTAAATTTGCACGGAATCAAATAGGGAGTCGTCTATGTGCGAGGTAGATGGATCACTTTCACTCTTGCACGGATAAATGAATTATACATTATCGAGAACGTTCCTATCTGCCATTATTCCAACTTCGTCTCAACAAGAAACCAAATGAATGAAATTTACCAATATTTAACGGATGAAACTGACGACTGGGAAATGAGAGAGAACGGGTATGTTAGTTTTTCTGCAACACTCCTAAATCCCGTTTCAAAACACTGGCACTTTTTCATTTCTACGAAACCGTTACCGACAATGAAGATCGGTAAGGTTTCTAAGAAAAGTGTTATTTTGAATTACTGCATCCAAAGGGGACTGTCGATCGATATTGGATCAATAATTATGAAGTCGGTTTTGTGCCTGATCGTTCATGAATCAACTTATGGGCTTGGACACCCTTCCAAAATTTTCTCACTTTGCAGTCAGTTCCAAGTGTCCTACGAAAATTGAGAAAAGGTACTTCTACCTTGGAAGCCTTCGGACCCAACTAAGAGATTCCCAGCTTTTGAAGATGAAAATGACATGACCATTATAGTTGATCAATCATCTCAGAATTCACTATCAGTTCAACCCTTAATTCCNTACAATGTTGAAGTTATTCCCTGGGAAATTGAAGTCTCGTTGGTAAGGGCCATTTACTGTGACTCAAGTTTACACTTACGGAACTGTTGAAATTGAAGATCAAAATTGAAGTCTCGTTAGTTAGGACCCTTTACTATGACTCAAGTTTATACTTACGGAGCTGTTGAAATCTAGGAAATTGAAGTCTCATTGGTTAGGGTCATTTACTGTGACTCAAGTTTATACTTACAGAGCTATTGAAATTGAAGATCAGAAAACAGAAATAGATTTAAAGTAAATGGACATAGATTAAAACCATATTATGAGGGTAAAAGACCAAAATTTAAAGAGGTTTTAATGATCAGTCAACCTGAATGAACCCTAAATAGGTCGGGCTGATGACGTTAAACCAAGCGCTTTATTGGAGGCAACCCATATTTATATTTATCTTTATTGTGATTATGGTAGTTTTTATTTGAATTTATCACTAGTTTATAGTAGTATTAAGCTCTACTACTCTTATTTACCCTTCAAATATCTTAAAAATTGGATCCATAAAGAAAAATTGCAATACATTTGGACCTGAGCAAAACTGTGAAAGTTTTGCCTTGGGCGCCGACATCACCCTTGACGGTGCCAACGACGGGTTTTTCCCGAGAGTCCAAGCAAAAATGAACACAGAAGCGCGCTGATGGCGCCCTCAAAGTCGCCGACGGTGAGACCGATAAGAGGCGGTTTCTTGTGTCTGATGAGCGATTTTTGACGTTTTTTGGGCGGGAATAGTCTTTTTAAACTCAAAAATTTGAACTTTAGTTCATATTTTCTCCCCAAAAATGAAGAAAAACTCTGTCAATTTCATCCCTATGGCATCCAATTCCCTTGATAATCCCAGAATGCGAGTTTTCAATAGGCGAAAGTTCATTAGTGCGGAAGCGCGACAAATCTTCAATAAGTTGTTGACGAAGAAAAGATTAATCAAGGAACGAGGATTCGTGAATTGCGGATTGAATAATCCCACAACGGATTGAAGAAACAATAGAGCGGCAAAGATGGGAAGTGCTGTGGTACACTACTGTCACCGTGGTAGTTCCTGTGGTAAAAGATTTTTATACAAATTTACCTGGAATCAACCAAGAAGTTTTATGTGCGAGGAAGATGGATTACTTTCACTCCTGCACGGATCAATGAGTTATATATGATAAAGCTTGCACGGATCAACGAATTATATATGATAGAAAATGTTCCTGTCTGCCACTATTCCAATTTCGTCCCAACGAGAGACCAGATGAATGAAATTTACCAATATTTGATGGGTTAACTTGATGATTGGGAAATGCGAGAGAACGAGTATGCTAGTTTTTCTTCAACACTTTTGAATCTCGTCTCTAAACACTGGCACTTCTTCATTTCTACGAAACTGTTATCGACAATGAAGGTTTGTAAAGTTTCTAAAGAAAGTGCCATTCTAAATTACTACATCCAAAGGGGACTGCCGATCGATATTGGATCTATAATTGTGAAGTCAGTCTTAGGCCCGATTGTTCAAGGATCAACTTATGGTCTTGGACGCCCTTCAACATTTTTCTCACTTTGCAGCCAGTCTCAAGTATGCTATGAAAACTGGGAAAAGGTACTGCTACATTGGAAACCTTTGGATCCAACTGAAATATTCCCATCATTTGAAGATGAAAATGACATGGCTATGATAGTTGATCAATCTTCTCAGAATTCTCTGCCAGTACAACCCTTAGTCCCTGATAAGTCTTTGGTGATCCTGCGCCGACTTAAGAAATTGGAAAAGGAGGTACAAAATGTGATGAATACAATTAATAATATCTCTGATTTCTTCGATCATTTAGATAGGAGGATTAAAGAACATTTCGATCATTCGGGACATTTAAAAGATAGCTTGATACAACTGATGAAGAGGATGAAAATAATTGAGGAAGATTTAACTAAAGAATTTCTCTTCTGACCCTTCTACAATCTCTTCGTCCATGTGAAATCAATGGGAGATCTCAAAGGAGACACAAGCACAGAATCTGACGAGTAGTAGATCTCATATGTTGCATTCATTTTTATGTATGTTTAGATTTGAACTTTATGTTTGCTTTGCTTTAGAATTATGCTTAAATATCTTTGTATAGTTGAGACTAAGCATAGGATGTTTTATTTTTAGCGTTTTGAGTGTTGTGGCTTAGATTGCGACGCTGAATTAATGTAATGAGGTTGAGAAAATACCTAATTTAGGTGTGTTATGTAACGTTTATTGTATCTCTTAGAATTTATATATAAATGTGATGTTATGTTTTGTGAAAGATTGTATGTGTTAAGTACATCAATTAACTATTCAAAATTAAGTTTATAAAGATTAAACGGATGTCGTTTAGGCTTAGAATTGATCAAAATCTCAAAAAAATATGAAATTTGGACAAAATCAATAGAGGCCGCCGACGGCGCCCTCAACGGCGCCGATGGCGCGAATTTCCCGAGTCTTAGGTTCAAAAAAACAATAGAGTGCGCTGATGCCACCATCGACCCCGTCGTCGGTGAGATCGCAAAAATACCTCTGTAACGGTGATTTTGACCGGTCAACCGCCACTATTCATCATCCCCTTCCTCTTAAAAACAACATTTTCGAATTAGAGCTTGATAGATCTTGGATTGGGAGACCATTTCAAGGCTGTTTGATATAATATTTATTCTTCTTTAGGTAAGAGCTTCACTCCAAGCTAAATAAATTTGATTTTTACCTATGTATTTCTTCCACATAGAGGAAACCTGCAAGTTAAAAATATTTGATATTCACCATGTATTTCTTCCACGTTGAGGAAACTTGAAATTTTGAAAATGTGAAGAAAATCTTGGAAGAAATTCATGGATCTTAATGTTGAACTCTTTGAATTACTATTAGAAGCCATTAGTTACATATTAGAAGTAATTTTTGGAAATTTCCTTTGATTGATTAGATTAAAAATGGCTCCACGTCAAAAGAGAAGAGTTGAGTTCGACAATTCACGCATCGTCAATGTGATGGCTCAAACTCGATTCACTTCGATACTTTACGGAAAAAAATGTATTCAAGATCGAGTTTTTGAGAATCCGGGAGGAGAAATTGAACAGGTTATTGCCGAGCGGAGGTGGTAAAACTTTTGTTACACCACCAATAAAGCCGATGCAAATGTGGTGAGAGAGTTCTACGCCAACGTGATTTATGCTGAAGATGGAATCGTGCAAGTGCGTAGACTTCCTATGGAATTTAGCGCCGCCCGCATTAACACTTTTTATGAAGTCTCAGATTCTTTCATCTGCCACTATGAATCGTTTAGTACGATGGAAGAACCCCTCAATGATGTGATTAACTTTCTCACTGATGGGAAAGGAATGTGGAAGATAAAGCAGTGAGAACGGATAAACTTTTCTGCTTCTATGTTAAATGTCACTTCTAAGTCGTGGCACTATTTCATTTCCTCTACTCTATTACCGACTTACCACCATAGTGAGGTGACTAGAGATAGGGCTATTCTAAATTTTTATATTCAAAATAATAAAATTTTAAATGTGGGGAAAGATTATTTTCAAGAATATATTGACTATGGCAAGGAGTGAGACTAGTGGAGGTCTAGGACATACTGATCTGGAGTGGAAGCTAGAGAGGAAGAGTGGGTTCACCCTATGAAACCCATTAGTAAATCAAAATTGAAAACTTATGTATCCCATGAGAAATGGAGAACTGGAAGTAGGAGTCAGGAACCTTCTACTAGTAGAGACGTTCCCGCTATAAGTTATGACCCTCCTCCTCCTTCTAGTTCCCTTGCCTTAGCAGATTTGATGAATGAGTTGACCTTGCAGCGGAACATAGATTTGATAAATGAGAGGATTGGAGGTTTAGAACGCCGACATGATTATGATAGTGAGTACTTGCAGAGGTATTCTAATTTTGAAATAGCCTATTATGATGCTCAGGCCCGACACTACAGAGGAGAGCCTGAAGTTACATTTCTTGAATGCCCCTGATATACTCAGTATCAACCCGATCCACCTGCTGATCAAGGCGACGATGAAATAGTTTTGGATTTTGATATTTAGAATGGGATTGATGTACTAATGTTTGTTTTTTTTTTGTTTTATTTTATGTTATGTAATCTTTTTATGAGAAAAAGGAATGAGTATGTAATTGGACTTTCATTTAGTGTAATTTGTGGATTGTAATGTGATGTAATGTTTATTTTCACTTTAGTATTTTTGTCTTTTATTTAGTATTGTGGTTGTGTTACAAAATGTTGTGTTTGTTTTAGTTTTTTACTTGTTTTAAAATTTCATTTCCTAGAAATTCCTCTAATGATTTATATGTGTAGAAAGCTCATAATATTTCAAACCAGGTGAAGTAAAAATTGGATAAGGCCTGCAGAATTTTTAGAATGGTAAAGATGCCTACAATACTGAGGTATGATTTATATTTATAGTATTTTCTTTCAACCGAAAAACTTAAGTTTGGGGGAGGGAAGAAAAAGATTAACTATTAGATGTCCTCTATTTCAATAATTTCAACTTAAGTTTGGGGGAGGGAAGAAAAAGATTAACTATTAGATGTCCTCTATTTCAATATTTATAAAAATTATTTATATGATTTTATGTAGTAAATTTAATTCAGGTAACTATATTTTTGTAACTATTTAAATATTAAGGTAGATTTAAAGAAATATTTTTGTAATGAAAGTTAATTTTGTAACCTAAGATATTTAGTATAAGAGAATAAGATTATAGTTAACTATTTAAAGTAAAGGAAACTTATTTTAAAGTATTAAGTATTTGGAATTTCAATTGAGAAGAAAAGATTGGGGCTCAATGATGTAAAAGCCATAAAATACTTATAAGGTAACAAATGCTTTGAGTTTCAAATTTAGGGAAAGAAAAGTTAAATTCAAAATCATTAAAGGCTATCCGAATATAGTAATCCTCACTTGAAAAAGGAAAAACAAAGGGATTGAAAATAATCCCAGAAAAGAAAAGAAAAATATATAGGATTGAAAGCAATCCAAATGAAAAACTAGAAAAGAAAAGAAAGAAAAAAAATGAAAGTGAGGAGAAGCTTGAGGAGATGCCTAATTAAAAATTGGCTTCACTGGACCTACCTAAAGGGTAAACTTAAATACATTCCTGAACTTATATTTATAGAATAGATCTTTTTTCCTAAAGAGAAAACTTAAATACATTCTTGAACTTATATTTATGGAATAGATCTTTTTAATAATGAGAGTTTTTATGAAGTTCTTTTCTTTTGGATATTCTAAGTGACTTAATATTACAATCTATAGTCATTCTTGAAATAAATAGAAAGCTAGAACTCTTAAAACTTGATGACTAAATAATCTGATGGATACAAAGTTAATTCAATTACATGAATTTTTTCTGAAAATCTCACTATGATTCTTATCTAAATCAAACTTATAGTATTTATGAATTAAAATATTACTGCAGAAGATCATAACTTTTATATAATAGTAAAATTACTTAGGACAAGTAATAGTTAAGTTTGGGGGATTTTGACCCAAGGAAAATATGTTGAGATTTTCATACATCTTTTATACTGTTTTTAATGATATTGCTCTTTAAAAAAAAGTATTTTTGATGTTTTGTTGCAGGAATGATGAATTAGGGTCAATGGAGCAAAAAGATGCAAAAAGGAGCGAATTTGAAGCAAAAAGGACCAAAATGTGGAGAATTGCACTAGGGCGCCAACGGCGCCATCAAGGCCGTCGACAGCGAGCTTTTCCGGAGGCTACAGGACAAATTTTCTAGAAGGCCACCGACGACGCCATAGAGGCCGTCGACGGCGGGATCGACGGTTATGTGACATGTACAATGGATAAAGCCAGATTTTGGAGGGGTGCATAAGCAACTCTTGGGAAAACTCAGAACATTTTAGCCGAAAATAAGAGAGGAGGAGGAGACTTTTGGAGTCCTAAAGGTTTGATAGGTTCCATTAGCGTATAGAGAGCTTGCTAGAGCGTGTAATTGTGAGGAATTCTTTGAGAAATTGTAAGAGTGGAGGGAAAATGAGAGATTTCTTCCTCCTTGCTACTTCGAAGAGGAATTCTGTGTGCTGTAGAGAAAGGAAGAGATTCAGAGGAACTTTGAGGAGTTTTCTTGGGGAGAAATTTAGAAATAAGTATTTACTTGTTATAGTTTGTATGACTTTGATTTTATATATGAGTAGCTTTCCCCATGTATGTATGACAAATGTAGAGGAATTCTGTGCGTTGTGCTTTCCCCATGAGTGTNCTGCGATGAAGAAGCAACAAAGAATTTACTTACAACATTACAAGAAAGAGAAGAAATCACAGAGATAAACCTTAGGAGTGGGAAAGTGTTGCCCCCAAGGTCAGCTCTAGTGGATAAAGGAAAACAAATAGTAACTCAAGAAGAGCTACATCCACCTCTGTCAGTGGAAGAACCACATAATCAAGTAAGGATTTGAGGATTATATAAAGAAGATTATAATGTGGTAGCTCATCTTAGGTAGTTGTCGGCCAAACAAAGCATTTATGATGGTTTTAATTCTTTTAAAGTAGATGAGAGAGTCCCTGGTTACAGCCTTGCTTAGCCCAAAGATTTGCTTAGCTCTAATGGCCAGCACATCCTCAGATGAAGTTTTTTCATTAAAAGAACAACCTGGCGTAACCTTCACAGATGAAAACCTGTTGCTAGACGTTGCCGACCATAACCGACCGCCATATATTTTCATTAACATCGGAAGATTTGTGTTGTCCAGAGTTTTGGTGGATCCTGGAGCAACACTCAACTTAATGGGTCTACGGACTTTGGCATATTTGGATATTGAAGCTCAAGAGCTTACAACTGATAAAATGATGTTAAGGGAATTTAATTAGAAAGGAGAAAGTGCCCTTGGATTAATTACACTGCTTGTGAATGTTGGAGAAGTAATAACAACCGCAAAATTTCATAAGATCGACACAAAGACCTCTTTCAATGCTCTACTCGGTTGACCATGGATTCAGGAGCACAACATGGTTCTGTCTTCCCTACACTAATGCATTAAGTATTATAAAGAAGAACAAGAACATTGCATTAAAGGAGATTTACAACTATTCTCAATTCACAAATTTGGCATTGATGAAGATGCCACCTATTACAAAGAAGAAATAAGTTTATTTACTTGTTGATTTTATATATGAATTTCGAGTTTTGTTGTGTTTTCCCCATAAGATCTGAGTAGTTTTCTCTTTCTTTANTTTTGGATAAGGCCAAATTTTGAAGGGATGCTTAGGTAACTCTTGGGAAAGCTCATCCACAACTTTAATAGAATAGTTTGGTCGAAAATTGAAAAGTCCTGGATGTTAGAAAGGCCTTAGAGGTTAGAGAGGTTTCATTAGTGTGTAACAATTGTGAGGATTTCAAGAAATTGTAAGAGTGGAGAGAAAGTGAGATTTCTTCCTCCTTGCTACTTCGACGAAGAATTCTATGTGCTGTGAAGAAATGAAGAGATTTAGAGGAACTTCGAGGAGTGTTCTTGGGAAGAATTTTGAGAAGTTATNAAATGGTGATTTGAATTGGTGAAGCCATGAAAATGTTTAAGAAATTGTGATGGTCTTTTAACTTCTNGAATTTTGTGTTCAGAGGAACTTCGAGGAGTTTTCTTAAGGAGAAATTATAGATAAGTTTATTACTTGTTGTAGCTTGTATGATTTTGATTTTATATATGAATTTCGAGTTTTATTGTGTTTTCCCCATGATATCTTAGTTTTCTCTGTCTTTCTCCTTGTCTCGAGATTTGTGAAATGGTGATTTGAATTGGCAAAGCTATGAAAATGTTTAATAAATTGTGATGATCTTTTCACTTTGATCTTAATTTACTTTCAATCTAGCAAATTGATTTGTTAAAATATGTTAAGTTTTACACTAAAGTGAAGGTTACATCCAAGATTCAGGGAGGTCAAAGCCCTTGGAAGTAGGGTNNNNTGTGATGATCTTTTCACTTCGATCTTAATTTACTTTCAATTTGACCAATTGATTTGTTAAAATAAGTTGAGTTTTACAACTAAAGTGAAGATTACATCCTAGATTTAGGGAGGTCAAAGCCCTTGGAAGTTGGGTGCAAATAAATAATGAAATATTANATCTTAATTTACTTTCAATCTGGCCAATTGATTTGTTAAAATATGTTGAGTTTTCCAACAAAAGTGTAGATTACATCCAAGATTCAGGGAGGTCAAAGCCGTTAGAAGTTGGGTGCAAATAATTAGGGAAATAATATTATCGAGATTTGGGAGGTCAAAGCCCTTGGAATTTGGGTGCAAATAAATAGGGAAATAATATTATCGGGCGTACAATTGGAGACNAATTGGAGATTTTAGAGTGACAGACTAAAATCCTCAATTTGGTCCTATTATTTGGGTGTTGAAGTGTAGATGTTAGCCCTTAAGCTATGGGAATGTGTTTTGGTCCTATCGTTTGGGTGCTGATGTGTAGATGTTAGCCCTCAGGTGAGGGGAACGTGGGAGAGAAGTGAGAGCTGGTATCCTCCCAGCCTAGCCGCAGATTCAGTAAACAAGCGTAGGATTAGTAAATATTCTTTATGCCTGGACTAAAGANTGAGGGGAACGTGGGAGCTCCAAAGTGAGAGCCGGTATCCTCCCAACCTAGCCGCAGATTTAGTAAACAAGCGTAGGATTATTCAGTGTTCTTTATGCTTGGACCAAAGGGTAAATAATAGGTATGCTCATATTAGGCACAATCTAAATTGAACTAATTCACTCTATCNCAAATTTTGAAGGGATGCTTAGGCAACTCTTGGGAAAGCTCATCCACAACTTTAAAAGAAGATTTTTGCCAATAATTGAAAGGACTATGAAGACTCTAGAGGTCCTGGAGGTTAGAGAGGTTCCATTAAAGTGACAAAAGTGTGAGGAATTCTTCGAGAGATTGTAAGAGTGAAGGGAAAGTGAGAGATTTCTTCCTTCTTGCCGCTTCGAAAAGGAATTCCGTGTGCTGTAAAGAAAGAAATAGATTCAGAGGAATTTCGAGGAGTTTTCTTGGGGATAAATTAGAGATAAGTTTATTTATTGTTGTAGTTGTATGACTTTGCTTTTATATATGAATTTCGAGTTTTGTTGTGTTTTCTCAATGAGATCTGAGTAGTTTTCTCTGTCTTTCTCCTTATCTTGAGATTTGTGAAATGGTGATTTGAATTGGTGGAGTCATGAAAATGTTAAAGAAATTGTGATGATCTTCTCACTTTGATCTTAATTTACTTTCAATATGGCCAATTGATTTATTAAAATATGTTGNAGTTTTACAACTAAAGTGAAGATTACATCCAAGATTCAGGGAGGTCAAAGCCCTTGGAAATTAGGTGCAAATAAATAGGATAAGCTAAGGATTTAGGGAGGTCAAAGCCCTTGGAAGTTGGGTGCAAATAAATAGGGAAATAATATTATCGAAAATAGAGAAATAATACTATGGCGTAGAATTGAAGATTTTAGAGTGACAGACTAAAATCCCCAATTCGGTCCTATCGTTTGGCTGTGATTTAGGGAGGTCAAAGCCCTTGGAAGTTGGGTGCAAATAAATAGGGAAATAAAATTATCGGTGTTGAATTGGAGATTTTAGAGTGACAGACTAAAATCTCTAATTCGGTCCTATCGTTTGGGTGCTGATGTGTAGATGTTAGCCCTCAAGTGAGGGGAACGTGAAAGCTCCAAAGTGAGAGTCGGTATCCTCCCAGCCTAGATTTGGTTCTATCGTTTGGGTGCTGAAGTGTAGATGTTAGCCCTCAGGCGAGGGGAACGTGGTAGCTCTGAAGTGGGAGTCGGTATCCTCCCAGCCTAGCCGCAGATTTAGTAAACATGCATAGGATTAGTCAATGTTCTTTATGACTGGACCAAAGGGTAAAGAATAGGTATGCTCATATTTGACACCATATAATTTGAACTGATTCACTTTATCCATTCACTATAATTTCTTGACAAGGAGAAGGATGC
>JXCR01148664.1:16930-31575 GCA_002079205.1 Phalaenopsis hybrid cultivar | reverse complement strand
CTCAGGCTAAAAATCTTTTCATCTGGAAAATTGGTGAGGGCAAGCTTAATATCTGGCTGGATAATTGGACTGGTGAGGGCTTAATCAACAGTTCATCTAACCCTCAATTAAATCCTACAACTCAGGTGGCTGATCTATGGTTCAATGGGGATTGGAACCAGCAAGCTTTACAGAATATACTGGATAATACAACTTTACAGAAGGTTATGAAAAGAAACATTGATAGAGATAGGAAAGATATCTTGATTGTGAAAAAGAAGGTGTCCCAGTCTTTATGTGCAACCATTGATAACTTGTGTGTTCCTCAATACAGAGTCAGCTGGAGTAAATGTGTGTGGAATAAATACCTATCCCCTTCATTGTCATTTTTCTCTTGGAGATTACTCCATGGCTTTCCACCCACAGATGATATGCTGAAGTTAAAAGGCTTGAGAGGTCCCTCTAGATGTGGGTTATGTAACTCCCATGAGGAAACAATAAAGCACTTATTTTTCCAATGTTCCACAGTTAAACAGGTTTGGAACTGTTTAATTTCCAAACTGAAGTTAGAAACTGTTCTTTTGTCCTGGAATGATTTCTCCCTCAGCTGGAAGGATTGACAAGATCAAGAATTACCCCCAATTGCTTGTATCACTGCTTGGTTTATATGGATGGCTAGGAACAAGATTAAACATGAAGATATCTGGGTGGGAGCTGCTACCGTAGCCACCAACTGCCTCAGCTATTTGCAGAAATTATATTGTCATGGGAAGCTTCCTGATATACTTCACAGTACATCTCGTAGTCTCCCCAGAATAATCAAGTATGCACTCATCCAATGGACTCCTCCACCTAAGGGGGAAATTAAAGTTAACACAGATGGTAGTTTTTTCTAATTATTATGATGGTATTGGAGGGGTGTTCAGAAACAGTAATGGCAATTGTTTACTCTACTTTCATTCTCCTGCCATTGCTAAGGACCCTCTGGAGGCAGAAACTGTGGCTATTTATTGGGCTATGTTAATGGCCCAAAAGTGTAGCTTCACCTCAATTATATTAGAATCTGATTCCAGGGTTCTTATTGATATTATTGAATGGAGGTTACCTACTCCTTGGTATCTGATGCAGTGGATTGGAATGATTCACTCCTTGGGAAAGGGCTTTAGATCCTCTTACTCACATATATTGAGAGAAGGCAATAGGCCAGCAAATTGGCTAGCCAAGGTAGGACTTCATTCTGAGATCCCTGGGGTAGGCAATTCTACTACCCCCCAGCTAGAGTTACTGTTGAAAGGAGACACTGTTGCTCTTCCTTTCATTAGAGTTTTTTCTGGTTAAAAGTTTTTTGGGAAGGGACTTGTATGCTTCCTTCTCTTGTACCCCTCTTTTTTCTTGTTTAATGAAGTAGGAGACACTGTATTCTCTTATTAAAAAAAAATGTAGTAAATGAGTTACTTGAGGACAAGTAACATTTAAGTTTGGGGGATTTTCATGCATAAAAAATATATGCACTTTTATACCTATATTTATACTCATTTTTTGTGGTATTGTGCTTTAAAAAGAGGTATTTTTCATGTTTTATTGCAGGTTGATGGTTTTTAGCACTTGGAGAAACAAGGAAGCAAAAAGGATGGAATTTGGAGTTAAAATAGCATTTTGTAGAGAAATACTCAGCGTTGACAGTGCCAGCATGGACACCGACAGTGCCATCATGAAGGAAGGAATCCAGAATAGTGGGTAGCCAACAACGCCAGACTGGGCACCAACGGTGCCATTTGAGAGAGAGCGCAAATTAATTTCGGACCACTAGCGCCAACGGCGCCATCGTGGGTGCCGACAACGTTGAAGTCTGTGCAAGTCAAAATTCTAGTAGATTCGATGTATTTGGATGATTTTTGAAGATTTATTTTATACACCTCTTGGAAAACCAACATTATGCTCTATTTAGAGTGGAAATTGATCAAAAAAAGTTGTCCGCCAGTGTGTCATTAAATTTTCTTTAGTGTTCCGTTGTGTGATTGTGTAGTGCGGTGAGTTTATGTGTGATTTCTCGTAAGAGTTGTTGGAGAGGGAGAGAAGTTAGAGATTTCTTCTTCCCAATCTCTTTGAAGAGAGAATTAAGAGTCTTGTAAAGAGAGAAAGAGTCCAAGAGGAGCTACAATGGATTTGCTTAGAAGAAGAGTTAAAGATAAATGGTTTTTATTTAATATTGTTGTTTGAATTTTCTTTTATTTAGGAAATTCCTGTTTAATTGTATCTTTCTCATGAGGTCTGAGTAATTTTCTATCTTTCTCCCTGCTCTGAGATATAGTGAAATGAAGAGATAATTTGGATGTACGAATTTTAAAATATAAAATAAATTATGATGATTTTTTCACTCCATTCTTAATTTACTTTTTGATTTTTCAAATTGAAATGTTAACTTTTATTGTGAAACATACTATCCGGGAAATGGAGTATGACTTTCACAACAAAGTGAGAATCACATTTGATTCCATGAAGGAGTGTTTTGTTCATGGAATTGAGTGCAAATAAATATGGAAACATATATATTACTGGGTGAAGAATTGGAAATTCTAGGGTGAAAGACTAAAATCCCCTATTTGGTTTTAGTGTTTAATAACTAAAGCGAGAGTTAGCCTTCAGGGGAAGGGAAGTGGGAGCTCTGAAGTGAGAGTCAGTATCCTCCCAGCCTAACCTTAGATTTAGAGACTAAAACTATGATTAGCTAAACGATTCTCTATGACACTTGACTAAGGGTAGAATGTAAAAATGGATCCTACTTGGCAAAAGATATATTTAAACAATATATCTCTCTCTTTTAGCCAAAAACTCATTTTAGTGGGAAAGATGTTTTCTCATATCTGACAACTTCATCACAAAAATATAGTTTGGTAGTTATTGCTTAGCTTTGCTTTACAATTTTGCTAGTAGTTGGTAATTTAGTTTCGATAGCACCCTAAACATTTGAAATTAGTGTAGTAGATTTTCTTTATTATTGTGAATTTCTTGATTTAAACTTCCATTACGAATTTGCACATTCCTCGTGGGATCGATATTTTGGGCTAAAACAGAAAGTCTTTATTACTTGATAACGATACGTATTCTTTGGTAGAATCCCAACAAAAATTGCTTCAATTTCTTTTTCATAAATAACGAATCAATTTTTTGGCATTGCTGCAAAGTGGAGTCAACTTTATTAATTTTAAACATCTATAATTTTAGGATTACTTAGCCGTTACATCTAAACACCGTGGATAATTTGTGCAGGGCTGTTTTCTTAAGAGATGAACAAATCAGCCGGATGGAAAAGTGATTGGAGGAGATGGCCTCCACCATGGCAGCCATGGCTACAATTCATGGATAGTGCCAGTTACAACAGGTAGCTTCTACAGGAGTCAACCAGCCAGAAATAGTTCATATTATAGATGAAACGACATAAGTTACCTCCACCAATGGAGATGAGTAGCAAAAAAAGAAATCCTCGCCAAGTACCATACCGGAGAAGGATATTAAACAGTTGACCTAACAAAAAGTTTGGGAGGCCTTAGCCCAGTCTAAGGGTGGTGCATTGATTTCAAGGGGTAGACCTTACCAGGAGGATTTCGATGTCATACCTTACCCCAAAGATTTTGTCACTAAAGTTTAAGACATTCGACTAGATCGAAATCCCAAGCAGCATATGGCACACTACAGAGCTAGTTATGGAAACACAAGAGGTAATGAAGCATTAATCTTCTGATAATTTGTCAGCAGCCTATCAGGAATTGAATTTGATTTGTATGTCAAGCTACCCAACAGATCAGTAAAGACGTTTATCGAGTTAGAATAGTTGTTCATGAAAGGATTTACTAGAGCACAGTACCATATGTCTATTCAAGATCTCGTAGTGGAAAGATAGAGGCCTAACAAAACCTTGGTGGATTTCATCTTGAGGTGGAAAAAACTTAGCATGAAATGTGAGCCTCACCTACAGAAACAACATGCAATTGAGATTCTACTCAAGAGCATCCATGGGCCAGTGGCTTTCATGCTTAAGGGACTCACCATCAAGTCCTTCGAGAAGCTATTAAGCGAAGCCAGTAGTTTACAAGAAGAAGTTAAGCATATGGACTCTCAAGAGAAGTCAGAAAAAACCAAGAAAACCAGGATATTCGATAAGAAGTCCGGAACAGTGGCAACATTCAATAAGGGAAAATAGCTAATAAAGATACAAGAAGAGCGTTCTCACTAAAGTTTCTAGCAATTTTCACAACATATTCAACATCAACAGACACAATAGTAAGGGCAGTCTAGCCAACAGTCGCATTAGGGAGGACCAGACCGAGTAGAGAGTAGAACAGGTCAGACTCTTTCAGAATGGAAGTAGAGGGTATATTCCTTCAAAGATGAGGTCGTGCCAAAGATGTTCAGAAATCTAATGAGGTAGCCAGAGTTCATATTACCAGAACCAAAGAGGCCAAAAGAAGTTGACAAGAAGGAGTATCCCAATTTTTTCCCTTATCATAGGATGTTGGGACATACAATAAAAGGGTGTTTTATTTTCAAGCATTAGCTCAAGAGGAATTTTAAAGATGGAAGTATAACAATCCCAAAGGATTATTTGAAAGAACCTGAAAAAAGTTGTGTAAAAATGATTTCTACTGAGCTAATTACTCCGATAGATCCGTATTCAGAAAAGGATGGATGGAGCACAGTTTGGAGCAAGTCATCCAAGAAGATACTAGATCAGATTCAGAATACTTCAGCTCAGGCAGTCGTCCAGAGTCTACAACATAGTCAACCTAAGATGGAGATTTTGCCAGAGAAACTGTCACAACTAAAAGAGAAAGAGAAGAACAACGTCTTGAAGATTGATAGTGTAGGGGGTAGGATAGGGGCTACCAGTGTTAGATTGGTTGCCTCAGATTCGGGGCAAAAAATCCTCGAACCCTTGACTATGTATGATTATATTTTTGACTTACTGGGATATTATGAATATAATGATTACAATGATATGAATATAATGATTATAAATATAGATCCATATTATGAATATAATGATAATAATTATGATTTACATTATCATTATCGATAATTGTTTATAGTGATAATGTAACTGACTTTGCTCAATCTAAATCTTATCTCGCTTCCCAAACTAATCCTCAAAGCGTACTTAATTTTGATGAACCTATTAATAAGAATGAAGAAGACATTGTCGACACCGATTACGATAGCATTGGGAGTGAGGAGCCAGTCCTCGAGTGCCACAGTGCAGTATTTGCTATCAACTTGGATCTCTTCAATGAAGGAGAGACACCAAAAACTTTGCCTACAACATATCAAGAAGAAGAAATCACATAAATATATCTAAGTAGTGGGAAAGTATTACCCTTGAGGTCAGCTCTAGTGGCTAAAGGAAAACAAATAGTCACGCGAGAAGAGCTTTCTCCACCTCCGCTAATGGAAGAACCACATAGTCAAGTAAAGATTAAAGGATTATATAAAGTGAATTCTAAGATAATAGCTCATCTTAGGAGGTTTCCGACCAAACTAAGCATCTACGATGCTTTAATCCTGTCAAAAGAGATGAGAGAGTCTCTGGTTACAGCCTAGCTTAATCCAAAGATTTACTTAGCTTAGTTGGACAACACATCCTCCGATGAAGTTTGCTCTTTGAAGGAATGGTCTGGGATAACCTTCACAGATGAAGACATATTGCTCGGTGGCACTAACCATAATCGACTGCTCTACATCTCCGTTAATATTGACATTTTTGTGTTGTCTAGAGTTTTGGTAGATCTAGGAGCATCACTCAACTTAATGAGTCTACAAACATTGGCATATTTATATATTGGGGCACATGAGCTTACACCCGATAAAATGATGTTAGGAGGATTTAATCAGAAGGGAGAAGGAGCCCTTGGATCAATTACACTATTAATGAAAGTTGAAGAACTAGTAACAACAACAAAATTCCACATCATCGATGCAGAGACCTCTTTCAATCTTGCACTTAGATGACCATGCAATCACGAGCATTATATGGTTTCGTAGTCTTTAAACCACTGCATCAAATATTTTAAAGAAGGAAAAAAACATTATATTAAAGGAGATTTACGACAATTCTCAGTTCATGAGGCAGGCATTCATGAAGAGGCATGCACCACCAAAGAGAAATGTCTTTTCTCGTGAAATTGTGGAAAATGAAGTTGAAGATCCAGAAGAATCACAAAGAAGAGTTCATTCAACTCTGTTTCAATGATCTACCAACATTTCTTCGCAACAAGCTGGTAGAGGTTATTTTAGCCCATACACCCGAGATCAAAGTCGGGGATGTGGACGAGGATGAACTAAAATGATTGTTGAACTGACTAAGCTGACCATCAACATTGACATGGAAGAAAGTTCTGATGAAGAAGGTTCTAAGGAAGAAATGACGATCATAAAATAGAAGAAACAATATTATCAGATTTCTTTGGAAAACGTGAAGAAAGATGAATATGAGTTGATGTATGATCGGATCAACCACTATGTGAATGCCATGACCCTTACTCCAATTCACTCTCAAAATGTTGAGAGTTTAGAGGTCAAGGAAGCCCATAGCATTGGTTCAAAGCTGATCAAGTTTTATCATGCTTCCCCATCTACTAGTTCTGAAAATCATATAAATTTAGAAGAGGATTCTGCTAAATTAGTGGATTTACCTTTTGGTTACTTTTCTCCATGTGTGCAAAAGTTAATTCAATAAGGATATGTGTCAAAACAAATGTCTAAATATAAAATACAACTTTCTGAGAAATAGTGGAATGTTAAAAGCCGAACTCCTAACTCAAAAGAAGGTTTTGGATTTGGTACTGTGGGACCGGTCGATGACTCAAAATTTTGCATTGTTGTTACTAACGGATTGGAAGAGGGTTGCCTCGTTGTAGAGGATGACTCTCAAGATCAGTTAATAGGTGATGCCCCATCAGAATTTGAGGAATAAATTAAGTCAACAGTGGATGAATTAAAAGAAATCAACCTTGGGACTGAGGAACAGCCCTGACCAAACTTTATATGTTCTCTACTTATAGCGGAAGAATCCACAGACCTGATAAAATTATTGTCTAAATTTAAAGATTGCTTCTCCAAGAGCTATGATGAAATGCTAGGGCTGTCGCCAGAAGTTGTAATTCATAAGCTCAGGGTAGACAAATGTATGACCCTAGTAAAAAAAGTTCCTAGAAGAATGCACCTTGAGATAGAGCAACAAGTCATTGCCGACATAAGGAAATTAATATACGCTAACTTTGTGCGAGAAGAGCAATACCCAACATGACTAGCCAATATTATATCAGTTAAGAAGAAAAATGAAAAAATCCACGTATGTGTCGAATTCATGGATTTCAGTAAGACATGTCTAAAAGATAAGTTTCCATTATCGATACCAGAATTAATGATGGAAATTGCATCGACAAATGATATTTTCTCCTTCATTGATGGATCATCAAGATATAATCAAATCAAGATGGATTTAGAAGATCTATCACTTCTTCCAGGATGCCGATTGGGAACTTCTGCTACATAGTGATGTCATTCGTGTTGAAGAACATTTGAGCAACATATCAATGTGGTATGACGAAGACCTTTGATGACCTCATTCATAACTAAGTGGAATGCTACATGAAAGATTTGGTCATCAAAAGCAAAAAGAAAGTAGACTATTTGTATTATTTGAGGATCGTGCTTAAATAATAATGATAATATAATCTCAAGATGAATCCCTTAAAGTGTGCCTTCGACCTCACCTATGGCAAATTTCTAGGATTCTTTGTTCGTCATCAAGGAATCAAGATTGACCCGGATAAGATTAAATCTATCTTCTATCTTGGAAATGCCTCCTCCCAAAACATCAAAACAACTACGTTCCTTCCAATAAAAAATGGCATATCTGAGACACATTATTTCTAATCTCTAAGGTAGGTGTCAGGCCTTCTTGACACTAATTAAAAAGGATGCTAAATTCATTTAGGAAGACAAATTCCAGCAAGCCTTTGAGGATGTTAAGCAATATTTAAGGACACCTCCATTTTTGGTAGCCCATATCTAAAGAAAATCATTGACACTTTATATTGCGGCCTTGGATAACTCTCTCGGAACCCTGTTAGCTCAGGTCAACAATAAGGGTAAGGAAAACACACTCTACTACTTGATTCACCGTCTAATACCAATGGAGGTAAAGTATCCGCTTGTTAAAAATAATTATCTAGCTTTAATTTTCACCGCCTGACAGCGACTTTATATATGATTAAAAATACAAGAATTTGATACTGCTGCTAGAAGATTTAAATTCCCGGCAACGGGGCCAAAAACTTGACAACGGTTATAAATTTGATAAAGATGCTTATAAAATATTCAATAATTGCAAAGTCACACTTATCAACGCAAGTATACGTATCGCTCAAGTAATACAGAGCTCTAATGGAGTCCTGGATATCAATCCCACAGAGAGTAATATTAGAGACTACAAACTAAGATTTAAAAAATCAATACTTAATCACAACAATATAGTTCAAATTGCATATTTGTCACTAATAAGCAATTAAAATGAAAATTTAATTTTAATAAACTCTTAATTAACTAATTCTACTAGTAAAGTTTCTAATGTAAAGTTTAATATATAAGAAAGCATCCTTCTCCTTATCAAAAAATATAAGTGAATGGACAAATTGAATCAGTTCAAATTCTAATGTTCCAAATAGGAGCATATTTATTCTTTACCCTTTGGACTGGGCATAATGAACATTGAGTAATCCTAAGCTTGGTTACTGAATCTGCGGATAGGCTGGGAGGATACCAGCTCTCACTTCGGAGCTCCCACATTCCCCTCGCCTGAGGGCTAACATCTCTCACTTCGGAGCTCCCAAACGATAGGACCAAATTGAGGATTTTAGCCTATCACACTAAAATCTCTAAATCTACACCTGATATTTTTTATTTCCCTATTTATTTACACCCAACTTTCAAGGAATTTGACCTCCTTAAATCTTGGATGTAATCTTCATTTTAGTTGTAAAACTGAACATATTTTAACAAATTAATTTGCCAGATTGAAAGTAAATTAAGATTGAAGTGAAAAGATCATTACAACTTCTTTAACATTCTCATGGCACAACCAATTCAAATCACAATTTCTCAAAATCTCAAGACAAGGAGAAAGACACAGAAAACTACTCTGAACTCATGGAGAAGATACTACAAAACTTGGAATTTATTTATAAAAGCAAAATCATATAAACCTCAATAAGTAAATACAACTTATCTCTAATTCCTCCCCAAGGAAACTCCTTGAAGTTCCTCTAAATCTCTTGCTTTCTTTACAACACATAGAATTCACCTTTGAAGCTGCAAGGAGGAAGAAATCTCACACTTTCCTTCCACTCTTACAATCTCTCGAAGAATTCCTCACAATACTAAGCACTCTCTACACTCTATTGAGAACCACAAACAACAAAAACTCAGTGGATGCCCCCGTTTTTTCAGCCTCCAAATTGTTTCTCTTAAGGTTTTAGAAGAGTTTTCAAGAGTTGCCTAAGCATCACTTCAAAAATTGTCCACATTCAATGCATCTGTTCAGAGAACCGACGTGCTCGTCGTCGGTGGCCTTGATGGCGCCTTCAGTGGACTTCTAGAATATTTAATTCTGGACTCTCAAGAAAAACCCGCCTTCGACGCCCAAGATCAAATCTTCATATTTTCGTCGTTTTTGCTCCAAATTTGCTCCTTTTTGCATCTTTTTGCTCCAATGACCATAATTCAATATACCTGCAACAAAATAACAAAAATACCTTTCTTTAAAGTGTAATATCATCAAAATCAGTGCAAATAGGTATAAAAATCTCAACACATTTTTTTTGGTCAAAATCCCTCAAACTTAACTATTACTTGTCCTCAAGTAATTTTAGTACTACCTAAAAGTTTTGATCTATTGTGGTAAAGTTTTAATTCAGAAATACTATAAGTTTGATTTAAGTAAATACTATAGTGAGATTTTTAGAAAAAATTCAAATAATTAAATTAACTCTCTAGGTACAAGACTATCTAGTGATCAAGTTTAAGAGTTCTAGTTTTCTATTCATTTCAAGAATGACTATATGTTGTAATATCAAGTCACTTATACATTTCAAATGATAGGAACTTCATGAGAACATTACTAGTAAAAGATGTTATTCCATAAATATAAGTTTAGGAGTGTATTTAGGTTTTCCCTTTAGGTAGGTCCAAGTGAAGCCAATTTTTTATTAGGCATCTCCTCAAGTTTCTTCTCACTTATATATATTTTTTTCATTTGTATTGTTTTCAATCCTATATATTTTTCTTTTCTTTTCAGTGATTGTTGTCAAACCTTTCTTTTTTCTTTTTCAAGAGAAGATTACTATATCTAGATAGCCTTTAATGATTTTGAACTTCACTTTTCTTTCCCTAAATTTGAAACTCAAAGCATTTTATAGCCTTTAATAATTTTGAACTTCACTTTTCTTTCCCTAAATTTGAAACTCAAAGCATTCCCTTACCTTAGAAGTATTTCATAGCTTGTACATCATTGAGTCTGAATCTTTTCTTCTCAAATGAATTTCTAAGATTCTTAATATTTCAAAATATAGTTTTCTTTACTTTAAATAGTTAACTATGATCTTTTCTCTTATATTAAATATCTTAATCTACAAAATTAACTTTCCTTAAATACTATAATCTTATTCTCTTATACTAAATATCTTATGTTACAAAATTAATTTTCATTACAAAAATTTTCTTTAAATCTACCATAATATTTAAATAGCTACAAAATATAGTTACCTGAATTAAATTCACCCTAAATCTACCATAATATTTAAATATCTACAAAATATAGTTATCTGAATTAAATTCACTATAAGAAATTATATTAATAATTTTTGAAAATATTTAAATTGAGAACATATAATAATTAATCTTTTTCTTCCCTCCCCTAAACCTAAATTTTTCAATATGGAATGATACAGGTGAAAAGAAAAATTTTAAATATAAATCATACCTCAGTACTTTAGGCATTTTCAGCTTTCTAAAATTTTTGCAGTTCCTTCTCAAATTTTTGCTTTAACTGGTCTGTAATATTATGAGCTTTCTATACATATAAAGCATTAGAGAATTTGTTGGGTAATGAAATTTTGAAATAAGTACAAAACTAAACATTATACAAACAGAATATTTCACTAACACATCACAACACTAAATAAAAACAATTACAAATACATCACAATGCAAAAAAAAAAAATCACATCACATTACAATTTTACAAAGTACTAATCACAGTCTATTATAACTACACATGCAAATTTCAACTACAACACTATACATTTATAACAATAATTAAAAATTATCTTACTGCAAACATAAAATAAAATATAGAATAAAATGAAAGTAGAAACAAACATGCATCTATCTCTATCACAAAATCACAAACTAAAGTACATCAATCACTATTATATATCAAAATCCCATACTATATCCTCATCTCCCTAGTCAACAGGTGGATTGGGCCGATACTGAGTATAACGGGGGCATTCAGGAAAAGTAACATCAGGCTCACCTCTGTAGAGTCGGGCCTGAGCTTCGTAGTAAGCCATCTCGAAGTCAGAATGCCTCTATTGGTACTCACTATCATAATCATGTCTACGTTCTAATCCCCCCATTCATTCATTTATTTTCACTATACTCTTCCGCTGCAAGGTTAACTCATTCATTAAATCTTGAAGGGTAGGGGAACTAGAGGAAGGAAGGTCATAACTGGTAGAGAGGATATCTCTAGTAGTAGAAGGTTTTTTACTCAAACTCCCAGATCTCCATCCTTCATGGGATTCATACGTCTTTAAATTAGCTTTACTAATGGATTTCCTCGAGTAAACCCCTTCTTCATCATCTCCAGCTTCAACTCTGAAAAGTTGGTAAAGTGCATAAAGGAGGCCAGGATGTCCCAAACCTCTACTTGATTTACTCCTTGCCGTGGTAAAAATATTCTTATAAATAATTCTCCCCACATTTATAGTCCGATTGTTTTGAATACAGAAATTTAGAATAGCTCTATCTCTTGTTACCTGACTATGGTGATAGGTAGTTAAAAAAGTAGAGGAAATAAAATAGTGTCATGCTTTATATGTGGCATTCAACATGGAAGCGGAAATATTTACCCGTTCTCACTGCTTTATCTTCCATGTCCCTTTCCCATAGGTGAGGAAGTTAATGACATCATTCAGCAGGCCTTCCATTGTACTGAAGGTTTCATAATTGCAGATATAGGAGTCTGGGAATTCATAAAATGAGTTAATGCGGGCGGCACTAAACTCAATAGAAAACCCTCTTACTCGAACGGTTCCGTCCTCAGAATAGAACGCATTGGCATATAATTCTTTCACAACATTCACAACAGCCTTATTGGTGGTATAACATAAATTTTCCCACCTCCGTTCGGTAATAACTCGTTCGATTTCTCCTCCCAGACTCTCAAAAAAGCAATCTTGTATACATTTTTTCCCAAAAAATATTGAAGTAAATCTCGACTGAGCCTTCGCATTGATGAAGCGATACTTGTCAAACTCAGGTCGCCTCTTTTGTCGCGGAGCCATTTCAATCTAATCAAAATTATATAAAAAAAATTCTGAAATACACTTCAAATACTCAAATAATGGCTTCCAAGAGTGACTCTAAGAGTTCAATACTAAGTTGCATGAATTTCTCCCAAATATTTTCTCCACATTCTCAATTTTTTTCAGATCTCGTCAATGTAGAAGAAATTCAAGGTGAAAATCAAATATTTTTAGTTCGGAGTGAAGCTCTTACCGAGAGATGATAAAATCTGGTGTCTAAACGCTTTGAAATTGCCCCAAATCTAAGATCCTCAAGCCCTAGATCAAAATTTTCATTTTTCAAGAGGAAGGGGATGATGAATAGTGGCAGTTGACAGGTCAAAATTGCAGTTAAAAGTGTTTTTTCAGTATCTCTCCATCGGCGGGGTCGTTAGCGCCATCAATGCACTACATTGAATAAAATAGCCTAAGTCTCGGGAAAAATTTGCCATCGGCGGCGTCGATGGCGCCGTTGGCGAGATTTTTAAAATTAGTTCAATTCCAGATTTTTGCGATTTCAATCAATTTCAAGCCTCGTCGACATTTGTTCAATCATTCTAAACATAAACTTAAGTGATTAAAAGATGTACTAAAACAAATAAATATTCACAACATAAAACATTACAATTATATATAAAATTCAAGGGTTACAATATACGTTACACGACACACATAAGTTTGGTATTTTCTCAACCTTAATACATCAATTTAGCATCACAATCCAAGCCACAACACTCTAAACGCATAAAACATACATTTAATGCTCAATCTCAACTATACTGAGATCTAAATACAAAATTCGAAACTAAAGCAAACACATAAGTTCAATTCAAATCACACATATAGACATATAGGTAGTAAAGTAAATCTACTACTCCTCCGATTTAGTGCTTGTTTATCCTCTGATATCGCCCATCGATTAAACATGAACGAAGTGGTTATAGAAGGGTCGGTATAGGAATTCTTCAATAGAGTCCTCTTCTATCAATTTCATATTTCTCATCAATCGTATCAAACTTCCTTCGATATGTCCAGAGTGATCAAAATGCTTTTTCATCCTCCAGTCTTGATGATCAAAAAAATCAGAGAGATTGTTAATTGCATTCATAACATTTTGTACCTCTTTCTCTAGTTTCTTGATTCTACGCAGGATCACTAGTGTCTTGTCCGGAACTAGAGGCTGAATATGAAGTGAATTTTGAGACGATTAATCCGTAATAATAGTCATATCATTCTCATCTTCATTCGTTGGGAACTTCTGGGTTGGGTCCAAAGGATTCCAAGATAGAAGTACATTTTCCCCATTCTCATAAGATACTTAGAATTCACTGCAGAGTAAGAAGATTGTTTAAGGATGTCAACGCCCATAAGTTGATCCATGAACGATTAGGCCCAAAACGGACTTCACAATTATCAATCCAATATCAATTGGCATTCCCATTTGAATACATAAATTCAGAATAGCACTTTCTTTAATAACTTTACCAATCCTCATTGTTGGTAATAGTTTTGTAGAAATAAAGAAGTGCCAGTGTTTAAAAATAGGGTTTAGAAGTGTAGCAGAGAAACTAATATACCCATTTTCTCTCATTTCCCAGTCTTTAATCTCGTTCGTAAAAAAATGGTAGATCTCATTCATCAGATTTCTTGTCGGGATGAAGTTGGAATAAAGGCAGACAGGAACATTCTCGATCATATATTACTCATTAATCCGTGTAGGAGTAAAAGTTATCCATCTGCCTCGCACATAGACGACTCCCTGGTTGATTCCATCCAAATTAACATAAAACTCCTTCACCACAGGAACGACTACGGCGGCAGTAGTGTGGCACAACACTTCCCATCGTTGTTGCAAAATCATCTCTTCAATTACTGTTGAAGGATTGTTCAATCCTTGATTCACGAATCCTCTTTCTTTGATTAATCTCCTCTTTGTCAGCACTTTATTGAAGATTCATTGTGCCTCAGAATAAATGAACTTTCTCTAGTTGAACACATGAAATCTAGGGTTTTGACTAAAGGAAAATATGTTGAGATTTTCAT
>JXCR01148664.1:0-16478 GCA_002079205.1 Phalaenopsis hybrid cultivar | reverse complement strand
AGGGGAATGTGGGAGCTCCGAAGTGACAGCCGGTATCCTCCCAGCCTAGCCGCAGAATCAGTAACCAAGCATAGGATTAGTCAATGTTCTTTATGCTTGGACCAAAGGGTAAAAAATATGTATGCTCCTATTTGGCACAATATAAATTGAACTAATTCATTTTATCCATTCACTATAATTTCTTGACAAGGAGAAAGATGCTTTCTTATATATTGAATATCACAATTAAACCCTACTTTATATCATTAGTTATTTATTACTTATTAAATTTATCTATTTATTTCAATTACTTATTAGTGACAGATAAGTAAATTGAACGTCGTTGTTGTGATTAAAGTCTTGCTTTTCTAAAATTCTTAGTTTGTGATTCTAAAACACTCCCTGTGGGATCCATATCTAGGACTCCATCAGAGCCCTATATTACTTGAGTGATATGTATACTTGCGTTGACAAATTCGACTTTCACATTATTGAATATTATAATTCTACACTTAATCAAATCAGACACATCTATAAAGTCGCGATCAAGTCTTTGGACACTGTTTGCTGGAAAATTAAATCTTCTAGTAGCGTCATCAAATTCTTGTATTTGTTGATTACAAAAAGAAATCGGTCAAGTTTTTGGCGCCGTTGTCGGGGAGTGATTGATTGAATGAGTAAAATCTCGATCATAATAACGGACAAATTAGTATTATTAGAAAATTTATACTTAAATTGCAACTTATTTTATATATTTATATTTAAATTAATTACTAAGTACTGATTTTAAATTGTATACGTAAATTTGGACCTGAAAGTCTTATACCCTACAATTCAGAATTAGAACGCATTGTTAGAAGGATTAGAAAATCAAGAAGAGAACCAAGAAATTCTGATACAATGGAAAACAACTTGAACAATCAAAGAATATAAAATGAGCACCAACCTAGACCCTTAAGAGATTATGCAAATCCTACAACAGATGAGATTCACTTATCTATCCAAAATCTTGATGTAGCTGCTAATTCATTTGAGATTAAACATGTTATTATCCAAATGGTACAAAACAATCAATTTGGAGGTACACCAAATGAAGATCCTAATTTACATCTCGCTAGTTTTTTAGAACTATGTGCTACTTTTAAATATGGCAGAATCTCAAACAATGTTGTTAGACTTAGAGTATTTCCTTTTTCATTGAAGGATAAGGCTAAGATGTGGTTAAATTCATTAGCACCTAGATATATTAGAACTTGGAGAGAACTTTCACAGAAATTTCTATCCAAATATTTCCCTCCATCCAAAACTGCTAAACTAAGAAATGACATAACATCATTCTGTCAGATTGATGGAGAGTCAATATATGAAGCTTGAGAGAGATTTAAAGATCTTCTTAGGAAGTGTCCTCACAGTTCGTTACCAGATTGGTTAATAATTCAAACTTTTTATAATGGATTAGTGAGATCTCTTAGATCGATTATAGATGCTACAACTGGTGGTTCTCTAATGTCAAAACTTTTTGATGAGGCTTATTCATTAATAGAAGAGATGGCTACTAACAATTTTCAATGGCCCTCTTAGCGGGTACATTCTAAAAGAATAGCTAGTATCCATGATTCTGATGCAATATCTATGTTAGCTTTGCAGATTGCTCCAATATCAAAGAAATTAGATCATTATGGGATGAATTATTCTTCAAGATCTGCTATGATGGAAGAAAATTTATCTGGGCAATTTGTGGATGTGCAACCTTCATATGAGACCTTAAATGTTATTAATAGACCCAACAACCCATATTCTAACTATTATAACCCATTTTGGAAGAATCATCCAAATTTCAATTGATAACAATTCTTCTACAAATCAACAATGGGCAAACAACCAAGTGAACCCATTAGGAAATTCATCCAACCAAGGTAACAATTCTTCTACAAATCAACAATGGGCAAACAACCCAGTGAACCCATTAAGAAATTCATTATCAAAGGAAATGCTAACTATAGACCTTCTTATCCTCCCATATTTGAACTATTATAACCCGGGTTGGAAGAATCATCCAAATTTTAATTGGAATAACAGTCTTCTACAAATCAATAATGGGCAAACAACTCAGTGAACCCATTAGGAAATTCATCCAACCAGGGGAATGTTAACTATAGACCTTCTTATCCTCTAGGATTTAACAGTAATACTCAAATTAAAAAGAAGAAGTTATCTATGGAAGAGCTAATATTAAACATGGCTTAACAATTACAAAATCAATGAAATCAATTACAGAATCAAGGAAATCAATTACAACATCAAGGAACTACTATTAAGAATATTGAAAACCAATTAGGGCATATTGCTACTGCGCTTAGTAATCAAACATTAGGAACTTTTCCAAGTACTGTGGAACCAAATCCTAAAGATCAAGGAAAAGAACAAATCAAGGAAATTCAGTTATGAAGTGGAAAAGAATTAGAGACAAGAGTGCAAAAGGAAATAGAAAATGAAATGTGGAAAAGAATTGGAGATAAGAGTGCAAAAAGAAACAGAAACTGAAAAAGAGAAAGTGGATTTAAAAAAGAAAAGGATCATGAGTACCCAGATTCAGAGTATCCATTTACACCAATGAAAATTATTATGGAGAAACCTCCACAACCATTTCCTCAAAGGTTGAAACAACACAAATAGAATAAAAAAATTTCCAAATTTTTAGAAATTCTTCATAAGTTAACGGTGAACATTCCTTTTGTAGAAGCTTTAGAGCAGAATATGTGAAATTTATGAAAGATATTCTGAACAAGAAAAGGAAGTTCACGGACAATGAAACTGTTTCTTTAAGAGAAGAGTGTAGTGCAATTATTCAGAAAAAGCTTCCTGAAAAATTAAAAGATCCTGGTAGCTTCACTATACCGTGTGCTATCGGTGAAAAATTTTATGGAAGAGTTTTATGTGACTTGGGAGCCAACATTAATCTTATGCCTCTTTCAATTTTTAAAAGATTAGGATTACGAGAAGTCTCACCTACTTTGGTAACTCTTCAGTTAGCGGATCGTTCAATTACATATCCTAAGGGAGTTATAGAAGATGTGTTAGTAAAAGTGGACAAATTTATCTTTCCTGTGGATTTCATTGTTTTAGATATGGAGGAAGATAAGGAAATACTTATCATTTTAGGGAGACAATTTTTAGCTACTGGAAAAGCTATGATAGATGTTCAAAAAGGAGAATTAACTATGACGGTAAATGATCAAGAAGTGACTTTTACACTGCAAAATCTATGAAATACCCTGTTGTTGAAAGAGATAATGAGTGTTTTCACATGGAAATTATTGAACTTCTACTAAATGAAAATTTTAAACAACATTTTGAAGATAAAAAGTATGTTGAAAAAGAAAAGCATTTTGAAGAACAAATTGAAGAGAATGATGAAATTATTTTGGATGAATTAGAAAAGGAAGAATTAGATTATGTTCAATTGAAGAGAATGATGAAGTTATTTTGGACGAATTAGAAAATGAAGAATTAGATTATATTCAGGAAAGATTTGAGATGTTGGATATTACAAAAATGCTGATAAGAATCTATTTCCATCAATTATAAAACCACCTGAACTTGAGTTGAAAGTATTACCTAGCCACTTGAAGTATGTATATGTTCAGGAAAGATTTGAGATGCTAGATATTACAGGAAATGCTGATAAGAATCTAGTTTCATCAATTATAAAACCACCTGAACTTGAGTTGAAAACATTACCTAACCATTTGAAGTATGTGTTTTTTGGAGACTCATCTACATTACCTGTTATTATATCTTCAGAATTAAAAGAACTGCAATAGCAAAGACTGTTAGACACATTAAAAAAATATAAGAAAGATTTTGGTTGGACCTTAGCGGATATTAAGGGAATTAGTCCTTCAATCTGTATGCACAGAATTATATTAGATGACTAATATAAACCAAGAGTTAGTCCACAAAGGAGATTGAATCCGATAATGAAAGTATTAGTAAAAAAGGAAATTTTGAAATGGTTAGACACTGCAATTATATATCCTTTTTCAGATAGTGCGTGGGTAAGACCTATTCACTGTGTTCCTAAGAAAGGAGGAGTGACTGTTGAAATAAAAGAAAATAAAGAAATTAATACCCTATCAGACAAGTTATTGGGTGGCGTATTTATTGATTATAGAAATTAAACACTGCCACCAGGAAAGATCACTTCCCTTTACCCTTTTTAGATCAGATAGTGGATATACTTGTTGGGCACAAATATTTTTACTTTTTAGATGGATATGCCAGTTACCATATAATTCATATTGCTCCTAAGGATCAAGAAAAGAAAACATTTACTAGTCCTTTTAGAACTTTTGCTTTTCGAAGAATGCCTTTCAGATTATGTAATGCACCTGCAACATTCCAGAGATGTATGATATCCATATTTAGTAAGTTAATTGATGAAGGATTGGAAGTAATTATGGATGATTTCTCTATATTTGGAGCATCATTTGACGCATGCTTAAATTACCTTGAAAAAGTTTTGGAGTTATGCGAAAGAACTGATTTAGTTTTAAATTGGGAGAAATGTCAATTTATGATTGCAGAAGGAATTGAGTTAGGGCATAAAATTTTGGAAGATGCTATAGAAGCAGACCCTGCAAAAATTCAAGTCATATCTAAGCTAACACGTCCTGCTAATGTAAGAGAAGTTTGGAGTTTTCTTGGACATGTTGGTTTTTACAGGTGTTTTATTAAAGGTTTCTCAAAAGTTACTAAACCTCTATGCCAACTTTTAGAAAAGGACAAGAAATTTGAATTTATTGAAAGTTGTTTAAATGCATTTAAGTTATTAAAAGAAAAATTAATTACAACCCCTATTTTAGTTTTAACCTAACTGGGAGAAACCATTTGAACTGATGTGTGATGCTAGTGA
Organism: Phalaenopsis hybrid cultivar; assembly: GCA_002079205.1. Taxonomy (NCBI): domain Eukaryota; kingdom Viridiplantae; phylum Streptophyta; class Magnoliopsida; order Asparagales; family Orchidaceae; genus Phalaenopsis; species Phalaenopsis hybrid cultivar. Next base: position 11,584 of record JXCR01148664.1, on the reverse strand, counting down.
TTATGCTATTTGAGCTGATCTTGGATAAAGGTACGAAAAGATTTTTAAAGTGATATACTACGCTAGTAAGACTCTTAACGATGCACAAATTAACTATACTGTTACTGAAAAAGAGTTACTGGCAATTGTATATGCTTTAGATAAATTCAGATCTTATTTAATTGGAGCTAAATGTATTGCGCATACTGATCACTCTGCTATTAAATATCTAATGCAAAAGAAGGATGCTAAACTAAGGTTGATTAGATGGATACTATTGATGCAAGAATGGTGGTTATTGATAGAAAGGGAACTGATAATCAAATTGCTGATCATTTATTGAGATTAGAAAATCATGAATTGTCTAACACCAACAATGAAATTACAAACAGTTTTCCTGATGAACAACTTTATAATATTAATGAGTAGAAAATACCATGGTATGCTGATATTGTTAACGAACAACTTTATAATATTAATGAGTGGAAAATACCATGGTATGTTGATATTGTTAACTATATCGTAAGTGATATTTTGCCACCTATGCTGGCATTGCAACAATAAAGAAAATTCATTCATGATGCGAAAACATATTTTGGGATGAGCCTTATTTATATAAACAATCTAAGGATCTGATTATGAGAAGATGTGTACCTTATGAAGAAACTGAGCTAATCATTCAGAAATTTCATGAGAAGATGTGTACCTTATGAAGAAACCAAGCTAATCATTCAGAAATGTCATGATTCTAGAGTGATGTGTACCTTATGAAGAAACTGAGCTGATCATTTAGAAATGTCATGATTCTGAATTTGGAAGACTGTGTACCTTATGAAGAAACTGAGCTAATCATTCAGAAATGTCATGATTCTAAATTTGGAGGATATTTTGGGATTCTTTATGGAAGAAACTGAACTGATCATTCAAAAATGTCATGATTCTGAATTTGAAGGACATTTTGGGAGTGATAAAACTATTTATAAAATTTTACAAGGCTGATCATTCAGAAATGTCATGATTCTGAATTTGGAGGACATTTTGGGATTGATAAAACTACTTATTAAATTTTAAAATGTCATGATTCTGAATTTGGAGGACATTTTGGGAGCGATAAAACTGCTTATAAAATTTTAATCATGAGAAGATGTGTACCTTATGAAGAAACCAAGCTAATCATTCAGAAATGTCATGATTCTAGAGTGATGTGTACCTTATGAAGAAACTGAGCTGATCATTTAGAAATGTCATGATTCTGAATTTGGAAGACTGTGTACCTTATGAAGAAACTGAGCTAATCATTCAGAAATGTCATGATTCTAAATTTGGAGGATGATTGTAAAACTGCTTATAAAATTTTACAAGCTAGATTTTATTGGCCTACTATCTTTAGAGATGTGAAGAAACTGAACTGATTATTCAAAAATGTCATGATTTTGAATTTGGAGGACATTTTGGGAACTGAAGAAACTGAGCCAATCATTCAGAAATGTCATAATTCTGAATTTGGAGGACAACGATTGTGAGCTAATCTTTTAGAAATGTCATGATTCTGAATTTGGAGGACATTTTGGGATTGATAAAACTGTTAATTTTACAAGCTGGATTTTATTGGCCTACCATATTTAAAGATGTTTATAGATATATAAAAACATGTGATCGATGTCAACGAGTAAGCAATATATCTAGAAGAAATGAAATGCCTCTGAATTTCATGTTAGAAGTTGAGATCTTTGACGTTTAGGGATTAGATTTTATGGGTATCTAGAAGAAATGAAATGCCTCTAAATTTCATATTGGAAGTTGAGATCTTTGACGTTTAGCGATTAGGTTTTATGGGACCGTTTATTCCTTCATTTGGGAACTTATATATATTAATTGTAGTGGACTACGCTTCTAAGTGGATTGAAGCACAAGATTTACCTCGCTGTAACGCTAAAAGTGTTTCAACATTTTTTATGAAAAATATTTTCACTAGATACGGAATGCCTAGAATGATTATCACTGACGGACGATCCCATTTTAGGAATAAATATGTTCAGAGATTGGCTTAAAAGTTTAATATTATTCACAGAATCTCTACAGCTTATCACCCTCAAACCAGTGGATAACTGAAGTTTCTAATAGAGAGATTAAGCAAATACTTGAAAAGACTGTAAACCCTAGTAGAATAGATTGGTCCAATAGATTGGATACTCCATTATGGGCTTACAGGACTGCTTATAAAACTCCTATTAGAATGACTCGTTATAGACTGATTTTTGGAAAGACTTGTCACTTACCAGTAGAATTGGAGCATAAGGCATATTGGGAGATTAAAGAATTCAATTATAATTTGAAAGATGTTGGTAAAAAGACATTGTTACAACTAAATGAATTGGAAGAATTAAGAAATGAGTCTTATGATAATGATAGAATTTATAAAGAAAAATTAAAGTAATGGCATGATCAGAAGATTAACCAAAAGCACCTGGAACCAGGACAAGAAGTTTTACTTTACAACACTAGGCTGAAATTATTTCTGGGAAATTGAAGTCTCGTTGGTTAGGGTCATTTACTGTGACTCAAGTTTATACTTACGGAGCTATTGAAATTGAACTGGGAAATTGAAGTCTCGTTGGTTAGGGCCATTTACTGTGACTCAAGTTTATACTTACGGAGCTATTAAAATTGAAGATCAAAAAATGGGAGATAGATTTAAAGTAAATGGTCATAGATTAAAACCATATTACAAGGGTAAAAGACCAATTTTAAAGAGGTTTTAATGATCAGTCAACCTGAATAACACCTGAATAGGTCGGGCTGATGACATTAGACCAAGCACTTTATGGGAGGCAACCCATATTTATCTTTATTTTAATAGTAATTATAGTAGTTTTTATTTGAGATTATCGCTAGGTTATGGTAGAATTAAGCTCTACTATTCTTATTTACCCTTGAAACATCTTAAAAATTGGATCAATGAAGAAAAATTAGAACGTATTTGGACCAGAGCGAAACTGTGAAAATTTTGCCTTGGGCGCCGATGGCGCCCTCGACGCCGCCGACGGTGGATTTTTCCCGAGAGTCCAGACAAAATTAATACAGAAGTGCGCCGACGGCGCCCTCGACCTCACCGACGGTGAGACCGGTAAGATGACGGTTTCTTATGTTTGAATGGCGGTTTTTAACTGTTTTTGGGTAGGAATTACTTTTTTAAACTCTAAATTTCGAATTCTAATTCATATTTTCCCTCCAAAAATGAAGTGAAACTCTACCAATTCCATTTCCATGACGTCTAATTCCCCTGATAATCCCATAATGCGAGTTTTCAATAGACGAAAGTTATTAGTGCGGAAGCGTAGCAAATCTCCGACAAGTTGCTGACGAAGAAAAGATTAATCAAAGAACGATGATTCGTGAATCATGGATTGAATAATCCCACGACGGATATTGAAGAAACAATAGTGCGGCGAAGATGGGAAGTGTTGTGCTACACTACTGCCGTCGTGGTGGTTCCAGTGGTAAGAAAGTTTTATGGAAATTTACATGGAACCAACCAAGGAGTTGTTTATGTGTGAGGAGGATTGATCACTTTAACTCCTGTACGAATCAACGAANGAGATTTGTGAAATAGTGATTTGATTTGGTGAAGCCATGAAAATGTTTAGAAAATTGTGATGATCTTTTCACTTAGATCTTAATTTACTTTCAATCTGGCCAATTGATTTTTTATAATATGTTGGGTTTTACAACGTGAAGGTTACATCCAAGATTTAGGGAGGTCAAAGCCCTTGGAAGTTGGGTGCAAATAAATAAGAAAATATTATTATCGGGCGAAGAAATGGAGATTTTAGAGTGACAGACTAAAATCCCCAATTTGGTCCTATCGTTTGGGTACTATGTGTAGATGTTAGCCCTCAGGTGAGGGGAACGTGGGAGCTCCAAAGTGAGAGCCGGTATCCACCCATCCTAGCCGCAAAATCAGTAACCAAGCATAGGATTGGTCAATGTTCTTTATGCCCGGACCAAAGGGTAGGCAGATTCAGTAAACAAGCGTAGGATTAATCAATGTTCTTTATGCCTGGACCAAAGGGTAACACGCAGATTCAGTAAACAAGTGTAGGATTAGTCAATGTTTTTTATGCCTGGACCAAAGGGTAAAGAATAGTCAGTAAACAAGCGTAGGATTAGTCAATGTTCTTTATGTCAGGACCAAAGGGTAAAGAATAGGTGCCTATTTGGCACAATATAATTTGAACCAATTCACTTTATCCATTCACTATAATTTCTTGACAGGGAGAAACTATTGGCACAATATAAATTGAACTAATTCATTTTATCCATTCACTATAATTTCTTGACAATTTTGGCACAATATAAATTGAACTAATTCATTTTATCCATTCACTATAATTTCTTGACAAGAAAAAGGATGTTTTTTATATATTGAATATCACAATTAAACCCTACTTTATATCATTAGTTATTTATTAATTATTAAAAGTATTTATTTATTTCAATTGCCTATTAGTGACAAATAAGCAAATTGAACGCATTCTTGTGAATACAGGCTTGCTTTTCTAAAAGTCTTAGTCCGTGACTCTAAAACACTCCCTGTAGGTTCGATATCTAGGACTCCATTAGAGCCCTATATTACTTGAGCGATATGTATACTTGCGTTGACAAATCTAGGACTCCATTAGAGCCCTATATTACTTGAGCGATACGTATACTTGCGTTGAAAAATTCAACTTTAACATTATTGAATATTATAAATATACAACTTAATCAAATCAGACACATCTATAAAGTTGAGATCAAGTCTTTGGACTCTGTTGCTGGAAAATTAAATCCTCTAGTAGCGTCATCAAATTCTTGTATTTGTCGATTACAAAAAGAAGTCGGTCAGTTTTTCAGTGGAATTGGAAGCCATAGGGATAAATTTGGTGCAGTTTCAACTTGTTTTTGGGTAATATAAATTTAAGAATCGAGTTTGGAAGTTTATAGGGAGTAAATCTCGCCTAAAACTGCCTAAAACTGCCAAAAACTGACATTTCAAACTCACAAAACTGTCATCTCGCCGTTCTCGCCGTCAGCGGCATTGATGGCGCCATCGGCAAGCCTTGAGAATTAATTGTCAGGACTCTCGGGAAAAACTCGTCGTTGGTGGCGTCGACCCACCGTCAGCGCCCAAGGCAAAAAATTCTCAGTTTCGCTATGGTACGAATGCATTCCAATGTTCTTTATGGATCCAATTTTTATGACGATTCAAGGGTAAATACGAGTAGTATAGTTCAATACTACCACAAACTAACGATAATTTCAAAAAAAAATACTATAATCGCAATAAAAATAAAGATAACTATGAGTTGCCTCCCATAAAGACTTGATTTAACGTTGTCAACCTGAACTATTCATATATTATTCAGGGTGACTGACCATTAACACCTCTTTAAAATTTGGTCTTTCACCTTCAAAATAGGGCTTTAATCTGTGTTCATTTACTTTAAATCTATTCTTAGACTTTTGATCTTCAATTTCAATAGCTCTGTAAGTATAAACTTGAGTAACAGTAAAGGGTCCTAACCAACGAGACTTCAATTTCCCATGGAATAACTTCAGTCTTGTATTGTAAAGCAAAACTTCTTGTCCCAGTTTAAAGTTCTTCTGGTTAATCTTTTGATCATGCCATAGCTTTTGTTTCTCCTTATAAATTCTATCGTTATCATAAGATTCATTTCTTAATTCTTCTAATTCATTCATTTGTAACAATCTCTTATCTGCAACATCTTTCAAATTATAATTGAATTCTTTAATCGCCCAATATACTTTATGCTCCAATTCTACTGGTAAGTGACAAGTCTTTCAAAAAATTACCCTGTAAGGAGTCATTCCAATAAAAGTTTTATAAGCAGTCCTGTAAGCTCATAATGCAATATCTAGTCTGGTAGACCAATCTACTCTACTAAGGCTTATAGTCTCCTTTAGTATTTTTTTAATCTCTCTATTAGAAACTTCAGGTAACTCACTGATCTGAGGATGATAGGAAGTAGAGATTCTATGAATAACATTAAACTTTTCATTCAATCTCCAAATGTATTTATTCATGAAATGGGATCCTCTGTCAGTAATAATAACTCTCGGCATTCCGTATCTAGTGAAAATTTTTTTCATTAAAAATCTTGAAACACTTTTAGTGTCATAATGCGGTAAAGCTTGTGCTTCAATCCACTTTAAAATGTAGTCTACCGTAACTAATATGTATAAGTTCCCAGATGAAGGAATAAATGATCCTATGAAATTCAATCCCCAAACATTAAAGATCTCAACCTCTAACATGAAATTCAAAGGCATTTCATTTTTTCTAGATATATTGCCTACTCGTTGGCATCGAGCATAAGTTTTTATGTATCGACAAACATCTCTAAGGAGAGTAGGCTAATGGAATCCAACTTGTAAAATTTTATAAGTAGTTTTATCAGTTCCAAAATTTCCTCCAAATTAAAAATCATGACATTTCTAAATGATTAGTTCAGTTTCTTCATAAGGTACACATCTTATCATAATAAGATTTTTACATTGCTTATATAAATAAGGATCATCCAAAAAATATGCTTTTACATTATGAATGAATTTACTTTGTTGTTGCAATGTCAGCATAGGTGGAAAAAAATCACTTACAATATAATTAACAATATCAACACACCATGGTATTTTTCACTCATTAATATTATAGAGTTGTTCATCAGAGAAACTGTCCGTAATTTCATTGTCGGTGTCAGACAATTCATAATATTCTAATCTCGACAAATGATCAACAATTTGATTAACAGTTCCCTTTATATCAATAACCACAAAATCAAATTCCTGCATCAAAAGTATCCATCTAATTAAACTTGATTTGGCATCCTTCTTTTGCATCAGATATTTAATAACACAGTGATCAGTGTGCACAACACATTTAGTCCCAATTAAATATAATCTAAATTTGTGAAAATCATACACAATAGATAGTAACTCCTTTTCAGTAACAATGTAGTTAATTTGAGCATCGTTAAAAGTTTTACGAGCGTAGTATATAACTTTAAAAATCTTATCATACCTTTGTCTAAGAATAGCTCCAATAGCATAATCACTAGCATCGCACATCAGCTCGAATGGTTTCTCCTAATTAGGTAAAACTGTTATAGGGGTTGTGATTAGCTTTTCTTTTAATAACTCAAAGGCATTTAAATAGTCTTCAGTAAAATCAAATTTATTGTCCTTTTCTAAAAGTTAGCATTGACGTTTGGTAATTTTGAAAAATGTTTAATATAATGCCTGTAAAAACCAACATGTCCAAGAAAATTTCTAACCCCTAATTTATATATAACTTGNTTTGAATTACTGCATCCAAAGGGGACTGTCGATCGACGTTGGATCTATAATTGTGAAGTTGGTTTTGGGTCTAATTGTTCATGGATCAACTTATGGGCTTGGACACCCTCCACAATTTTCTCACTTTGCAGTCAGTTCTAAGTGTCCTATGAGAATTGGGAAAAAGTACTACTGCCTTGGAAGCCTTTGGATCCAACTGAAAGATTCCCATCATTTGAGGATGAATGACATGGCCATGATAGTTGATCAATCATCTCAGAATTCACTGTCAGTTCCACCCTTAGTCCCTGATAAGACTTTGGTGATCCTGCGACAAATCAAGAAATTTGAAAAGGAGGTACAAAATGTCATGAATGCAATTAATAATATCTCCAATTTCTTCGATCATCTGGACTGGAGGATGAAAGAGCATTTCGAACAATCTAGACATTTAGAAGATAGTTTGATACGACTGATGAAGAGGATGAAATTAATTGAGGAGGATTCTACTGAAGAATTTCCATTCTAATNTGAGAAAATACCAAACTTAGATGTGTTATGTAACGTATGTTGTACCCCTTGGAATTTATATATAAATGTGATCTTTTGTGTTGTGAAAGTTTATAAGTGCTAAGTACAAAATTTAGTTATTTAAAATTTATCTATAATGATTAAATGGATGTCGTTTAGGCTTGGAATTAATCAAAATCGCAAAAATCCAGAATTTGGACAAAATCAATAGAGCCCGCCGACGGCGTCCTCGAAGCTGCGGACGGTGGGATTTTCCTGAGACTTAGGATTTAAATTCCAATTAAGCGTGCCGACGACACCATCGACCCCGCCGACGGTGAGCTCATGAAAAACACCTTTAACCGTGATTTTGACCAGTCAACCGCCACTATTCATTATCCCCTTCCTCCTAAAAATGCCATTTTCGACTTAGAGCTTAAAAGATCTTGGATTGGGAGGCAATTTCAAGGGTTTTTTACACCGGATTTGATTATCTTTAAGTAAGAGCTTCACTCCAAGCTAAATATATTTGATTTTCACCATGAATTTCTCCCACACTAAGAATTTCTTCACTCCAAGCTAAAAATATTTGATTTCCACCATGGATTTCTTCCACATTAAGGAGATCCAAAAAATTTGAAAATGTAAAAAAAATTTGGGAAGAAATTCATGGATCTTATTGTTGAACTCTTAGAATTACTATTGGAAGCCATGATTTACATATTTGAAGTAATATTTGGAATTTTTCTATAATTTAATTAGATTGAAATGGCTCCATGACGAAAGAGATGAGTTGAGTTTGACTAGTCTCTCTTTGTCAACGCGATGACTCAGACAAAATTTACTTCCATATTTAAAGGACAGAAGTGCATACAAGATCGAGTTTTTGAAAGTCCGGGAGGAGAAATCGAACGAGTTATTGTAGAGCGGTGGTGGGAAAACTTTTGTTACACCACCAATAAAGCTGATGCAATTGTTGTGAAGGAGTTTTACGCCAATGTGATTTATTCTGAGGATGGAATCATTCAACTGCGTGGATTCCCTCTTGAGTTTACTGTCGCCCGCATCAACACTTTTTATGAAATCCTAGACTCCTATTTCCCTGTTGAGTTTACCGCTGCCCGCATCAACACTTTTTACAAAGTCCCAGACTCTTATATAATTCCCTGTTGAGTTTACTGCCGCCCGCATCAACACTTTTTATGAGGTCCCAGACTCTTATAGCTGCCAATATGAATCCTTTAGTACAATGGAAGGCCCCCTCAATGATGTGATCAACTTTCTCACTGATGGATAGCTTATTATGAAGCTTAGGCCCAACACTACAGAGGTGAGCCTGATGTTACGTTTCTTGAATGCATCCAATATACTCAATATCAACCCAATCCACCTACTGATCAAGGCGATGAAGATATAGGTTGGGATTTTGATATAGAATGAAATTGATGTACTTATGTTTGTATTTTTTTTATTTTATGTAATCTTTTTGTAAGAGAAATGGATGTTTATGTATTTGGACTTTCATTTTGTGTACTTGGATAATTTTAGTTTTTATATGGTTAGTGTTATAGTTAAATATGCATGTGTAGTTTAATAGATGTTGAGTAGAATTGTGAATTGTAATGTAATTTTGTTTCACAGTTCAGTTTTAATTGTTTAGTATTGTCTTTTTTAGGAAATGTTGTTCTTATTTATATTTCAGTTTTATATACTTATTTCAAAATTTCATTACCCAGAAATTCCTCTAATGATTTATATGTGTAGAAAGCTCCTAATATTACTGACCGGGTGAAGTAAAAATTTGAGAAGGCCTGCAGAAATTTAAGAATAATAAAAAAGCCTACAATACTGAGGTATGATTTATATTTATTTTTTTCTTTCCACCTGTATTATTTTATATTTCAATACTGAGGTATGATTTATATTTATAGTTTTTCTTTCCACCTAAATTATTTCATTTTTAAGATTTGATAGGATGTTGCAGTAGCTAGTAGATTCAATTACTTTTTCTTCCTGCTACATTTTATGGAATTAATTGTAAAATATTTAAAAATGCAAATACTGAGGTATGATTTATATTCATAGTATTTTCTTTCCACCTTTATTTCATATTTAAAAATTTATGTTTAGGGGAGGGAAGAAAAAGATTAACTATTAGATGTCCTCTATTTCAATATTTTCAAAAAATTTTTATATGATTTCATGTAGTAAATTTAATTCAGGTAACTATATTTTTGTTACTATTTAAATATTATAGTAGATTTAAGGAAGTTTTTTTTAATAAAAATTAATTTTTGTAACTTAAGATATTTAGTATAAGAGAATATGATTATAGTTAACTATTTAAAGTAAAGGAAACTATATTTTGAAGTATTAAGAATCTAGAAATTCATTTGAGAAGAAAAGATTGGAGCTCAACGATGTAAATATTATGAAATATTTATAAGGTAAGGAAATGATTTGAGTTTCAAATTTAGGGAAAGAAAAATGAAGTTCAAAATTATTAAAGGTAATCCAGATATAGTAATTCTCACTTGAAAAAGTAAAAAGAAAGGATTGAAAAAAATCCTTGAAAAGAAAAGAAATATATATAGGATTGAAAGAAATCCAAAGAAAAAGAAAAAAAAATTATTATTATTATGAAAGTGAGGAGAAGCTTGAGGATATGCCTAATCGAAAATTGGTTTTACTGGACCTACCTAAAAGGGAAACTTAAATACATTTCTGAACTTATATTTATAGAATTAGATGTTTTACTAGTAGAGTTCTCATGAAGTTCCTATCATTTGAATATTCTAAGTGGGAATAGGTCTTTTACTAGTAGAGTTCTCATGATGTTCCTATCTTTTGGATATTCTAAGTGATAATATTACAACATATAGTCATTCTTGAAATAAATAGAAGACTAGAACTCTTAAACTTGATGACTAGATAATCTGGAAGCTACAAAATTAATTCGATTACTTGAATTTTTCCTGAAAATCTCACTATGCTCTTTAATTAAATCAAATTTATCATATTTCTGAATTAAAAGTTTACTGAATTAGATCATAACTTTTATATAGTACTAAAATTACTTGAGGACAAGTAATAGTTAAGTTTGGGGGATTTTGACCAAAGGAAAATATGTTGAGATTTTCATACTTATTTTATACTATTTTTTATGATATTGCACTTTAAAGAAAGGTATTTTTGATGTTTTGTTGCAGGAATAAGGAATTACGGTCATTGGAGCAAAAAGATGCAAAAAGGAGCAAATTTGGAGTGAAAAGGAACAAAATTTGAATATTTAAACTAGACCGCCGACGACGCCCTTGACGTCGTTGACGATGATATTTTCCCGAGACTACCAGAAAAAAATTCTCTAGAAGCCCGCCGACGGCGCCCTCGAGGCCGCCGATGGCAAGATCGACAGTTATGCCTACTCAAGCTTTGGAAAAGGTCAAATTTTGAAGCGATGCTTAGGCAACTCTTGGGAAAGCTCATCTACAACTTTAAAACAACATTTTAGCTAAAAAATAGGGGGGAGATAGTGTGCTAGAGGTCCTAGAGGTTAGAGAGGTTCCATTAGTGTGTAACAATTGTGAGGATTTCTTTGAGAGATTGTACGAGTGGAGGGAAAGTGAGAGATTTCTTTCTCCTTGCTACTTGGAAAAGGAATTCCGTGTGCTGTAAAGAAAGTAAGAGATTCAGAGGAGCTTCAAGGAGTGTTCTTGGGGAGAAATTAGAGATAAGTTATTTAATTGTTGTAGTTTGTATG
>JXCR01148663.1:370880-382472 GCA_002079205.1 Phalaenopsis hybrid cultivar | reverse complement strand
TGGCTCTGGTGTAAAGCCTATGTATGATTTTGATCAAGGCCGATTTTGGGTGTTGGTCTAGAGTTATGTTTGCTCTGTGGAAGGGGGATTTGATAGGGCTTTGGCTTCTTTCACTCTTGTGAAGGTGTAGAGCCAATTTATTGGGGATTTGGTGCTGTGTAGGTTGAGATTGGGATTTGTCCTGATTTCGGGCAGGGATTTGAGCTCAAAATTGGCTTGCCATGGTGGATTTGAGAGGAGGAAGTGGATTGGAATATGTTAAGGGTCTCTCAAGGAAGCTTTCAGAGGAGTTTGAAAGGTCTTAGTGAAAATTTTTTTACCACACCCTATTCATGGCCGTGGGGTGGATTTTTATAGAAATTGGCTATGTGGTTGCTTGGCTTGCCATTTGAGAGGTTAGCCCCACTGCTTAGGTGTCAAGAAGAGCNATTTTAAGCATATTGGGCTAAGTTTGGGTCAAACTTGGGCTAGCCATGGGCTAAATCCAAATTTATTGTTGTAGTTGGTGTAAAACATCATGNCCTTATCTCTTTAAAAATTTTTCTTAAAATTTTACCCATGGGGAAAAATATCAAGCCTAACCATGGGTTAATTGAAGGCTTTAAATTCAACCCTAGAGTCTAAGGTGAGTCATGGTAGGGTTCATTTGTCCATACTAAGCTCAATTGGTTTGGGTTTGACCATAAGTCCAAAAAGGTGCATGCGGCCAAATATTGTGTTTGAACTAGGTTAGGCATGTCAATTGGCCCAATTAAATATGAAATTTTGTGTTATAGACCATGAGGAACAGCTTTCATGAAGGGTGAGAGCCATTTTGAGGTCAATTGGTTAGTGTAGGAGATCATGAGGAACAACTTTCATGAAAGGGGAAAGTCATTTTGAGGTCAATTGGTTAAACAATTTGGTGGATTTTTGATTTTTGACCCATTTTAAGCATGTTGGGCTAAGTTTGGGTCAAATTATTTGGTGGATTTTTGGTTTTGGACCCATTTTAAGCATGTTGGGCTAAGTTTGGGTCAAACTAGTTTGGTGGATTTTTGATTTTTGACCCATTTTAAGCATGTTGGGCTAAGTTTGGGTCAAAATTAGGGTGAATTTTTTATTTTTGACCCATTTTAAGCATGTTGGGCTAAGTTTGGGTCAAACTTGGGTTAGCCATGGGCTAAGCTCAAATTAATTGTTTTGGTTGGTGAAAAACATCATAATGAACAATTTTCATGAAGGAATAAATATGTTTTGAAGTTGATTTGGTGATCAATTTGAATGGGTTTTGGTGGGTTTGGATTTAGACCTAAATTAAGCATGTAGGGCTAAACTTGGGTCAAACTTGGGCTAAATTTGGGATAAGTCCAAATTAACTATTTTATTTGATGTAAACCATCATGATGAACATCTTTCATGAAGGATAAAAGTTATCTTGAAGTTNGCTAGACCTAGGCTACTAAAGAAATTTCTAGACCTCAACCAAAAGTGAGGTCAACAAGGNTTGATGTGTAAGAATGTTTTAAAGATTTTGCAATATTAATTGAGGCCAATTGACTAAGCTATAGGTTCAATTAAGTTAGATTATGTCTTATGGTCAATATTGGGGTTTTGACCCAAATCAAAATTAGGCTCAAATTATGGGCCAATTGAGCCTGGATTTGGTTGAGTTTGGTCATATAAAAAGTGAACTTGAGTTTAGAATGGGAATTGGGATCAATTAAGATCAATTGATAGACAATTGGGATGGATTTGAGGAATTTTTGGTCTTTAAAGGACAATTTGGGGATTTTGGTTAAAGATGGTCAAATTGGCCAAATTGGTTCATGGTGTAGTTGAACAAAATGAAAATGGGAATATTTTGGATTTATTGGGATTTTTTGGGCCATGGAGGGGTATTTTGGTAATTTGGTCATTTTTGGAATTTTTTGTCAGTTTTGACAAATTTGGATGTATTCAAAGTGTTTGGAATGAGTTTTGATCAGTTTTGGGTATTTTGGCAAAATTTGGGAATTTTGGCCAAATTTGGGTTCGAAGAGGAGTTAGGTAATTGGAGGTGCCTAGGGGCAAAAGGCCAAGTTAGGTATTTCAAGTANAAATGGCACCATAGGGTATGGACATGTGTTAGGGCAAGTACATTGATTTAACCTCCTTATTATCTCTTTAAATGCTTTTCTCAAAAATTTACCCATGGGATAAATATCAAGCCTAACCATGGGTTGTGGCTGGCTTGGGACTCAACCCTAAGGTCTAAGGTGAGTCATGGCAAGGCTCATTTAATCATACCAAGCTCAATTGGTTTGGGTTTGGTCATAATTCCAAAAAGTTGCATATGGCCAAATCTTGTGTTTGGCCTAGATTAGGCATGCCAATTGGCCCAATTAAATATGGAATTTGGTATTGTGTTTGGGCTAGGTTAGGCATGTCAATTAGCCCAATTAAATATGGCATTTGGTGTAGATCTTGTGTTTGGGCTAGGTTAGGCATGCCAATTGGTCCAATTAAATATGGAATTTGGTGTAGGAGGAGGAACAACTTTCATGAAGGGTGAAAGTCATTTTGAGGTCAATTGGTTAATCAATTTGGTGCATTTTTTGATTTTTGACCCATTTTAAGCATGTTGGGCTAAGTTTGGGTCAAAATTAGATGAGGAACAACTTTCATGAAGGGTGAAAGTCATTTTGAGGTCAATTGGTTAATCAATTTGTATGAGGAATAACTTTCACGAAGGGTGAAAGTCATTTTGAGGTCAATTGGTTAATCAATTTGAAGATTTTTGATTTTTGACCCATTTTAAGCATATTGGGCTAAGTTTGGGTCAAACTTGAGCTAGATTTGGTTTTTGACCCATTTTAAGCATATTGGGCTAAGTTTGGGTCAAACTTGGGCTAGCTTTTGGTTTTGGACCCATTTTAAGCATGTTGGGCTAAGTTTGGGTCAAACTTGGGCTAGCCTTGTTTGATTTTTGACCCATTTTAAGCATGTTGGGCTAAGTTTGGGTCAAACTTGGGCTAGCCATAGGATTTTTGACCCATTTTAAGCATATTGGGCTAAGTTTGGGTCAAACTTGAGCTAGCTTTGGGATAAGCTCAAATTAATTATTTTATTTGGTGTAAAACATCATTATTAACAACTTTCATGAAGGATGAAAGTTATTTTGACGTTGATTTGGTGGTCAATTTGAATGGGTTTTAATGGGTTTGGATTTAGACTTAAGTTAAGCATGTAGGGCTACACTTTTNCCAAAACCAGGTTATAGTAAAAAGTGATGTGGTCATTGTTGGCTCCGGCTGCGGCGGTGGAGTTGCGGCTGCCATTCTGGCTAGCTCAGGCTATAAAATCATTGTCGTTGAGAAAGGGAACTACTTCACTTCTGTTGACTACACCAATTTAGAAGCCCCGTCTATGGATCAATTGTATGAGTCTGGAGGAATCCTTGCAACACACGATACAAATATGATGATCTTAGCTGGTTCGACAGTTGGAGGCGGCTCAGCTGTGAACTGGTCAGCCTGTATCAAGACACCAGATGATGTCCTCAACGAATGGGTGCTGGAACACAAATTACCAATCTTTCAGAGCGCAGACTACCACTCAGCAATGATCAAAGTCTATGAAAGACTTGGAGTTACTGAGAACTGCACTGAAGAAGGATTTCAGAACAAGGTTCTTCGAAAAGGATGTCAAAAGCTTGGCCTTGAGGTGGACTATGTGGCTCGAAATTCATCTGATAGTCACTACTGTGGTAGCTGCTGCTATGGATGCAGAAGCGGCGATAAGCGTGGCACCGATACAACATGGCTTGTTGATGCTGTGAACCATGGTGCTGTGATATTAACTGGTTGCAAAGCTGAGAAATTTATATTTGGGAGCAATCAGTCAGCTGATAGTAAGAAGAAGAACAAATGTTTGGGATTGATAGCCAGGTCTTCTAGCAAGAATATCATGTGTAGTATCAGAATCCAAGCCAAAGCAACAATTTCAGCTTGTGGAGCTCTCCTAACACCTCCTCTTATGATTGCAAGTGGGCTTAAGAATCCTAACATAGGAAAGAATCTACATCTTCATCCAGTTGGCTTTGCTTGGGGCTATTTTCCCGAGTCAGTTCATGATCTCAAAGGGAAGAAGTTTGAAGGAGGGATCATCACATCCTTGCACAAGACAAAAAGTAGTAGTGTGATCATCGAAACTCCGGCAATGGGCCCATCAGCCTTCTCTTCACTTGTACCATGGATCTCTGGACTTGACATGAAGGATAGAATGGTGAAATATGGCCGCACAGCGCACCTGTTTGCTCTTGTGCGAGACCGGGGTTGTGGAACCGTGCAGGAGGAAGGGAGAATCAAGTATCGGTTCGATCCAAGGGATAAAGAAGAAATGACAGAAGGTTTGAGGAAGGCTTTGAGAATTCTCGTTGCCGCAGGAGCAGTGGAGGTTGGGACACATCGGAGTGATGGACAGAGATTGAAGTGTCATGGGATCAGTGAGCGAGAACTCGAAGAGTTCTTGGACGATGTTTGTGTGGGTGGAGGACCACAATCGAAAGCAGAGATGTGGACAATGTATTGTTCTGCTCATCAAATGGGGAGTTGTAGGATGGGAGCGAGTGAAGAGAATGGTGGAGTTGATGAGAGGGGGGAGAGTTGGGAGGCTGAGGGGCTCTTCGTTTGTGATGGGAGTGTTCTTCCTACTGCTCTGGGAGTGAATCCAATGATCACTATTCAGACAGTTGCTTATTGCATCTCTAAAGGAATTTCAGATTATTTGAGCAAATATTGATTGGGAAATAGAGAAATTTGATGAAGAGATTAGTTATTTATGGATACTATTTATACTTTATAGCTCAATACACTTTGTTGCATCTAGCTTCAAGAGTTGTAAAATAAGCATAAATAATTTACATATATGTTGTCTTTTGATTTTATGTCTTCTAGTGTCTTTCAAGATGCTGGATTTTGTTTTATTAAAGTATGTTATCTACTATTTTTCTGTGATAAATGAAATCAAATTATGAAATTCTAAGTTAGTTTATGTGCTAACAAGCTGATGAATGAAATATCAAAAGAAGAGTGTGCTTTAAACATGAGAGTTTTTTCGTATTTTTATGTATAAAGCAAAAATAAACACTGTAACTGTCGGGTCTTAAGCCCCGAATATGAAAAATGGAGAGTTGTATTTGGTAGTCGAAACCAGCATAAAATTTATAAGAAAAATTGTAACGTGAATCCTTTAAATACTTGTATAAATGTGAAGGCGTCCCCTGTAAGCGACACGTTGTATGATTTGAATACAGTAAAAAATGTGCAAGGAATGCTACTCTTACGCTCAGGTGTAGTGTCAAATATGCAAGTGTTCCCACATTAAGAACAGTTGCAGGTAAGAAAATTAGTCTATGAAATTAATATTAGGATATGATTTTGTAATATAGGTACTCTCACAGATAAATTAACGAATTTAGTTGATATTATGGTTTATAGGAAGATAAATGTCTTATATGAAATTAAATGAACTGGAAAAAATTCTAAGGAGATTGATAGCTTAGGTTTTAAACATTGGTATTCAGGTAGGAGTGGCACTTGAAATGGTGTTGGTGTAATTATAGATAAAAGCATGAAAAGTAATGTTATAAAAATTAATAGAATTAAAGATGGAACTGGAGATATAATCATAGCTCTTAAGATTATTGTTGATACTACAAGTATGAATGTTATAAGTGTNTTAAACATTGGTATTCAGGTAGGAGTGGCACTTGAAATGGTGTTGGTGTAATTATAGATAAAAGCATGAAAATTAATGTTATAAAAATTAATAGAATTAAAGATGGAACTGGAGATAGAATCATAGCTCTTAAGATTATTGTTGATACTACAAGTATGAATGTTATAAGTGCTTTTGCTCCTCAAATAGGTTTATATATAGGTTCTAAGAAAAAGTTTTAGAATGAGCTAGAAAAATTAACACAAACGATACCACTTGAAGAAATAATTTGTATTGGAAGAGATTTAAATGGACTAGTTGGTAGATTAGTAAAATGATTTAGAAATATTCATTGTGACTACGGTTTCAGAGTGATTAAAGNTCTAAGAAAAAGTTTTAGAATGAGCTAGAAAAATTAACACAAACGATACCACTTGAAGAAATAATTTGTATTAGAAGAGATTTAAATGGACTAGTTGGTAGATTAGTAAAATGTTTTAGAAATATTCATTGTGGCTACGGTTTCAGAGTGATAAAAANGCCCCTTCTCCAAGTGAACTTAGGGCCAATAAATCCCAAATCAAAAAGTCCAGCAGACTGAATGTTGTCATTGAAAAATTTCATTAAATTGATGTCAGGAGATCTCCCACCCTTCTTCTCACTAGGTGAAGAGAGGCAGTTGAAGTCACCCCCAACAATCCAGAAATCCCTTATAGAATAGCTGAAATCTTGTAACTGTTGCCAAAGTTCCTATCTAGCAGTGGATGTACAACTAGCATAAATGAAGGTAGCAAAACCATTATAGTAATTTAAGTTAATCTTCAAGTGGATAAATTGATCTCGCTCTTTAAGGATAGTGCATTGAATTTCTTGTCTGCAAAAGAGCCATATTTTACTGTTAGAGTTGACAATAAGCTGAAAACCAGGGAACTTCCTCATAATCCTGTTGACATGTTTAGTAATCATAGGTTCAAGTATAGCAATGATCCAAGGTTTATACAACCTATTAAGAGTCAGAATTCGATTAAGGGATTTAGGATGTGCTAATCCCCTAACATTCCAACAGATTAGATTCATTAACCTATAGAGGTGGATTTTCCTCTTCTCCTAGTTCTAATAGTACTAGAAGAGAGAGGGAGTGCTTCCTCCAAAGAAGAGGAAGAAGGGAGTAGGTTCTTTAGTTCTAAAGGCATTTTCTTCTTTTTTATTTTCTAGATTTGCCATCCTTCTTCTAGATTCTTAGCTAATTGCAAAAGCAAAGGGTCTTCCTCTGGTAACTCAGTAGTTGTTTCCCCTTGATCAGCAGGGAGTGTTGGAAGTGTTGGAAGTGCAGTACATTTGATCTGTTCAACTCGAGTAGATTTTGGTATGAGGTGAAGTTGCTCAGTCAACAGTGTTAGAACATTTTGGAGAGAGTTATCTGATTCCACAGCCT
This sequence comes from Phalaenopsis hybrid cultivar, assembly GCA_002079205.1. NCBI lineage: Eukaryota > Viridiplantae > Streptophyta > Magnoliopsida > Asparagales > Orchidaceae > Phalaenopsis > Phalaenopsis hybrid cultivar. The sequence goes on along the minus strand of JXCR01148663.1, from coordinate 375,358 downwards.
CTTTTTTCATATCTTGAGATAATTCAGCCAACTCTAGTAAAGTGTCTTCCTGAGTCCTTGTCCCTGGAAAATCAGAATCTTGGGCAACAATTCTAGCAACAGAAGGCAACATCATTACCATCTAGCTCTAAGTTCTCTGTATTAGTTTTAGGAAGCTTCCTTCTGAGATTAGGATGAATTCTAAAGCACTTCTCATCAGTGTGGCCAAACATTTTGCAGTGATGGCAATAATAAGGTCTTTGTTCAGCTATAATTTTCTGCCAATATCCACTATGTTCAGTGTCTAACCAAAGTTCCTCCACAGCTGGTAAAGAGATATTTCTTTCCACCAGAATTCTAGCTACTAAGGGTCTGGATAAGTTGAAGGTGGGGGCATCCAACTTCAAAGGTCTTCCCAAAGCTTTGCCAATGTTGAATAAAACTTTGTGGTTGAAAAAGTGTAGTTTAAGTTCAGGTAACTTAAACCATATGGGGACAATCGGAAGTTCTTTACTGGGGTCAAAATCAGGAGTCTACTTTAGTAGTTTCATTGAGATTCCTTCAATCAAAATGGATTGTTTAGAAAAGATTCTAGCATAGTCTTCTTCCCTTGTGAGATTGATGAGCATATGCCTTCCATCAAGTAGGCCTACTATATATATATATATATATATATATATATATGTAAATTAAATGTCTTTCCGAAACAGGAGACAGGATTTTAATTCTGGTGACCGACAGCTTCCAACGGGCAACTCCTCAACTTTTAAATGCCGATCAAAGACCTTTTCACGAATAATAAGATTCAAGGAATAAATTCATTTTGTAGAAATCACTAGAGGCCTGATGCGTGAAAACATGGGATTAAATTAATAATAAATATACAATGTAACCCAAACAATAAAGTAACTTTAATAAAAATAATTTATCTTTAAAAGCTCTTTTAAGCTCTTAATTGCCTTCTACACATAACACAAGTGTACATACCGTTCAAGTAATACTGGGCTCTAATGAAGTGTTAGATATCGATCCCACAAAGAAGCTGGATATATATAAGCTAGCTATTAATATGCTATTCTTAAATTAAAATAAAAACAAAAACAAAGTAAAGTACAAAGTTTGAAGTTAAACTACTCAAGTGAAATACTACTAAATATGCTGATGTACAACTACAACAGTTAAGTTAAACTAGAAGCTAAACTTTCAAAAGTAAAATTGCTGAAATAAAATAAAGGTTTTTGTTGATAAAAAGTTCAAGTATGAGAGAAAACGCTTCCCCTTTACAATGAAAATATGGCTTGTGAAGAAATTGAAAACATTTGAAAAATATATTTAAAAACTATTTTGTGCCAAATAGGAGCAATCTTATTCTCTACCCTCTTCCGAGCACTATAAAGAACATTGACTAATCCAAAGTTTGGTCCCAAATTTAATGGTTAGGTTGGGAGGATACCGACTTTCACTCCAGAGCTCCCACTACTACCTCACCTGAGGACTAACATGATTGCATTAGTTTCCAATCAACTGAACTAAATTGAGGATTCTAATCTGTCACCTTAAAATCTTACAATTCTACATCCGACAATATATATTTCCCTATTTATTTACACCCAATCCCATGAATGACATACTCTCCCATGAAATCAAATGTGATTTTCCCTTTGTTGTAGAAATCATATACCCTTTTTAGAACATATATTTTTCAACACATTTTAACAATTCAATTGGCCAGAACAAAAAGTAAATTAAGATCGGAGTTCAAATCATCAAAAATTATCTACATTTAAAACCGTAGAGAATAAAATCAATTCTTCACAAAACCATTTCTTCAAAGTAGGGAGAAGGATAAAGAAGAGTAATCAGAATTCATGAGAAGGATACGATAAAACATGGACTTCATATATAAAAACAAGTTTACAAATAAAAGAAATGAAAGACACAACTTATCTCACAATCCTTCCCAAGCAAATCCCTAGAAGTTCTCTCCAAGTCTTTCTCTCTTTGCAAGTACTCTCAATATTCACTTTGAAGTGTAATGAAGAAGAAATCTATCACCTTCTTTCTCCTCTTACAACCCTAGAAGACAATCTCCAAGCCCTTGACTTTCTCTTTCTATCTCTCCCTCTTGGTTCTCACACCATCTATCTTTTTTTGCTCCCCACTTGAAGTTCTTCTCCAACATGATTTTATTTTGGGCTGCCTCCTCTTAAAAGAATTTCAATTTCCCTCCAAAATTAAAAAGTCAAACCTTTGAACTCAAAAGATGTGCCTCTTTGATCCAAGAGTCAAATCCCTTCAAATTAGAACCTTCCAAAGTGTCTAGACGCATTGAATCACTCCATGGGGGTGTTTAGAACAAGTTTTCCTTTGAAAATTTATGCAAAATTTGTCTTGAACCACCTTAAATTGAAAACGTCGCAGATGGTGCATCATGCGCCAGTGCTCTGGATATTGGCGCATCATGCGCCAAACCCAAAAATGACTGTTTTTGCTCCAAATTTTGCTCTTTTTGCCATTTTTGCTCCAAATGCCTGAAAATGGTATACCTGCAGCAAAAACAAAAAAAAAATACATTTCTTTAAAATGCAATATCACAAAAAATAGGCATAAAATGGTACTTAAAATATTATATTATTTTTTTGTATCAAGGCCCCTCGAAACCATTTTTTATGTTAGAAATCAGAGAAACCAGATCGAAAGTTGGTTGTGGGAAGACCATAAAGAAGGTAGGAGCTACCTCAATCACTCGAGCAAAAATAACTAACTTTCTTGAGAGTGTAGATGACCAAAGTGTTGAGCTCAATTTTGGTCAATTATATTTTCTTAGCTTAAAATTAACTAGATTTCACTTGAGCTTAGTCCTTAGAAAACCATATTTTATAATCACAGAAGCCCTAGGATTGTTTTGTTGTTTTCTATCCTAAGATGATTGTAGGACTCAAGTACTTATTTTGAAAGATGCATCAAGGTTATTTTCTCTTATAAATACCATGCAAATAAGTTTGACAATTATTTAAAATATTTTTTATGTAAAAATCATTAATTCAAATTTTCATACATGATGATTATAATCATAAACCCTAAAATTAATGTTTGCATCCATAGGGCAATTTAGTGATCCAAATTATATTCTATAAGTTTCATATCCTCATAATCCCATATGTAAACTATGTTAAACAATTTGATGGCCATTAGACACCATTTTTACGTAAATTTATGCACTTAGGGTTTTCATGCATGAAAAATAGTCGTACATAAAAATTTTTCAATGAGTCATTATTTCTTAAAATGATCTTTGCCATTGCATCTATAGCATTGAAACCTTTCAATTGAGTCCCTCTATGAGTAAACCAGACTGTATTCACAGGCTTGTTGAGCCGATGCAAATTTGGAGAGTGAAAATAATTTTGATAATAAAATGATAATTTGACCATAAACACCTTAAAATGACTTCAAATTAAATTGATGTTATTGTTATACATTGAAAAATAAATAACTCAAACCAATAGAATCAATTAAAATTTTTTTTATCAAAATCCACCATTTTCTCTCTTTTAAAGGTTTGGGCCCACTTTGACTGATCATATCTTTTCATTAAGTTAGAACTAGCCAAAACCAAACCATTGAATTTCTTGCTTTGTTCTCTTAAACAAGATATCCACTTGTAATTTCTCCATAACTACACTAACTTGGCCAAATTATCAACTTGCCCCGTCACTTTATCAAAAATCCTAACCATGTTCCTTTACCCTAGCCATCCATTCCTCTTATAACCTCCCTCCATTAGACCCATTATTCCTTGTCATCTAACAAATTCATGCCCCTTTTATTGGTCGATGACATCAACCCTATCCATCTCCCCATTTTTCCTCCAATCCATTTAAACTTCAACCTTTCTTCACTTCCCCCATGAATCCTAACTACCTATTTCCATAACCAACCTCACTAACGCTTCTCAACATAACTATTAACTCCTCCCCTTCATCCAAACTATGATAATCCTCTCTTATTCTCTCAATTTTGAATCTCACTTGTCTCCTTTCCCTCCCCACTCCAAAAAAATCAAAAAGCCAATGATTTTCTCCATTTTATTTTCCACTTCAAACTGATAACTTCCCCATGATTTCATCATTGAACCATGAGTAAGGGATCAAAGCATGGGACAAAGAGAGTAGGGGCGTAAATGAGTTGAACTCGAGCAAGCCTAGGCTCAGCTCGTGTTCGGCTCATTTATATTTCAAGCTCAAAAAGTATGTTCGTGTTATGCCTGTTTGCTTAGTGAGCCAAACACGAGCTGTTAATGAACAAAGAGTCGTTTTGACAACCCCAATCACGTAGCCATAAGATGTTAATGATTGGGGCAGGATTTAAAACATCATTTGAATCTAATTTAATAATTTTTGTTCTTTTTTTTATTAATACTTTTAATTGATTATAAAGCTTTGTAGCCTTATAGTCAATTATAGTTTTTCTTAAAAATACTACTCATCACAGACACA
>JXCR01148663.1:319124-370697 GCA_002079205.1 Phalaenopsis hybrid cultivar | reverse complement strand
ATATATATATATATATATATGATTAGTAGTATTTCGAGCCAAAACAAGCCGAACCCGAACAAACAAATATTTGTTTGTGTTGTTCTTGTTTGGCTTGTTAACTTAGCGAAACAAGCCGAACACAAGCTTCTTAACGAGCCGAACACGAGTTGTCGCGAACAACGAGCAATTTTGACAACGCTAAAGGAGAGCATACAAAGAGAATTTAAGGAAGAAACTCAATTGTAAAAGGATGTAAGGTATAACAATTAACTTGTAATTTTACATGTTTCTCTTCTAGTAAAAAAATCTTTAGTGAAGAAAATTAGCTTGGAGATTATTATTAAAGAAAATAATAATTCCTACATTTAGTAGAGAGCGGAAGAGCATCCAAATTGTAAATCAATATCATTCATTTCTTCAAGGATAGAAACATTTAGATGTCAAAATGCCAGAAGTCATCCAGCTAATAAAGAAACTGCAGGTACATCTTAAAATTTACCTGTAGCTGTAAAGATACTAGAAGCATAAAACAAGATGCCATTGATTCCACTTGCTTGTTGGAGTGCAAGAAGACCAATTCTTATATGCAGAATAGTGAATAGTAAATATTACATCAAATAAAAGGATGATAAGTAATTCCAAGTAAATAAAAGAAAAATCTAGATTGATAGGGATCAAAGAGAACTACCATAAGAGAAACTTTATATCTTTTTTGCTTATAATCATGAAACTGTATTGCAGTCCTTCTGCTTGATGATGTTGTGACAGATCGCTATAAAACAAAAGTTCCTAATTAAAATCATAAAGCTCTAGTAATAGCGTATATGTTTTATCTCCGTTGAATATATGATGTTTAACAACTCATAGAAATCTTTTAATCCATTTTATTGAATTATCAAGGAAATTTATTACAATACCTTAATTTTATTCAATTCTACATTAATATAAGAAATTTAGCTTAATTTCATTACAATACATTGATTTCATTCAATTCTACACTAATATCAGCATCAAACCTCACAAGACTTGGAGGGATGCTTCAAAATCATCCATTATTCCCATTTTAGCCTGTGCAAATGTAAGATGGTACTTGAAATCAATCACTAGTAAGGATGGATAAGTCCTATTCTTATTAAAAACTTGGCATTATTGTTTATCTCTAAGGGAATTTGCTGTCGTAGATCCTCATGCTTTTGCAGATTGCTGTTGTAGAAGACTACCCATAGAGTTAGCTCCAAACTCCTTGTCAATGTAGCAATCCTAAAGTCTAAGGTTTGAAGGTTTAAATGACAAGTTTCAGTTCAATCATTCTAGTGGGTTAAAGTTTATTAAATTGACACCGGTTAGGATCCCTCAGTTCTCTTATTTTGATACCACTATTTTCTTTTGAATTTACTTAATTTAGATGCATTGTTAAACCCATTTAAATTGGGGAGATCTCGTTAGCAACCGTAGGTTACCTTATCCGAGGGACTCCTGTAAATTCACAAGGACATATTATGAAGTTGTATTTCAAAGGATTTATGGTTACCTTTGAAAGAGTTTAATTTAATTTTAAAAATTATTGATTAATTTTGAAAAGTTTTCATTCTATCATTCAAGCATGCATGGTATGTAGAAGCAGTAGTAATTTACAGTAAATGAAATGACAGAAAGTAAATAAAACTGTAGAAGTATACTTGTCATCTTCTCATTGATCCTGCTGAAATGTTAGAACTTGCAACATATATAAATTTTGTAGGAAATTTAAATAAATTTCAAGAGAAAAAAGACCAGATGAAGGTGTAGCAATCGAACCTCAGGTCATAACATGGTGAGTCCTTAAAGGTTTTAATGGATGATTTTCTTGGATAAAGTATAATAAGTTCAATTGTCCTACAAAATATCCAAAAGGTTATAGAAGTGTTTAGGGGAACAATCCCTTACAACCTTTAAATCCTTTTGAAATGTTTGAGTTCATTTGAACCTATTATATTGTTCGATTGATCATCCTAAATTTTAAATTTAGTTTCAATGAAGTAATACACCCTATGCTCAGTGAACCTGATATTTTAATTATCTCAAGAGTGGGATAGTCTAAATATTCACTCAATATTCTACTAAGAAATTATGTAAGTGGATGTCCCTAAGGCAAGTCATCAAAGATCTTGTACCTACCATTCAAGTTGGGTTTATAGTGTTTAGAAGCGTTAATCAATCATGTCTTTCTTTTCTAAAGCTCATTAAACAAGTTCAAACATCAAGCCTAGCTCACTACTAAGCCTAAATGAGTGTATCCCTTTAGTTAATTGCTTCTTGAGGAATGCTTAATATTTCTCTCGATTAAAAGAATCCAACTTACATTCAAATGATGAATAGTAAAGGGGTGTGTCAAAGGATGCTTATCTCATGGGAGTATCTTTGTGCATTTTGAGCTCACACTAAGCCATAAAGGCAGAGAATGAGTTTTTCATAATCCCAAATGAATAAAAACTCATAAGCAACTAGAGCCTATGAAATAATCAGGATGTCCCATAGGGTCTACATTATGCTTTCGGGCCTGACCAAGCCATTAGGGTAGAGATTGAGTCACTGTATCCCAAACAGGTGGTGGTTTGTATGTAATAGAGGGCTACAAGACAACATTGATGAAGCATCAAAGGAGAGACCAGGCTCAAAATGGGTATATGACACGGAGATTTGTATATGCAAATATTTAAGATGTTGACACCACTTAACAGCGCCAAAAACTTGATGCAGACATATTTATAATAAATATGCAATATAATCCTAACAAAACACTTTTTATAAATATAATTTATCCTTCAAAACTCTTTTTAAACTGTCAAATCTCTCTTAAATATCAACGCAAGTATATGTATCGTTCAAATAATAAAGGTCCTAATTGAGTCCTAGATATTGATCCCACATGGAAGTTGGAAAATCCTAAAGTAAATTATGAAATTATTTTATAATAAAAACAAAAAATAAATGTAAAGTGTGAAATTTGAAAATTGACTACTCAGGTGAATGCTAATTAAAATGCAGATGTAAGATTAAAGAAATAAAACTAAACTAAATACTAAACTTTCAAAAATAAAATTGCAAAAATTAAATAAAGTTTTTGTTGTGATGGAAAGTTCAAATTTAAGAAAGCATCCTTCCCCTTTACAATGAGTATATGGTTTGTGAAGAAATTGAAATCATTTGAAAAAATATATAAAAACTGTCTTGTGCCAAATATGAGCAATCATATTCTTTACCCTCTTCCGAGTGCTATAAAGAACATTGACTAATCCAAAGTTTGGTCTCTAATTCCGTGGTTAGGCTGGAAGGATACCGACTGCCACTCTAGAGCTCCCACTACTCCCTCCCCTAAGGGCTAACAATTCTCCAAATGCAATTTTAGTTTGGGATAATGTGGTGCTTAGGTGCCAGTACACTATTTTTGATATTTTTGAACTTGAGTAAATGCAATTTTAGCCTAAGTATACCACCCTTAAATGGTCTCATAAAACTTAAATGACTATTTTCCTCTCCCTTAACTCTTGTCTCTCTCAAAATTCTCCAATATAACTAATTCGATTCGAGGCTAAAATAATAAAAAAAAATTCACACAAACAAACACTTATATTCATTTACAAACTAGTATAAGTACAGGTGACATTTAATTTTCACTCCAAATAGTCTCGGATGAGAAAATATTCTAAGTATAATCACTAAAAAAACTAACATAAACTCTAAAAACAGTATCTAACACTTAACACATTAAACAACAACTCCTAACAAATAAACTTTAACATTGAACTTAATTCCATTCTTCATTTATTGGGACCAATTTCGGTCTTTCATTAGTCTCTCCTTGGGCACTTAAAATATAAAGTTGATAAAACGGACGGTGGTGGCGAGCTCTGATACTATCTTCTTCAATCTATTTCTGCTTAAGATACATCGCCTTATCTGCTTCCTCTATATAACTAGTATGGCTAAATTGCATTTTCAATTGCCATTCAATATGCTCTAGATGTACATGAATCTTAATTTCCTTTCCCTCAAGTAAAGCCATGCTAATATCTATTTTTTTTTTATCTTTTCTGATATTCCTTCAATACTAACGGCTAAGAAACCGTTATACATCTCTTGTGCACTTTGACTAATTAATCTCTTCCTTCGTCTTCAAATCCATCTCCCATGAAGACATCTTCTCTAAATCTCTCTTTCTCTTAAACTTTTAGGGCTAAAAATGATTTGGGGTGAAATTCCTTCACAAAACTCTTCTATTTATAGGCCTAAATACCTCTAGTAACTTCTAGGCACATCCTAAAACTGCCTTGGCACATTTGAGTCAACCATTTGGCAGCTAAACCTTCTAGAAATTGAATGTTACACATGTTTTTTTAAACTCCCGCGCTTAAGTGTCGAATATTGGCGCTTAAGCGCTAGTGCTTAATTTTGTACCAGTCAACTTAACTTCCAAATTCTCATTTTATCATGTCTAGATCATTAAATAAAGTATTAAATCAATAATAACACATAATAGTTTAAAAATACTATCCCTAATTTTTTTAATCACACACAAACAACATTCAAAGCAAAACACACTGAAAATTATGGTTGCCTCCCACAAAGCACTTGGTTTAATGTCGTCAGCCCAACGTAACCAGTGCTTATTTCGGTTGACCCAACATCATTCCATCATTAAATTTATGCTGATCCCCTACAAAATAAGGTTTTAGTCACTTTAAATACTTTCCCAGTTTTAGGATCTTTGACATCCACAGCTCCATAAGGATAAACTATTATCACAACAAACGGGCTCATCCACCTAGACTTAAGTTTGTCTAGAAATAATCTTAGCCTTACATTATATAGCAAAACCTGTTGCCCTGGATGAAAATTTTCAATAAGAATCCTTCGATCATGCCACATCTTCATCTTTTCTTTGTAAATCTTAGCACTCTCGTAAGATTCATTCATTATCTCTTCAAGCTCATTTAATTGTAATAATCTTTGTTCGCCAGCATCTTTTAAATTATAATTGAACTCTTTAATCGCCCAATATGTTCTATCCTGAAGTTCAATTGGTAAGTGACAAGCTTTCCTAAATATTAGCCTATGTGGAGACATTCCTATAGGAGTTTTGTATGCAGTCCTATAAGCACACTAAGCATAGTCATGTATGACTGACCAATCCATTTTTGTTGGATTCACAGATTTTTTCATAATTCTTTTAATTCCCGATTGGATAATTCAACCAAACCACTTGTTTGAGGATGATAAGTAGTAGCAATTCTATGGTTTATATGATATTTCTTTAATAATTTATCCATTATGACTTCTAAAATGACTTCCCCCATCAGTTATGATAACTCTCGGCATCCCAAATCTACAAAATATGATCTTTTTCAAAAATTTTGCAATACTTTGAGCCTCACATCAAGGTAAAGCAACAACTTCTATCCCTTTGGATACATAGTCTACTGCTAACAATATATATAAATTTTCAAAAGATGGTATAAATGGTCTCATGAAATCTAATCCCCAAACATGAAATATTTTAACTTGTAGCATATAATTGAGGGGCATCTCATTTCTTCTAGAAATATCGCCTACTCATTGGCTTCTATCACATGTTTTAATATAAGCATTAACATCTCTAAAGATAGTAGGCCAATAGAATCCAGATTGTAAAATTTTTTAAGCTATTTTATCAACATCTCTAAAAATTGTAGGCCAATAAAATTCAAATTGTAAAATTTTGTATGTTGTTTTATCAACATTAATATAAGCATTAACATCTCTAAAAATTGTAGGCCAATAGAATCCAGATTATAAAATTTTGTATGTTGTTTTATCAACACTGTCCCCCAAAATCAGAATTATGACATTTTTGGATAATTTCATAAGTTTCTTCTAAAGGTACACATTTTTGAATAATCAGATCCTTTCCTTGTTTATATAAAAATGAGTAATCCCAAAAATAAGTCTTAGCTTTAGAAATAAATTTCCTCTTCTGTTGGTATGTCATTCCATAGGGTATAATATCACTAACAAGAAAGTTCACAATATCTGCATACCACGGAACACGCCACAAATTAATATTTAATTTCTTTTTCAAAATAGAGTGGTTTTTCTAACTCAAGTCTGGACAAATGATCAGTAACTTGATTTTCAGTCCCCTTCCAATCTATTATTTTAAAGTCAAATTCTTGCAAAAGAAGAATCCATCTTATAAGTCTAGGTTTGACATCTTTCTTTTTCATTAAGTATTTAATAGCAGAATGATCTATATGCACTATGCAATGAGTCCCAATTAAATATGATCTAAATTCTTCAAACGTATATACTACTGCTAAAAACTCTTTTTTAGTTGTTGTATAATTAATTTGGGTTTCATTATGAGTTTTAGTAGCATTGTAAATTACTTTAAAAATTTTATCATTTCTTTGTCCTAAAATAACTCCAATAGCATAATCACTAACATCACACATCAGTTCAAAAGGTTTTCCCCAATCAGGTGAAACTATAATTGGTGCAGTGACTAATTTTTCTTTTAATAACTCAAAAGCTTTTAGGCACTCTTCATCAAAATTGAAAATTACATCTTTCTTCAGTAAATGGCATAAAGGCTTAACAATTTTTGAAAAGTCTTTAATATATCGTCTGTAGAATCCAACATGTCCTAAAAAACTCCTATTTTTCCTTACATTTGTTAGATAAGGTAAATTAATGATCACTTGAATTTTAGCAGAATCTACTTCCATATCATTTTATGGCACTTTTCCCAATTAAGGACTAAATTTGTTTCTTCACAGCGCTTAAGAAATTTTGATAAATGTTCTAAATATGAGTCAAATGAAGTTACAAACACTGAAAAATAATCCATAAATACTTCAATCTCTTTTTCAATTAAATCACAAAAAATTGTCATCATACATCTTTGAAATGTAGCATGGGCATTACATAAGCCAAAGTGCATCTTCTAAAAGAAAATGTACCATACGGACTGGTAAAATTTGTTTTATCTTGATCCTTAGGAGTTATTTGTATTTGGTGATAACCAGTATATCCATTTAAAAAATAAAAGTATTTATGCCCAACTAGTCTATCCAACATTTGATCTAGAAATGGAAGTGAAAAATGATCTTTCCTTGTGGCAAGATTGAATTTTCTATAATCAATGCATATTTGCCAACATGTGACTTTTGTAGTAGGTATTAACTCATTATGTTCATTCATAGTCACAGTTGTTCTTCCTTTCCCTGTAATTTGTCTAGTAGGTATTAACTCATTATGCTCATTCACAGTTACAATTACTCCTTTCTTAGGAACAAACTGAATTGGACTAACCCATGCACTATCTGAAATAGGGTAGATAATTCCAGCATTTAACCACTTAAAATTTCCTTCTTTACTACTTATTTCATTATAAGATTCTATCTCCTTTGAGGATCAACCCTGGGTTTGCAGTTCTCTTCCATATGAATTCTAAGCATACAAATTGAAGGACTGGTTCCTTTAATATCAGCAATTGTCAATCCAAAGGCTTTCCTAAAATTTTTCAAAATTTTCATCAATTTTTCTTCTTTTTCCATTGTTAACTTTGAGGAAATTATAACCGGTAAAGTAGAGGAATCACCTAAAAAGGCATATTTCAAATGACCAGGAAGTATCTTCAACTCAAGTTCAGGAGGTTTTTCTATTGACGGACAAAATGATTTATCTTTTTCTATCGTGTCAAAAATTTTAAAAATGTCTCGAACATAGTTTGAATCTTCATTAAAAAGATCTTCACATTGATCTAATTCCTCTTCTTGCTCGTGTTCCAAATCTTTTACTTCAGATTTTTCTTCATAATTAGTTTTGAAATGACATTCACTCAGATATCTTATAACATTCATTCTATAGCAATCATCATCTTTACCTTTTACTGGATATTTCATTGATCTTAAAATGTTAAAAGTAACAGTTTGATCATTGACGTGCATTATTAATTCCCTTCCTGTGGCTAGGAAAGGTCTCCCCAAAATGATAGGTATCTCTTTATCTTCCTCCATATCCAACATAATGAAATCAATAAGAAAAATAGATTGATCCACTTTCACTAGAACTTCTTCTATAACTCCTTTAAGATAAGTTATCAAACGATCTGCTAACTATAGTAGGGGTTATTTCTCCTAATCCCAATCTTTTAAATATTGATAATGACATAAGGTTAATGCTTGTACCTAAATCACATAAAGCTTTCACATAAACTCTGTCTCCGATCGCACATGAAATTGTAAAGCTACAAGGATCTTTAAGCTTTTCAAGAAGCTTTTTCTGAATTATAACACTGCACTCCTCACTAAGTGCAACAGTCTCATTATCTTCAAACTTTATTTTCTTGTTGAGAATATCCTTCATAAACTTTACATAGCTTGACATTTGTTCTAAGGCTTCAGCAAATGGAATATTAATTGTAAGCTTCTTAAAAATTTCCATAAATTTTTAAAATTGCTTATCCAGCTTCTGTTGACAAAGTTTTTAAGGAAATGAAGGTGGTGGTTTTTCTAAGTTAACTTAAGTGGAGAAATAGGATTTTCAAAATCTTTTGGAGTGTCCTCTTTTGACTCTTCAATTTCTTCTCTCTCTACTTCAATTTTTTTTGAACTCTGCCTTCCAACTCTCTTCCTCTTCTAAGTTGAATGGCTTTTAATTGCTCTTTATTCTGGTCTTTCGGATTTGTTTCAATATTACTAGGAAGTGTTCCTAGGGATCTATTATTTAATGAATTATCAATTTGGCCAAGTTGACTCTCCTTGAATTTGTAACTGATTTCTCATTTGTAACACCAATTCTTCTATAGAAAACTTTTTCTCCTTAAATTGTCTATTACTATTGAAACCTGAAAGATAAGTAGATCTATAATTATTATTCCCTTGGTTGTTCCAGTTTCCCAATGGGTTTACTTGATTGTTCCCCCATTGCTGATTATTACCACCCGTAGTATTATTTCAATTGAGGTTAGGATGGTTCTTCTAACCTGAGTTATAATAATTTGAATATGATTTATTATGCTTGTTATTTATGGAATTCAAAATTTTTAATGATGCTTGAGAATCTTACATTTGGCCTAATGAATTTTCTTCAATCATGGAGATTGGTTGAAAAAAAATTCATTCCAAATTGGTCTAACTTCCTTGAAATTGCAACAACTTGATTTGCTAACATAGTAAATGCATCATATTCATGAATATTGGCTACTTTCTTAGGATTCACCCTCTCAGAAGGCCAGTGAAAATTATTGGTAGCCATTTCTTCAATTAAAGCATAAGGGTCATGAAATGGTTTTGACATTATGAACCACCAGCAGCGGCATCGATAATAGATCTAAGAGATCCAACTAATCCATTATAAAAAATTTGAATTATTCACCAATTAGGTATAACATGGTGTGGACACTTTCTTAAGAGTTATTTAAATCATTCTTATGCTTCATAAATAGATTCCCCTTCAAACTGATTAAAATATGTAATATCATTTCTAAGCTTCGTAGTTTTTTATGGTGGAAAATATTTAGCAAGAATTTTTTGTGTTAAATCACCTCAAGTTCTGATAGATCCAGGTTCTAACGAATTCAACCACAGATTAGCTTTATCCCTCAATGAGAAAGGAAATAACATAAGTCTTATAACGAATGTAACCATATTATAGTTTTATCCCTCAGTGAGAAAGGAAATAATCTACGTCTTATATCAAATTCAACCACATCTTAGCTTTATCCCTCAATGAGAAAAGAAATAACCTAAGTCTTATGATTGATAAACCATCATATTTAAATGTAGCACACAATTCTAAAAAATTGGCAAGATGTAAATTTGGATCTTCAATTGGTGATCCCCAAACTGATTATTTAATATCATTTGGATAATAGCAGATTTAAGCTTAAATGAAATAGCCACTACAGTAGGTTTTTGAATACCACAATGAAGTTCATCTAAAGTAGGGTTGGCATAATCTCTTAATGATTTAAACTCTTGATGAATTTCAACATTTTGATCATTTTGGTTTCTCATTTCTGTAATTTTTTTGTATTTTTCAAGATTTTTAATTTTTTTTGGTTTTTATAGTTTTTCTAACAGTTCTCTCTAATTCAGAATCATAGGGCACTAGTCCTCCAGAAACTCAACTACGCATACACTAACATAAAATAAAAATTAAGAAAAGCACACACAAAATAAAATACTATAATAAGATATTCCTACAATAGCTTTTAAAGTTTAAATAAGACTTTCAAAAATAGAAATTTGCTTTTAATCAATTATCTTTCGATTTTTTTCTTCCCCGGCAACGGCGCCAAAAAACTTGATCCCGACTTACTATTTATTTACAACAGTAGACTAATGTCTTTGATGATATTTTTCACTTATGTTTCCTTACTTTACAACAGAATCAAAAACTTGATCATGAAGAAAATTAGAATTTAACTTTTTAATATATATATATATATATATATACATTAGGATACTAGGCAAGTCTACGTATCATTATCAAGTAATATAGGACTTTTTGATTAAGATCTGAATATCGAACCCATAGGGAAATTTACCAATATGCACTATTGAACAACAAACTTTCTATTTAAAAAGACAATTACTTAAAACTAGAGATTTTTAAGTAATTAAAATTCAAATATTTTTGGTATTTTTGATATTTAGAAAAAATAGTAATAACTTCTAAATATAACTTGAGTTTACGTATAAAAAAAAGAACTAAATATGAAAATATCTTTCTCCCCATCATGAATTAGTAATAAGTGTAGGAATTATGTTGTGAAAGTATGCAAGTTGTTTTGTGTCAAATAGAAGCAATAATATTTCTTTAGCCTTACTAGATATGCTATAAAGAACATTGACTAATTTAAAGTTTGAATAGTTCTGAAGACCAGCTAGGTGATCCCTTGATACTGCTAATATGTAAAGTACAACAATAATTCATATTATATTTCACTTACATTTCCTTACTTTGCAACAAAACCAATAACTTGATCCTGAAGAAAAATAAGAATTTAACTTTTAATTTATATATATTGGGATACTAAGGAAGTATACATATCGTTATCAAGTAATATAGGACTTTGTGATTAAGACCTGAATATCGAACTCACAGGGAATTTATACAATATGCACTTTTAGAAAAATTTCTATTTTTAAAAAGACAATTACTTAAACTGAATATATTTTTCATTAATAAAAATTCAAATATTTTTGGTATTTTTGATATTTTGACAAAACACTAACAACTTAAAAAGATAACTAGAGTTTTGTAGATGCAATGCACTTAATAAGAAAAAATATCATTCTTCTTATCATGAATCAGTAATAAGTATAGGATGTCCGTTGTGGAAGTATGCAAATTGTGTTGTGTCAAATAGAAGCAATAGTATTCTTTACCCTTACTAGAGTTGCTATAAAGAATATTGGCTAATTTAAAGTTTGAATAGTACTGAAGACCGGCTAGGCAGGGAAGATACTAGCTCTCACTCTAAGTTCCCTCGATTCCCTCCACCTGGGGGCTAACATTCTCGTATCAGAACCTAAAATAATAAACAAAAAAGTTTGAATAGTTTTGAAGACAGATGCTATAAAGAACATTGACTAATTTAAAGTTTGAATAGTTCTGAAGATCGGCTAGGCAGTAAGATTACTAGCTCACTCTAGAGTTCCCTCAACTCCACCTAGGGGCTAACATCTCGTATCAGAACCTAAAACAATAAACCAAGTTGGGGGCTTTCACTTGTCACTTTAAAGTCCTCTAACTCTACACCTTTCAATGAATGTTTCCCTATTTATTTGCACTCATTCATACAACCTCATGTGATTCTTTCCAATTGTTGACTGAGACAATACCAGCCCAGTTCTTACATGTTCTCACAATAAATTTTAACATCTGGATTGGCCAAATCAAGAAGTAAATGAAGTGCATGGATTTAAATCATCACAAATTCTTCCAACATTCAAGGTCAATACTCTCCATAATTTCCATCCAAAACTTAATTACTTATGATTTTAAGAAGAAAGATAAAGAAAACTACTCAAAATCTATGGAGAAAATAAAACCACAATTTAGTTTAAAAGTAGAAATCATTGTCAAACCAACAACAAGTCTCAATTAAAATCTAAAAAGTGTCTCAAAACAGAAAAAGAAAAACTTATCTCAAGTTCTCCACCAAACTCTTGAAGTTCCTTTGAATCTCTTCTCTTTACAATCAATTAAAATAAACTAACAAAAATGATAAAATAAAAGTAAAAGTGGTGCCTAAAAATCTCTCCGAACTAACTCCCCAATTTGATGAACTTTCAAAACTGTCCAAGTCTTTTCAAGACTCTTTTCAAAGTACTCTCTTCTTTCTTTTATAGTTTTCCAAGAGGTGCCTTGGAAACTCTTCAAAATGTGTCCTAACTCGATGTATTTCCCAAAAGAGATGCATCCTTTCGTGATAATTTTCGTCCATGGAGATTATAACCACCTATTAAGCCAATGGGTGCCTCAAAAACCTCTTCAAAATTTGCAAAAACCGACTTTACTCATACAGTAACTTCCACTGGCGCTTAAGCGCGGGACCTCTAGCGCTTAAGCACGGCCTTCTCTGTTTAACTGGCGCTTAAGAGTCAGATCTGGCGCTTAGGCGCCAAAATGCATTTGCACATTTTTCATCTTTTTGCTCCAAACTTGATCCTTTTTGACTCCTTAAGAATTTTTCACCTTTTTATTTGTATCTACAAGAAAAACACAAAAATACCTTCCATTAAAGCGTAATATCTCAAAAATTAGGTATCAAAATGTGTCTAAAAACACTATATACTTTAAGTGTATTACTAGGCAGGGAGGATACTAACTCTCACTCTAGAGTTTCCTCAATTCCCTCCACTTGGGGGCTAACATCTCGTATCAGAACCTAAAACAATAAACTAAGTTGGGGGCTTTAACCTGTCACTTTAAAATCTTCTAACTCTACACCCTTCAAAGATTATTTCCTTATTTATTTGCACAAAATCATATGAATTAAATTCTCATTCTTACAACCTCATATGATTCTTTCCAATTGTTGACTGAGACAATACCAACCCTGTTCTTACATGTTCTCACAACAAATTTTAACATCTAGATAGGCCAAATCCATAAGTAAATAAAGTGCATGGAATTAAATCATAACAACTTCTTCCAACATTAAAGATCAATACTCTCCACAACTTTCATCCAACACTTTAATTACTTATCATTTTACAGAGAAAGATAAAGAAAACTACTCAGAATCCACGAAGAAAACAAAATCACACTTTAGTTTAAAAGTATAAATCATTGTCAAACCAACAAGAAATATCGATTAAACCAAAAGTAGTTTAAAAACAAAAGATAAAAACTTATCTCAAATTTTCCACCAAACTCTTGAAGTTCCTTTGAATCACTTCTCTTTCACAACACTTGACTCTCAAAATAAAACTAAAAAAAAAGGATAGAGTAAATTTGAGATGCTTGAAAATCTCTCCAAAACTATCTCTAGAACTTCTTTGAACTGCCCCTTTCCAAACACTTTTTAGAGACTTCAAGCACATGCCAAAAAGTCTCAACTTCGTTCTTTTATAAATCTCTAAGAGGTGCCTTGATAACTCTTCAAAATGTGTTAAAATTTGATGAATTATCTAATGGATGCCTCCTTTCACAAGTCTTCTAACCATATTTTTGTTTCTAGTGGTCATAACCACCATCTTTAGCCAATAGGTGCCTAAAATGTCCCTTAAAAATTTGGCAAAATGAAGTAAACCATCACATAACTGGCTTTGACGCTTAAGTGCGGGGCCTCTGGTGCTTAGGCGCAC
Organism: Phalaenopsis hybrid cultivar; assembly: GCA_002079205.1. Lineage (NCBI taxonomy): Eukaryota > Viridiplantae > Streptophyta > Magnoliopsida > Asparagales > Orchidaceae > Phalaenopsis > Phalaenopsis hybrid cultivar. The sequence goes on along the minus strand of JXCR01148663.1, from coordinate 356,874 downwards.
CCTTCTTTATTTCACCAGCGCTTAAGCACCGAATCTGGCGCTTAGGCGCCAAAACACTTTGGCACAGTTTTCACATTTTCGCTCCAAATTTGATCCTTTTTCACTCCTTTTAGTATTTTTCACCTTTTTACTTGTACCAGAAAGAAAAACACAAAAATACCTTCCATTAAAGCACAATATCTCAACAATAGGTATAAAAATGTTTCTAAAAACACAATATATTTTAGGTATATCACGTATCATGCGCCCATTTGGCGCATCATACGCCAAGGATCTGTAAGTTGGTGCATCATGCGCCAGAGCTCAAAGTTTCCAGATTTTGGTTTTCATGGAAATATGCTCCGTTTCACTTTACATCAACCTCTATTTGACTCAAATAAACCTTTCTAAGCATACATAAACATCACACTAACACCAAAATTTCACAAACAACACAAAACTCACATTTATATATAAAATTCGTGCTATTACAAACTAAAATTTTTCAGGCCAACAAACATCAAATTCAGTGTTCTAAAGTAAACCAACATCCTAACACTGAAATCTAAACATCAAAATTCAAAACATAAACATAGATAGTTTTCATTAGAATGGAAATGCAATCCAACACAACAAACTAAAAAAAACAGTACTACACAAAACATTCCGTGCATAAATTAAGATCAAACATCTTCTTTACTATCATCCTCCTGGATATCTCCTGTCGATTGGTAGTGCACATACAGATTGTAGAAGTCGAAATGGAAATTCATCAGTTGAATTTTCCTCCTCAATCCAAGCATGTTTCTTGAACATATGTACCAATCCATCTTCAATACACACTGTATGTTTAAAATATTCCTTCAGTCTCTGATCTAGATGATCCAACATTTCACTAATATTCCCAATCACGTGTATGAGATTCTGCACATCTTTTTTTTATTTCTTGATCCTTTTTGAAAGTGCACTCGAGTTGAAATAGGGTTGAATAGGTGAAGAATTCTGAGATCCTTGATTCATCAGTACATTCATATCATTTTCATCTCCCATTCCAATATAGTTGCAATAGACTTTTGGATCCACGGCTTCCAAGGAAGTAGCACTTTTTCCCAACTTTCATAAAGTACTTGAGTTTGACTACAAAGTAAAAAAATAGTGAATGGATGTCCCAGTCCAGTTGCAGATCCATTCACAATCAAACCCAAAACTGATTTCACAATATAGTTCTAACATCAATAGGTTTTCGGGTTTAAATAGAGTAATTTAGAATGGCACTCTCCTTAGTGACCTTACTAATTTTCATTGTAGGCAGTAACCTCGATAAAGAAGTGCCAGGCTTTTGAAACTAGATTTAAAAGTGATGAATAAAAACTTATGTTTCCATCATCTCTGGTCTACCAATTAGCATCTTCATTCGTAAGGTAACGATAGAGTTCATTCATATTCTCTCTTGTAGGGGTAAAGTTTGTATAATGATAGATAGACACATTTTCAATCATAAATATCTTGTTTATTCTTGAAGGAGTGAATTGCACAAACCTACCATGCTCATAAATCATTCCTTAGTTTATCCCATTAAGATTTGCATAAAATTCTCTTACTACAGGAACAACAACAGCGCCAGTAGTGTAGCAAAGCACTTCCCAATACCTTTGCACAATAGTCTCTTCTAATCGAGTATTCGGTGTGTTGTATCCTCAATTAACAAATCCTCTTTGTTTGATAAACCTCTTCTTCACTAGAACTCGATCATGTAATTTTTGTGCATTGAAACTGACAAACTTTCTTCGGTTAAAAATTCCAAATCTAACAGAGTTCTTAGAATGGGAAGCCATATGATTTGAAAAATGGTGACTCTTCCCTCGTTTTTCCCCCTAAAATATGGTTTGAAGTCAGTTTTTAGGAGTTATATGGAGAATAAACAGCCAAAAACCGCCATTTGACACATTTTAAACATTTTCAGACCCACGACGTATCATGCACCGATCTGGCGCATCATGCGCCAGCTCTTTGGAAAGTGGCGCATCATGCGCCAGTTCCAGAATTTTTGTCGTTTCGATTTCGATCCAATAAGTTCTCAATTTTTCCATAAAAATAAGAAAATAAATATGTTTCTAAATATTTTATCAAATACTGGGACTACATAAAGATATAAATATAAATATACGTGAAATATCTCAAACAAAACAAACGAAAAAATAAGTTAAATAACGATACAAATTGGTTGCCTCCCACAAAGCGCTTGGTTTAATGTCGTCAGCCCGACATTCACAGTCTTATTCTTGGTGACCCAACATTACTGTCTATTTAAAAGCCAGTCTTTGACCATCAAAATATGATTTCAATCTGTGCCCATTCGCTTTATTTATTCTTCTAGTCTTGAGGTCTTTAATATTAACTGCTCTATAGGGATAGACTTTTATAACTCTGAATGGCCCTTTCCACTAAGACTTTAATTTTCCAGGAAACAATTTCAATCTTTTAGTTCATGTCCAGGTTAAAATTCTCTTTTTATTATCTTACTATCATGTCATTCTTTCATCTTTTTCTTATAAATCCTCGCCTTATCGTAAGATTCATTTCTGATTTCCTTAAGCTCATTCAATTGCAATAATCTTTTCTCACCAACTTATTTCAAATTGAAATTGAATTCTTTTATAGCCCAACAAGCTTTATACTTCAATTTAACTGGCAAGTGATAAGTCTTCCCAAAAATTAATCTATAAGAGGACATCCCTACAAGTATCTTATAAGTTTTCCTATATGTACATAATGTAGTATCTAATCTAGTAGATCAATTCATTTTACTAGGATTAACACTCTTTTTCAAAATTCTCCTAATTTTATGATTAGATACTTCTGCTAAACCATTCGTATGAGATGATAAACAGTTGCAACTTTATGCACTATATTATATTTTTCCACCAATCTTGCAACTGTTGCATTTCTAAAATGAGATCCTCCATCAATAATAATTACTCTCACCATTTCATATCTTGTAAAAATATTTTTAATTAAAATTTTAAAACACTATGAGCATCACATCAAGGTAAAGCGATCGCTTCACTCCATTTTGAAATGTAATCCACTACAATCAATATATATATATTTCCGAATGAGGGTATAAATGGTCCCATAAAATTCAATCCCCATGCATAAAAAATTTCAATTTTCAAATTAAAATTTAGAAGCATTTCATTTCTTCTTCAAATATTACATACTCTCTAACACCGATCACATGTTTTGATTTATATTTTAACATCTCCAAATAGAGTTGGCTAATAAAATCTAGATTGTAAAATTTTATGAATAGTTATATCATTTTCAAAATGTCCCCCAAATTCAGAATCGTGACATTTTTTAATAATCTCTTGAATTTCATTAAAAGGCACACATCGTCTCATCATTAAATCTTTACATTGCTTATATAAATAAGGATCATCCCAAAAATATTATTTTGCATCATGAATGAATTTATTTTCCTGATGTTTTGTTAATCCATATGATAAAATATCACTAACATAATAATTTACAATACCAACATACCAAGGTATTTCCCATCCTTTTATGTCATAAATTAGTTCATCAAGAAAAATTTCAGTAACTCTTTTTCTATATCTAGTATTTCATATTGTTCTAGCCTTGATAGATGATCATTAATTTAATCACCAATCCTTTTCATATCGACTATTACAAATTCAAACTCTTGCATCAGAAGTACCCATCTGATTAATCTTGATTTAACATCATTCTTTTGCATCAAATATTTAATAGTCGATGGTCAGTATGCACAACACATTTAGCTCTAATTAGATATGATGTAAACTTATCAAAAGCATACACAATAGCTAATAACTCTATTTCAGTGGTGGTGTAATTAATTTGAGCTTCATTAAGAGTCTTACTAGCATAGTATATAACTTTAAAAATCTTATCATATCTCTACCCTAAAACAGCTCTAATTGCATAATCACTAGCATCACACGTTATCTTAAAGGTTTCTCCCAATCGGGTGAAATAATTTTAGAAGCAGTGATCAGTTTTTCCTTTAAATTTTCAAAGGCTTTAAGAAAATCTTGATTAAAGTCAAATTAAGTATCTTTCTCCAGAAGTTGGAATAAATGTTTAGTAATTTTTGAAAAATCCTTAATGTATCTCCTGTAAAATCCAACATGTCCTAAAAAGCTCCTAACTCCTCTTGATGTGGTAGGTGGATGTAAGTTTGATATAACCTGTATTTTTGCAGGATCTACTTCCATGTCATTTTCTGAAATTTTATGACCAAGCACAATTTCTCCTGTAACCATAAATTGACATTTTTCCCAGTTCAATATGAGATTTATCTTTTCACAACGTTCTAAAACTTTCTCTAAATGATTTAGACATATTTTGAATGAAGTTCCAGATACAGAAAAATCGTACATAAAGACTTCAATCCCTTTTTCAATCAAATCATTGAAAAATTGACATCATGCATCTTTGAAATGTTGCAGGTGCATCACATAATCCAAAAGGCACTTGCTGAAAAGAAAATTTTCCATAAGGACTAGTAAATGTTGTTTTCTCTTGATCCTTTAGAATAATAGGTATTTGATGATAACCGGTATATCTATCTAGAAAAAAAAAATATTTATGCCCAGCTAATCTATCCAACATCTAATCCAAAAAGGTTAAAGGAAAATTATCCTTTATGGTGGTAAAATTTAATTTTCTATAATCTATGCAGATTTGCCAACCAGTGACTTCTCTTGTTGATATCAATTCATTATGCTCATTTATTACTACAATCACACCTCCTTTCTTTGGAACATTGTGAATTGGACTAACCCAAGCACTATCTAAAATAGGATATATTATTCTAGCATCTAATCATTTTAAAATTTCTTTTTTTCTACTTCTTTCATCATAGGATTTAATCTCGATTGAGGGTCAGCTCTTGGTTCATGTTGATCTTCTAATAAGATCTATGCATACAAATTGAAGAACTGATTCCTTTAATATTAGCTAATGTCCATCCAAAGGCTTTCTTATATCTTTTCAAAATTTCCAACAACTGTTGTTCTTGTATATCGGTTAATTCTGAGGAAACTATAATAGGTAATGTAGATAAATCTCCTAAAAATGCATATTTCAAATGTGTAGGAAGCGTGTTCAGTTCTAGTTCAGGGGGTTTCTCAATAGATGAAATTAAATTCTTGTTAGTCTCTGTAGGATCTAACAATTCAAATCTTTCCTGAACATAATTCATATCCTCTTTACTCACTTCCATAGATTCATCTTGAATTCTATCCTCATCTTGTTATTCCATATATTTTTTTAAGTTACCTTTCAAAAGTTTTCTTGAAGTATTCATGGCTTAAATATTCATTAGTATCCAATTTGAAGTATTCAATCTCTTGCTCTTTTGCAAGGTATCTCATTGATTTTGAAATTTTAAATGTAACCTCTTGATCACTAACTCCATAGTTAGTTCTCCTTTCTACACATCTATTAAAGCTCCTCTAGTGGCTAGGAATGGTCTTCCTAAAATGATAGAAATTTCTTTATCTTCCTCCATATCTAATACAATAAAGTCCACAAGAAAGATAAACTTATCAACTTTTATCAAAATATCTTCTATAACTCCTTTAGGATAGGTAATCGAATGATTACCTAACTGCAGAGTTACAATTATAGGTGAAATATCTCCTAAGCCCAACCTTCTAAAAATTGATAATGGCATAAAATTAATATTGGCTCCTAAATCACATAAAGCTTTTCCATAAAATCATTCGCCAATAGCACAAGGAATTGTAGAACTTTCAGGATCTTTAAGTTATTCAGGAAGCTTTTTCTGAATTATAGCGCTACACTCTTTGATGAGTGCAACAATCTTATTATCTACAAGCTTCCTTTTCTTATTAAGTAAATCCTTCATGAACTTCACATAGGTTGGCATTTGTTCCAAAGCTTAAACAAATGGAATGTTTATCTTTAATTTCCTCAAAATTTTCAAAAATTTTGAAATTTGATTATCTCTATGTTTCTGTTTCAATCTTTGAATAAATGGAGGTGGTGGTCTTTCTATTGTGATTTTAATTAGCTTAATAAGATTTTCTGCTTCAAAATAAAAATTTTCACCAGATTTTTCATTTTTCACCTCATCTTTTTCAATTTCAACTTCTTGTTGAATTTTTTTTTCTAATTCTTTTCCACTTCTCAGGTGAATAGCTTTAATTTACTCTTTGTTTTGATATTTAGGATTTACTTCAACATTACTAAGCAATGTTCCTGGAGGTTTATTGCTAATTGTAGTAGCAGTACATCCCAATTGATTTTTCATATTTTTGATAGCAGCTTTTAACTTTTTAATTGACTACCCATCTTCAATGTCAATTTATCCATTGATAAATTTTTCTTCTTACCCTGTAAATTATTAAAACCTGGGGGGTAATAAGGTTTATAAGCTTGATTCCCTTGATTGTTGGAGTTTCCCAATATGTTCACAGTGTTGTTTTCCCATTACAGATTTGCAGCATTAGAGTTATATTTACTCCAACTAAAATTTGGATGATTCTTCCAACCAAGATTACAAAAATTGGTATAAGGATTATTAGAACGATAATTTATTGCATTTAAAGTCTCGTAAGAAGATTGAGATTCTATCATTTGTCCCAATGAGTTCTCCTCAAGCACAAGTGCTGTCGGAGAATAATTCATTCCATAGTGATCTATCTTCTTTGAAATAGTAGCATTTGCGTAGCTAAAATAGATATTAGATCAGAATCATGTACACTAGCTACTCTTTTTGGATTTAACCTTTCAGAGGACCTTTGAAAATTATTGGTAGGCATCTCTTCAATTAATGAATATGCTTTATCAAATGATTTTGACATTAATGATCCACCACCAGCAATGTCAATTATCGATCTAAGAGATACAAACAACCAATTATAAAAAGTTTGAACAATTAACCAATCTGGCAACGCATGGTATGGACACTTTCTAAGGAGATCTTTAAATCTTTTCCAAGCTTCATAAATTGATTCCCCTTCAAACTGACAAAAAGATGTGATATCATTTCTAAGCTTAGCAGTTTTGAAGGTGGGAAATATTTAGAGAAATTATTTTGTGATAAATCTCCCCATGTTTAAATTGCAAGCCATTTTCCTAAACAATTTTTTCTCTTTCTGTTGTTTTTGAATTTTTCTAACAGTTCTTCTAACTCAGAGTCATAAAGTGCTAAATTTTTAGATTATACACTACACATAAACTGAATAAAATAAGTAATTAAAAATAAGCAAACACACAAAAGTAAGAAAATGTTCAAATTAAACGACAAACACACTCTTTTTTATATATTTATTTTTAAAATAAAATAAAATAAAATACTAATATTTTCTGTTACTTCCCCGGCAACGGCCCTAAAAACTTGAGATGGAGATTTGTATATGCAAATATTTATGAAGTTGACACCACTTAAAGGTGTCAAAATCTCGATGCAGGTAGATTTATAATAAATATGCAACATAATCCTAACAAAAAAATTTTTAAAAATATAGTTTATCAATTAAAACTCTTTTTAAATTATCAAATCTCTCTTAAATATCAATGCAAGTATACGTATCATTCAAGTAACAAAGGGCTCTAATGGAGTCCTAGATATCAATCCCACATGGAATTTGGAAAATCCTAATGTAAATTATGAAAATTATTTTATAATAAAAACAAAAAATATAAGTAAAATGTGAAATTTGAAAATTAACTACTCAGATTAATGCTAATTGAAATGCAAATGTAAGATTACATAAATTAAACTAAATTAAATACTAAACTTTCAAAAGTAAAATTGAAAAAAATTAAACAAAGTTTTCATTGTGACGGAAAGTTCAAATTTAAGAAAGTATCCTTCCCCTTTACAATGAGTATATGGTTTGTAAAGAAATTGAAATCATTTGAAAATATATTTATAAACTTTTTTTATGCCAAATAGAAGCAATCTTATTTTTTACTATCTTCCGAGTGTAATAAAGAACATTGACTAATCCATAGTTTGGTCCCTAATTCCGTGGTTAGGCTGGGAGGATACCGACTGCCACTCCAGAGCTCCCACTACTCCCTTCCCTGAGGGATAACAATCTCGCATTAGTTTCCAATCAACCAAACCAAATTGGGGGTTTTAATCTGTCACCTTAAAATCTCCAATTCTACATCCAACAAAAATATATTTCCTTATTTATTTGCACCCAATCCCATGGATGACATACTCTCCCATTAAATCAAATGTGATTCTCTCTATGTTGTAGAAATCATATCTCATTTAATAAGATATGTCTCTCAACAAGTTTTAAAATTTCAATTGGTTAAATTGAAATGTAAATGAAGAGCAGAGTTTAGGTCATCACAAATTATTATCATTTAAAACCATAGAAAACAAAATCTATTCTTCACAAAACCTTATCTTCAAAATAGAGAGAAGGATAAAGAAGACTACTAAGAATTCATGAGAAGGAAACGATAAAACATGAATTTCATATACAAAAATAAGTTTAAAAAATAAAAGAAATAAAAATACAACTTATCTCACAATCCTTCCCAAGCAAATCTCTAAAAGTTTTCTCCAAGCCTTTCTCTCTTTACAATCACTCCTAATTCTCTTTTAGAAATGTAATGAATAAGAAATCTCTCACATTCCCTCTTCTCTTACAAACCTAGAAAACAATTTCCTCTTCTCTCTCTAACTCTCAAGCCACAACCCCAAAAGCCTCTTCTTTTCGTCCCCCGTTAGCCTCTTCTTTTTTTTCTTCTTTTAATTTGAAAAAGTCATCCCTAGTGCATCATGCTTCCATCTGGCGCATCATGCACCAGCTCTTTGGATTTGGCGCATCATGCGCCAGAATCCAAAATTGGCTCTTTTTGCTCCAAATTTTATCTTTTTTGCCATTTTTGCTCCAAATTTAATATTTTTTGTCTTTTTTTCTCGAAATGCCTAAAAATGATATACCTACAATAAAAACATAAAAGTACCTTTCATTAAGTGCAATATCACCAAAAATAAACATAAAATACGTACTTAAAACAGTATATTATGTTGGTGTATCAGTATAGTAAAGGAAGGTAGTGGATCCTAATGGGGTTGAGATAGCAATATCATAACACTATGAGTCCATCATCCCAAGCTATTGAGACCACAAGTCTACCTAGTCCTAAAGGAAATCGACACAACCCAACCATAGACCCCTTTGTTGTCTCTCTCGGTTAGGGTAGCCTCTAACACTCTATGCGAGCTAGACAATCTCTTAAGTAGAAATCTTGTGCTTGATCAGGTGGGTCGAAGAAGCACCAGGACTTCTCCTAAGGACATTTATGTATGATGCAGCTATCTACACTATATGGATGACTTGGGTTATAACCATGCTATGCAAATTATTTTAAATTCATTCCAAAGGCTATGTAGGAGAGTAAATGCAAGTTTTAAAAATTTAAGATACTTTAAACCTAAATTTTAATTAATCTCAATCTCTTTTTAAGCTTTTACAGAAAAGTTATAATTTTAGGTCCTTAGAGAGCCTAAATTAAATTTTCACACAATTCTTAAACAAGCCACAATCAAGAAAGAGGAAATATCAAGCACAATGTGCAATATAAGCTAAATATAAAGAATAAAAAGCGAGTGTCGCTTGGTTGACAACATATCCCAAAAAATAAAAAAGATAGCCAGACACCACATAAACATGCCTAATCCTAATGGTAGACATTAAAGATAATTCAGAATTAAGGTATGACACACAAACAAACTGCTCCTAATCCCAGTCACGTGATTTTGCTGATCAAGTACCTCAGAACTAATGCTCCTACCTTATTTTTGATACAGACTCTACCTAAGGACTATAAAAAATAAGGTAAAACTCTAAATTAAAAGACTACAAAACAACAAGGTTGGTACTATTTATGGCAGGCAATGTGAAATAGAGCACATCTTGTAGGAGGAGACCTAAGAAAGCACCTGCTTAAAGTGTGTTAGTCTTAATGATTAAGCTCCTTCTTGATGGATGTGGCACCCTACAAAAAGACGACTTCTATATATGCTGGTGCATAAGTCTTAATCCCAATAAATTCATAAAGTAGCACACAACAATGAGTTGCTAGGGTGCAAACCAAGTAACAATAGCCATACATATGAAAAACCTAGCTGCACTTTATCCCTAGTCTAGCAGGCATTTAAGAACAAGGTGTCCTAGTCACAACATCTAGGTATGTGCCATAAAGTGTGGGTAAAAGGTTGGCGTATGTTTGTTGGGGTAACCGAACCCAACCCCATATTAAGTATCCAAAGATTCTTAGAGGTGCCACTAGATGTATTTTTTGCTAGAGCAAATGCCTTAAAAGATTGATCTTATGTTTGTTCGAAGCCATAGGTGCACTAGTTTCAAAAAAGATTTTGAAATTTGATGCATACGGGTAATAAAATCATAATTCTTTTATATTTTAAAATAGGTCTTAGAAAAAGGAAAAATCTAATGTGGCTCCTATTATACCTTGTTAAACCTTAGCACAACATATGCGAGCTAACCATGACGTGATAACTAGCATTGCTTACCGAGACATCCTCGCAAGAAATACTTGTTAACACATCGTAACCAACAATGGTTCACTTAACTAACAAGTTAGACTTGTCATCAAGAATATCAAGGAATGCACATGCTAATGTAAAGTGACTCAAGTGAATTGTGACCACTCTCTCGAGGTGGGAACAATCACCAAATAACAAATAAACATCATAAATATACAATAGCATATACTAATAATGAATACGTTGACTGTGGAAACATACAAATGCAAGCCACATCACTCGATTGATGTTGTTTGCAGAAATCTAGGGTATAGCACACCATAGGGGAATTACACCTTGCCTCAATGGTGACCAAACATATAGGCAAGTGACATGCACACACAATATATGTTGCACCATGCAAACAAACAAACCCACATGATGTGTAGTATACTCATGATAAGTGACACACACATGACATAATGTGATTGATGTCATGGGGGGTATGACTCGCACACTAAGTGGGTTCAGAGGCTAAGGAGCAAGACCCTAACTAGGCGAGAATCATGTACCCATATTGAAATACATCATGCATTAGGTGGGTTCAAAGGCTAGGGGACATGTTCTCAGTGAAAGATGCAAAATGCCCATAGTTTTCTTAAATGGTGATTTAGAAGTGAAGTAATATAAATCTCATTAGGGAGAATTACAAACTGTGTAGGGTTGATGTGAAAACCATCCCCAAAGAGAACACATGAGTGTTCAGGGTGAGTAGGTGAAAATATAGCCTCAAGTGTAAACTTCACGCATTCAAGCCACAAACATAGAAGATGTTATGCTAGAAAATATGCAAGAGCATTAAAGTGAAAATGCAAACATGTAGAAAATGATGCATACTAACATGTGAGAATGTTAAAAAATAGATGCATATAATAATGTGCACAACTACGACACGGATACTCGGTATGAGTGCATGAGGACAAATGCTCACATGTGCACATCAGGGAGCTAGTAAGAATGTACTATTGCAGGCAGTGTAAAAACACGCAATAATGTGACATTTAATTGAAATGGATCAATCAATACGATCAAATTGGAGGCGATCAATCGATCAAGTTGATGGAGGTGGTTAATTGACTGATCAGGCGAGTGATGGCAGATTGATCATGTTGATGGAGGTGGTCGATTGACCAACTGGACCAGTGGTAGACAATCGATCATGTTGATGAAAAAAGGTTCACTTGATTGATCAGGTTGGTGGCGACCGATCGATCATGTTGACTGAAGAGGTCGATGAACCGATCGAACTAATTTTGATCGATCAATCAATTTGATGAAACAAGGTGATAGAAAAAGGTTAATTGATTGATTAGATTGGGTGGCAGCCAATTGATTATGTCAGCAAAATAGGTACATTGACCAATCATGTCGGTGGCAGCCGATCAATTAAGTAAACAAAAAAGTGTTTATTGACCGATTGGACCAGTAGTGGTTGACGATCATGTAGAAGGAAAAGGTTGATTGACTGATCGAGCAGGCGGAGGTTGATGGATCATGTCGACTGAAAAAATCGATCGACCGATGAAGTTAGTGGCGGTTGATCGATCGAGTGGAAAAAAAAAGTTTGAACCGATCGGGCTTGTAGTGGCTTATCGATTATGTCGATGGAAAAGGTCAACTGAACGATCGGGTTGGTGGCGGTTGATTGATCATGTCGATGGAATATATCAATTGAACGATCGGGCCAGTGGTGGTTGATTGATCAAGTCGACGAGAAATAGCTGATTGAGAAGATTTGGTAGGTGGTAGCTGATCGACTGAGTCAACAGAACTGGTTGATCAAAATGATTGAGCCAGTGGCGGTTGATTGATCAAGTTGATAGGACATGAATGATCAAGATGATGTGGCCAGTGGCGCCCGATCGATCTAGTTCACAAAAATAGGCGATCAAAATGATCAGACTGGTAGCAGTTGATCGATCGAGTCGATAGGACATCGTAGATCGAGACGATGGGCTGGTAGTGTCCAATCGGTCAAACCAACAAAAATTGTCGATTCGGCCAATGTAAGCGGACAGTTAAAAATGCATGAATAAAGTAATATTTTCATGCATTCTTTGGAAATTCATGCAATGCATGCGACATGGATGAAATCACATGCAAAAATAAGACCCGATCAATTCTGACAACAAAGTTAACTCATCCAAGCAATCTTTTGGAGAGCCTAGGATAGGTAATGGAGAGGCGTATCCAACCATCTTATTCGCATGAAGTGATGAGAGGTTTACCTTTGATTAATTGGCTAAACTAGAAAACTTCAGTGCATACAGGAGAATCTTCATGATACGAAAGTTTTTCATTGTAAGGGTCTTCATAACCTAGGGAATGAAGGGATGAACTTCTTCATTCTTTGGATTTAAATGACTTTGTTGCTTCCATCAAACAGAGCAAAGCCACCAAAACAACCGCGAGGTTATTATAATCTCAGCAATGTAGGATTTCAGAGACAAGGTTATGAGAATTTTGCTCGTGGATTTGTTGAGGATCACAAGAAAACAAGCAACCTATTCTACCAGACTTCCTCTAACACAAAATCTTGCTTTATCTTCTCTAACACAGAACTTAAAGTTTCGCTAGAAGGAAAGAACAGCGGTTTAGAGGAGTTTTTCACAGTGCAAAAGTTGATGAAGTGTTCTCTTTGCTTGCTCCTTGCTCCGAATTTGCTAGGACAAAGCTATCCTTATTCCTTAGGAGAAATGAAACTCTAATTCTTCTTCAATGTAGCTCTTATAAGGAACTCCCTTACACACTCACGAATAATGGCGGAGGAGGAAGAAGAGGAATATGCATTAGAGATTTGAGGGAGAAAGATGGTGAGATTTGGGGAAGAATGTGAGGGGGAAGAAGAAGCTTTTCTTTCGTACCTTTTTAGAAGCTCTCCACCTCAAAAAGTCAAAATAACTCCAAGATCAGCCCAAAGAACTCTAAGGAAACCTAGGAGAAGAATCATCTTTATCTTCCCCCTTTCTGTTGTAAATGACAGACGACTCTTCTCTCTAAAATGCCTCCAAGTGTCAAAAAATGTGACCACATAGCCACCTTTTTCTCAACTCATGCATGTCTTCCCATTAATAAATAAAATATGTACTTTAGGTTGGTTAGAGGGTTGTTTCAGCCTAGATTTGGTGAAAAACGCGAGGAAAATTGAGATCTAACAATGGACTGACGCCTAGGCACTAGGGTTCGCCGCCAAGGTACTGTGGTCTGGCGCCTAAGCATTGGGGCGTGGGCAATGGCTTTCCAACCACTAAGATTTGGAGCTGATTCAGGGCAACTTCATGCACTTAAGGGCCAGGACCGGGCGTCAGCTTTCCAGACGCTCGGTTTTGTGGTCTATNATTTGTAGAGAAATGGGGTACAAAATATGAAGTTATATTAATACCCCTTCATTAGTTGGGTGTTTATAGGTTATTATTTGTATTTTAAGTATTTAGGCCCAAAACTTGGTTACTCTTTGTCTTGGCTAACTGGGATGGTGAAACCATAATAGGTGATGCCAGTCAGCTAGGCTAATGAGACCTTGTTAGGCGTGACTGGTCAGCTAGGGTCAGTAGGCATTATTAATCAACTTACCTCGTATTGGCAAGAAATTACTAAGATCGAGTCAATCGACTATGTCTTATTGATCGGATAGTGAGACCGGCTGCCCAACCTTGATCCCTAATCAAAAACTACCATTGAAGCTAGGTTATTGAAAAAGATTGAATCACCGTAATAAAAAAGGTAGCCACCCTTAGACAAAGAGATCTTCAGAGTGGCTGAGACTTCTCCTATTGATTCTTAATGATGTTCAGGGAGATCGTTGGGTGACTCTGGCAGAACTATAGAATACGGGGGGTTAGCTTCTCCCTTGGGTTAGTTTCAACATGGGGAATGACTTGAATACCTAGTACTTCAGATTGTAGCCATTCGTTAGCTTCTCACTTCTCACATCTAGTCAATTCACTCAGGTTCTAGACATATAGATTCCCTGGCTGGTCGTGGCCTTAATGCCTCTAATTGGACAATTGGGCATCCCAGTCTCATGTCAGTGGTCCCTCCTTTTATATTCTTTTTCCCATTTACGTTGTCAAATCTCCTCAAAATGGATAGAAGCAATCGCTTTACCAAGATGCGACGCTAGGAGTGTTTCAAAATTTTTAATTAAAAATATTTTTACAATATATGAAATGTCGAGAGTAATCATTACTGATGGAGGATCTCATTTTAGAAATGCAACAGTTGCAAGATTGGTGGGAAAATATAATATAATACATAAAATTGCAACTACTTATCATCCCTAGACTAGTGGTTTAGCGGAAGTATCGAATCATTAAATTAAGAGAATTTTGGAGAAGAGTATTAATCATAACAAAATGGATTGGTCTATTAGATTAGATACTACATTATGGGCATACAAGACAGCTTATAAGACACCTATAGAAATGTCCCCATATAGTTTATTTTTTTAGAAGACTTTTCACTTACCACTTGAATTGGAACATAAAGCTTACTAGGCAATAAAAGAATTTAATTTTAATTTAAAAGAAGTTAGTGAGAAAAGATTATTGCAATTGAACGAGCTTGAAGAAATTAGGAATGAATCTTACGATAATACGATGATTTATAAAGAAAAAATGAAAGAATGACATGATTGAAAGATAGTAAAAAGAGAATTTGAACTTGGACATGAAGTTTTATTATATAATACAAGATTGAAATTATTTCCTGGAAAATTGAAGTCTAGGTGGAAAGGGCCATTCAAAGTTATAAAAGTATTTTCCTATGGAGCAGTCAATATTGAAGATCCTAAAATTGTAAGAATATTTAATGTGGATGGACACAGATTGAAACCTTATTTTGATGGTCTAAGACCAAATGCTAAAGAGACTATCTTGTTGGATCACCCAGAATGAAACTGGGAATGTCAGGCTGATGACTTTAAACCAAGCTCTTTGTGGGAGGCAACCCATATGTATCATTGTTTACTTTGATTTTTGAGTTTTTATTTATAATCTTATATGTATGTTTATGTTTATGTCTTTATGTAATCCATGTATTTGAAAAAAATATTTAGAAACATCTTTGTTTGCCTAATGTTGTGAAGAGACTGAGAATTTATTTGATCAAAATCAAAACGGCCAAAATTTTGGAACTAGCGCATGATGCACCGAATTCCAGAAAGCTGGCGCATGATGCATCGCAGAGATGAAAATGACTTAAAAAGTTTCAAATGGCAGTTTTTTGGCAGTTTTTGGCTGGGACACCTTCAAATAACTCCTAAAAACTGACTCCAAGACATATTTTAGGGGGGGAAATGAGGGAAGAGTCACCACTTTTCAATTCCTATGGTTTTTCACTCTAGAAACTCCGCTAGATTTAGAATTTTCAACCGAAGAAAGTTCATCAGTTTTGACGCACAGAAGTTGCATGTCTAGTTATAATGAAGAAAAGGATTATTAAAGAGAGGAGATTTTTGAATCGAGGATTCAATACGCCGAATACTTGAATCGAAGAAGTTATTATGCATAGGTTTTGGGAAGTGCTTTGCTACACTACTGTCGCTATAGTCGTCCATGTGGTGAAAGAATTTTATGCAAACCTTCATGGGATCAACCATGGAATGATCTACATGTGAGGCAGGTTTGTGTAGTTCACTCCTTTAAGAATCAACGAAATGTTTATGATCAAGAATGTGCATGTCTGCCACTATGTAAATTTTACCCCTACAATAGAAAACATGGATGAACTCTACCGTTACCTTACGAATGAAAATGCTAATTGGGAAACTTGAGATGATGGGAATGTGAGTTTTTCTTCATCATTGTTAAATCCTACCTCAAAGGCATGACTTTTCTTCATCCTTGAAATTATTGCCTACTATGAAAATTAGTAAGGTTAATAAGGAGAGTGTTATCCTAAACTACTATATTTAAACTGAAAAACCTATTGATATTGGAGCCATAATTGTACAATCAATTTTGGGTTTGATCGTGAATGGATCTACAACTGAATTGGGACATCCATCTACTATTTTACAACTCTGCAGTCAATCACAAGTACTTTATGAAAGTTGGGAGAAAGTGCTACTACCTTGGAAGCCGTTGGATCCTGAAGTATACTGCAATTGCATTGGAATAGAAGTTGAAAATGATATGAATGTACTAATGGATCAAGGATCCCAAAATCCATCACCTATTCAGCTTTATTACAACTCGAGTGCACTTTCAAAGAGAATCAAGAAGATAGAGAAAGAGGTGCATAATCTTATGCATGCAATTGAGAATATTTCTGAAATGCTAGATCACTTGGATTGGAGACTCAAGGAACATTTTGAACATACAGGGCGTATTGAAGATGGTCTGGAACGTATGTTCAAGAAGCATGTGTGGATTGAGGAGGAAAATTCAACTGATGAATTTCCATTTAGGCCCTTCTATAATCTGTATGTGCACTACCAGTCTATGGGAAATATTCAGGAGAACGAGAGTTTAGAAGATGTTTAAAGTTGAGTTAAGCACAAAACATTTGACTAATATTTTTGTTTTAGTTTCTTATGTTGGATTACCTTTACTTTCTATTATTTCACTATCTATGTTTATTGCTTTGAAGTTTGATGTTTAGATTTCAGTGTTAGGACGTTGGTTTGCTTTAGAAATTCAATTTTTTATGTGTTGGCTTGAGAAATGTTAGTTTGTAATAATGTGAATTTCATTTATAAATATGAGTTTTGTGTTATTTTGTGAAAATTTAGTGTTAGTTTGATGTTTAATTATGCTTAGATAGGTTTATTTGAGTCAAATAAAGGTTGACTTAAAGCGGTACAGAGCAGATTTCTACAGACACCGAGATCTGGCAAAAATACGCTCTGGCGCATGATGCGCCAATGGTCTGAACACTCCATCAAAATCGCACAAAAACCACCATTTTCGTCGCTTGGTTGTCTTCCACCTCCAACCTTTAGTCTAGGGCATCACATTGCGGGCTAAGGAGAAGGATTTGGAGGCCAAAAATCATAAATTTCATCTTCTCTTGTTAAGAGCATCACTTTAACTTAGAAATTTTTTATTTTCACCATGGATTTTGGGAGATCCAAAAAATGGTCTTTTTAATGAAAATTCTTGAAGAAAACCAAACTTAGCTGGGCGAGATAGAGGCAAGGAATGCATATAATGATGAATATCAGTAGAGGAGAGTTCAACATGAGATAGATTTTCAAAATGCTATGGTTAGACACTTCATGGGTGAACCTAATGTGAACTTTTATGCTTGCCCGAGCTTTGTTCCCTATGCTCCCATTTGTGATGAAGATGAAGAGGCAAGAGAAGAAGAAGAGGAAGATGATGATCAGGATGGTGAGGAAGGAGAAGAGAACTGATAGTTTAGTTTAAGTTTGATTTGATATTATGTGTTCTTTATATATTTTTTTGTACTGTGTTGCGCTTTTATTTGAGACTTGTTGGATTTAAGATTTTTATGTTGTGTTGTGGACCTGTAATTTGTAATAGTAATAGTATACTTTTTACTTTTTGATTTTATTTTTAGTATTTTCAGTTTGAGCATGTTGAATGTGTAGTATTTTTAGTTTTAGTATTTCTATTTTAATTCCCAGCAAATTCTGTAGAATATATATCTTTTATTAAAAGCATATATGTAGTTTTATAGTTAGTACATGCAGTATACAGAACCAATTTCATATTAAAAAATCCTCTACAGGTTAGTTTTTATTTATATGCATTTGTNTTATATGATCAATCAAACACCCAAAAAGTATTTTCACACCAAAAGTGTTGGATTCAAGTGCTCATTTTCTAGCAAAAAAAATGTTCCGCACGCATTGAATTTAATATATGTTATATTTATTATACGCTTGAATCCCTTGTACTTATATCTAGATAACCCTATGATGTGCATACAAAAATCATATATTTCATACTAAATATATTTTATTCTTGATTATTAATTATGTCCATTAAAAAAATCATATTTCTCCTACAATATTTCTATAAAGAGACATTAATACAAGATATTGTGACTAAATTTTATTTAATATGAAAATAAAATTCTCAGATTTAGTTTAAGATGGATGCAGCTTATGAGAAATTAATTAATATTTATATTCTACTCTTTTTGAAATTATTGATTCATGATCTTTCTATGAATTTCACCCAAGGAATAGTGTGCAANTTATATGATCAATCAAACACCCAAAAAGTATTTTCACACCAAAAGTGTTGGATTCAAGTGCTCATTTTCTAGGAAAAAAAATGTTCCACACGCATTGAATTTAATATATGTTATATTTAATATACGCTTGAATCCCTAGTACTTATACCTAAATAACCCTATGATGTGCATACAAAAATCTTATATTTCATACTAAATATATTTTATTCTTGATTATTAATTATGTCCATTAAAAAAACATATTTCTCCTACAATATTTCTATAAAGAGACATTAATACAAAATATTGTGACTAAATTTTATTTAATATGAAAATAAAATTTTCAGATTTAGTTTAAGATGGATGCAGCTTATGAGAAATTAATTAATATTTATACTCTACTCTTTTTGAAATTATTGAATCATGATCTTTCTCTGAATTTCACCCAAAGAATAGAGTGTAAGACATGAGTGTGTTTCTGAAAGAGAGAGAGAGAGAGAGAGAGAGAAGCATAGAGTAATGAACATTGATTTGAGAGAAGAGTGTAACTCTTTATTAATAGAATGATCTCTAATTTGTAGAGAAATGGGGTACAAAATATGAAGTTATATTAATACCCCTTCATTAGTTGGGTGTTTAAAGGTTATTATTTGTATTTTAAGTATTTAGGCCCAAAACTTGGTTACTCTCTGGCTTGGCTGACTGGAATGGTGAAACCATAATAGGTGATGCCAGTCAGCTAGGCTAATGAGACCTTGTTAGGCGTTATTAATCAACTTACCTCGTATTGGCAAGGAATTGCTAAGATCGAGTCAATCGACTATGTCTTATTGATCGGATAGTGAGACTGACTGCCCAACCTTGATCCCTAATCAAAAACTACCGTTGAAGCTAGGTTATTGAAAAAGATTGAATCATCGTAATCAAATAGGTAGCCACCCTTAGACGAAGAGATCTTCAGAGTGGCTGAGACTTCTCCTATTGATTCTTAATGATGTTCAGGGAGATTGTTGGGTGACTCTGGCAGAACTATAAAATACGGGGGTTAGCTTCTCCCTTGGGTTAATTTCAACATGGAGAATGACTTGAATACCTAGTACTTCAGATTCTATCCATTCGTTAGCTTCTCACTTCTCACTTCCAGTCGAATCACTCAGGTTCTAGCCATATAGATTCCCTGGCTGGTCGTGGCCTTGGTACCTCTGATTGGACAATTGGGCATCCGAGTCTCATGTTAGTGGACCCTCCTTTGATATCTTTTTCCCATTTACATTGTCAAATCTCCTCAAGATTGTGCTGGCATTTTTCTTTTATAAATATTTTGATCTCTAATTCCCTTGTTTCTAGAAATTTGTCATATGTTAAGAATAAGAGAAGTTAAAGTAAAAAAGAAATTTTCTTTTATTATAAAGCAATGATTCATTAATTGAACTCCTTTGAGTTTTGTGCCTTGTACTTCTATAAATGAGGTTTGAGGTACTCATCTTCATCATCTTCATTCATCTCCTCTTTTTATAGGTTGTCTGAACTTTAAATGCTACTAGGTGAATGGAGCGGTGTCAGGGTGTGAATCATATGGCACAGTAGTGTGCCTCAAGTCCTTCGGAGATATGAAGGTGAAATCTCAGTCGGAGGGTGAGAAGTGAAAGAAGAATGTTGTTACAAAAAAGAAGAAAATGACTGATCACAAGGATAAAGTTGGATCATCCAATTTACTTTGTGGTTGTCACTGGGAAGTTGCTCGAGCTAAGCCTGAGCGTCGACCAGCTGATCTGCTTCCCAAAATGTCAATCTCACCTTCAATCAAGAATCAACCCCTTTCTGATGATTTGCTTACACATGGAGCTACTAGTATTATGGCTTCACCCAAGGTGCAAGGGAATGTCTATGCTTCACTGTTGACCAGGATGCAGGACAACTTTGGTGAGGGCAAGATGTCATTAGCACATCTGAGTGCAACTGATTCCTTGGTACAAAAAAAAATTTGCTCTTACTTATTTGACTTTCATTCTTTCTTGAAATTCATATTCTTTAATATATTGTTTCATACGGCCTATCTTGTTGTGGAAATCATAGTCATTGATTCTCTTTTAACTAACCCTTTTAGATTCGATTATGGCATCAGTGGTTGTAGATAAAGATTCGGTTGGAGGTGGTTGGTTAACAAGAAAGGATAAAGAGAGCAACTGTCTGACAAATCCTAGTGATGCCCGGGGGGAGCAACAGGAGGAGTCAAGATCTCCCCTGAATCACTAGTGCACAAGCATAAGATGAAGGATTCCTTCACCCATGAGGTAGGGTTTCCTCAAGCAAAGGAAATGCATGGCGTGTTGGCCTCTGTTGAGAATGTGGTTCGAATGAAAGGAGATATGGCCACTCTTCATGAAGAAATGATTGCCCTTCACTGGGATATAGCCACAATTTGCATGGAGTTGCTGACTAATTAAGAGAAATTTTCAATGTATTCGGTCTAGGTAGAGATACATTAGGTAGAGTGCTTTAAGTTATGGGTGAGGTTTTGTAAGAGGTTCCTTTAGTGAAGGTATCTCTCGGTTGAAGCGGTGAATGATATCCTTGCAAACTATTTCACCTCGAGGTGGCTTCTAAATGATACTTGTATATTTTCTTTTAGACAATAAAATTTATTTTTTTTAATCTTGAGTCATATGTTGATGTGAGCCTTTTATCAGTGTGGTTTTGAGAGTGGACAATGACGCTCCTCCCCCTCTGGTAGTTCAACTTCCTATCCCACCCTAAAAATAGGAGTAAGGGTTTATTTTCCTAGAGAAACTATTCCATTTCTTCTTTTTGTCTTTCCTTTCTTCTTCCAAGCTCTATATCTCTGCAACTTTCCAATGGCTCCTATGTTCTTTCCATAGTTTTTTGTCTTCATTTTGACAAGCAAGAGGTCAATAATGACTCTGGGCTAGGTACTGCTTCTTCAAGAAACATGTGTTTATGATCCTAACATTCTCTTTTAAGCAGTTGAAAGCTATTATAAGGAAAAAAACAAGTTTTGGGTTTACTTTTTGTTCTACTAAGACTAGTTTATTATGTATTATGGGTGCCAATTTATTAAGAACTCTGAGTAATCATCAACTGATATGAGGTGATTTCTACAAAAGTCTTATCAAACTCCATAAAGTTAATTATATTGTATTTGATCTTCAATTGGTAGATGAAGATCACGTGGTTGATAGAATTATTTGGACACGTATTCACCTTCTAGGTTGGCAAGGATGACTATGTCAAGTTTTCGGTTAGCTATAGATTCTAGTTGTTAGGGTCAGAGAAAAAAATCAAGGATTGGATAATATGCTTCCTCATCGGTGCATCTGCTAGTGGCTGGATAATTTGTGCCCTCTCATCGGAAAGGTGTGGTTAAGAAGGTGAAGCCTCTACCAAGCTCCCACATTTTTTATAGAGCGATGATCGAGGCTCAGTGGGTGTCAAACTTCCACTATCTCGAGACATAATTATCTACCAAATGTTGTGTTCAAAGAAGATCAAGTCAATGATGGAGGAACTATGGGTCACCTTAAATGCTCATGAAGTTGCCTAAGAGAAAGAGGATGTTGCTCAGGTTGTATGGAAAAAACCTGAAGAGAAGCATGCCCTCTCAAAAACTGTGATAGTGGTTGGTCAACTATTGATGGCCTGGAAAATATGTGGTGAGGCAAATTGGCTAAATCACATGAGTATATGCATAAAATAATAATGTGGTCAAGGGGTATCACATATCGATCGCATGACTAAAGGGTTAAGAATTATTTTGGAGAGTGAATATCTAGCATATTATACTTCTATATCTAGTTTAGCATGATCACAAATAAGAGGTAGTTTTCTAAAATCCTACTCAATAACAAAAATAAAAATTGCAAGGTTGGAATAGATAAAAAAATAGTAGTAAATATGTCTTACGATTCTTCAAGATATGTGAGGCTTGTGCCGCCGTGATTTAGATGATGTGCTAGTTTGTAGTATACTTAGACTTTCCCCTACATGATAGTTGTTAACATGGTAAGAAAGTCTTCCTTATGTCTATAACTTGCTCAACATAAGGCTAAAATCCATGAATTTGAGGCTTCCTCAATTCTCATGGCATCCTACAGTTTTGTTTTGATCACCATTTTAGGTTGTAAAACCCAGATAAAATATGTCTATTGTTATCCAAATTTTATGGTTAACCATTTTGTTTCTCTGTGCAATAGGCGGAGTCTCTAATACAAAATAATTTAACATCCAAATTAGCAATATAAAGAGTAAATGAAACTTAATGGTTAACACAAAAATAAAAAGCCCTGAATTCTAAGAAAAATGATACAAGAAAAATAAATCATCCAAGAAAAAAATGAAAACCACAAACTATGAATCACAGAGGTGTAAAAGAAAATTTAGCTATGCACGTTTGGAAGAACACCAGAGCAGCATTCCATTGAAATCATTCTTGCAAGTAAAACTAAAAAAACAAATACTTATAAAACAACTTGTTCCCTCTTACGCAGTAGCAAAATTCTCTCTCATAAAATAATCCTCTTAGAATTTGTAAAAAAATACAAAACAAAAGGTAGAAAAATCTCTTAGGAACTTAACCCCAAGGGAGGAAGAGAACCCCAAGGAAGAAACTCTCCTCAAACTTATCTTTCTAATCTACATCCACCTCCATGTCTCTCCTCCTTCGAAAGAGAGCTTCTATTCATTCTCAAGCATCCCCTTTTAAATAATAATAAAAAACTGGCATGAAAATAACTTTTAAAATGAGCTTTGAGGGTTTGACAGCGTGACTAGGCCTGAAACCGGCATTGTCACTCCCAAAGCGGGTGTGGTCACACAAGTTCTATCATTGTCACACCCATATAAAGCATGACTACGCCAAACAGCTCTATTTCAAAATTTTTATTTCTATTTTGTTTGTTTAAAACATGTAAGGTATAAAAAAACACAAAGAACCTTCAACAAGCATAAAATCATGATAAATGAAGTGAAATAACATGTGAAAAGAATTGTAACAAGTAGGTAAAATAAAAAAAAAAAATAACTCATGTCAATACCCCCAAACATAGCTAATTACCTGATCTTAAGTTATCTCATAGCTTAATAGGGGGCTTTTTAAGAAAAAAACAAGTAGTCCTATATGTTTTTAAATTGATTCAACATTTTTATAAAGTCAAATAATAATGTTTAAGTTTCATTCAGATTCTATTATACTTAATGTTTAACAACTTGAATTTTTCTTAATTCCCTTTGTTTTGCCACTTGAAGATCCCAAGGATTCTTAAATTATTGATGTTAAAATAACATGACTAACATCTAATGTTTCAAAGCATTTCTAGTAGAACTAGCTAAACAAATCCTACATAACATTTTTCTTAAAGATAACATTAGAAGAATATCATTAAAGAATCATGAAAAAGTTTTATCACTTAACTACTATAAGCCATCTTCCCGGTTTTCTTTCTTTCAATTTTTTGAGCCAAACTCAAGTTTCTTCTCAAGGCTTTTCACTTTTTACTCTTTCTTTTTCTTCTTTTTCTTCTTTTTCTTCTTTTTCTCTTTTTCTTTTCTTTTTTCTCATTTTATTTTTCTCTAAGAATTACTATATCTTGTTAGACAACATTTTTTTTCTTTTCTTTTAAGATTTTTTGAAGGCCTAGTTTTTCTTAAGCAATAAATCTCAAAATATAATTTTTTTTTAATATCAATCATTTATGTTATCTTTTCAGTTAAAACTTAAAACAACACCAAACTGGCAAACAAAAATTTGAAAAAAACTTAAAACATTTTTGGTTTATTACTCATTATTTTAGTTACACATTTTTTATTATCATGAGATATCTTTTGGTATAGTTAGAATTTGTTTTGTTATGAAATCTCATTATTGAAATATTAAGGTTAATCTTTCCTAAATGACATTTATATTGTTTTAAAAAAAATTTTGATAAACAAATTAAACTAATCAAAATTCCTAGCATGAGTTACCATATAGACATTTTTAGTCTTTTAATGAGTTATGAAAACTACTCTTAAACTCGCAAAAAAGGTAAATATTTTCACTCAAACTTTTTTTTCCCATAGCATATATAACATTCAAATAAAATTAAACATGAGTACATCAAGTAAATGCATAAAAGAGTAAATACATGAGCAGTCACAACAAGCTTATAATTCAAGTATTTAACATATATAAATTAAAATAAATAAGAAGAGGTACTAAAGTATAGTAGAAGTAAAAAGTGGTGAGTTCTCAACTCCAGCCCTAACATCTGGGACTAACTACTCCATAAAGGGACAAGACTCTAAACTAACCCTAATGAAAATTTAAAGTAATTTTCAAAGTAATTTTCAAAACAAATTTTAATGCAAATTTTGAAACAAATGCAAAAAGTAGAAACATGCTCAACACATCATATAACACTTAGGTTGGTGATACACAAAAATAATATACTATTTTAAGTACCCTTTTTATACCTTTTTTTAGTGATATTGCACTTTAAAGAAATGTATTTTTGTGTTTATGTTGCAGGTATACCATTTTAAAGCATTTGGAGCAAAAATAGCAAAAGGAGCAAAATTTGGAGCAAAAACATCCAATTTTGGGGTTTGGCGCATGATGCGCCAAAATCTAGAGCGCTGGCGCTTGATGAGCCAGATCAGCGCATGATGCACCAGATGTAATTTTTTTCAAATTAAGGTAGTTTGAGACAAATTTTGCACGAATTTTCAAAGGGTCACTTGTTCTAAACACCCCAGGGAGTGATTCAATGCATCTAGACACTTTGGAAGGTTCTAATTTGAAAGGATTTGACTCTTAAATCAAAGAGGCACATCTTTTGATTTCAAAGGTTTGACTTTTGAATTTTAGAGGGAAATTAAAATTCCTTTTAGAGGAGGCAGCCCAAAATAAAATGAAGTTGGAGAAGAACTTCAAGAGGGGGGCAAAAAAAAGGTGGCGTGAGAACCAAGAGGGAGAGATAGAGAGAGAAATTCAAGGGCTTGGAGATTGTCTTCTAGGATTGTAAGAGGAGAGGGAATGTGAGATATTTCTTCTTCATTGAACTATTAAGAGAGAATTGAGAGTTCTTGTAAAGAGAGAAAGGCTTGGAGGGAACTTCTAGGGATTTGGTTGGGAAGGATTGTGAGATAAGTTATATTTTTCATTTCTTTTGTTTGTAAATTTATTTTTATATATGAAGTCCAAGTTTTATCTTATCCTCCTTATGAATTTTGAGTAGTCTTCTTTATCCTTCTCCCTATTCTGAAGAAATGGTTTTGTGAAGAACTGATTTTGTTTTCTACAATTTTAAATGTAGATAATTTGGGATAATTTGAACTCCAATCTTCATTTAATTTTTGATCTGGCCAATTGAATTGCTAAAATGTGTTGAGAAACATATGTTCTAAAAAAAGGGATATGATTGATACAATACAGGGAGAATCTCATTTGATTTCATGGGAGAGTATGTCATCCATGGGATTGGGTGCAAATAAATAGGGAAATATATTTCGTTGATGTAGAATATGAAGATTTTAAGGTGACAGATTAGAATCCCCAATTTGGTTCAGTTGATTGGAAACTAATGCGAGTATTTTAGCCCTTAGGAGAGGGAGTAGTGGGAGCTCTAGAGTAACAGCCAATATTCTCCCAGCCTAATCATGGAATTAAGAACCAAACTCTGGATTAGTCAATGTTCTTTATAGCGCTTGAAATAGGGTAGAGAATAGGATGGCTTCTATGTGGCACAAAATAGTTTTTAAATATAATTTTTAAATGATTTCAATTTCTTCACAAGTCATATTTTCATTGTAAAGGGGAAGGGTGTTTTCTCATACTTGAACTTTTCAACAACAAAAACCTTTATTTCATTTCAACAATTATACTTTTGAAAGTTTAGTATCTAGTTTAACTTAACTGTTGTAGTCGTGCATTTGCATATTTAGTAGCATTTCACTTGACGAGTTTAACTTCAAACTTTGTACTTTACTTTATTTTTATTTTTTTTTTTAATTTAAGAATAGAATATTAATAGCTAGCTTATATATATTTACAACTTCCCTGTGGGATCGATATCTAGGACTCCATTAGAGCCCTATAATAGTTGAACGATACGTATACTTGCGTTATATTTAGAAGGAAATTGGGAATTTAAAATAGGTTTTAAAGATAAATTATTTTCATTAAAGTTACATTATTGTTTGGGTTACATTATATATTTATTAATAATTTAATCCCAAGTTTCCGTGCATCAAGTTTTTGGCGCCGTTTTCAGGGAGGTAACAGAATGTATTAGTTATTTTATTTTATTTTTAAAATATAAAAAAAGGAGTATTTGTAGCTTTGTTTGAACATTTTCTTGTTTAAGCGTGTTGCTTATTTTTAATTACTTGTTTTATTTTGTTTATTCGTAGTGTAAGATTTAAAAACTTAGTACCTTACGATTTTGAATTAGAAAGAACTGTTAGAAATATTCAAAAACAATAAAAAGAGAAAAATCATTCCAGCAAAATGGCTTGCAACTTAAGTAACGCTGGAAATGAAAATGAACATCATCAGAGACCTTTAAGGGATTATGCTAATCCTACAACAGATGAAATTAATTTGAGTATACAAAACTTTATTGTAGCTACCAATTCATTTGAGCATAGACCTGTTATTATCCAAATGGTGCAAAACAATCAGTTTGGGGGAACACCAACTGAAGATCCCAATTTACACCTTACTAATTTTCTAGAATTGTGTGCTACATTTAAATATGATGGAGTGTTGAATGATGTTATCAGACTTAGAATTTTTCCTTTTTCACTGGGGATAAAGCTAAGATGTGGTTAAACTCATTAGCACCTGGATATATCAGAACTTGGGGAGATTTATCAAAAAAAATTTATCTAAATATTTCCCACCTACAAAAACTGCTAAGCTTATAAATGATATTACATCTTTTTGTCAGTTTGAAGGGGAA
The DNA here is from genome assembly GCA_002079205.1 of Phalaenopsis hybrid cultivar. Classification (NCBI taxonomy): domain Eukaryota; kingdom Viridiplantae; phylum Streptophyta; class Magnoliopsida; order Asparagales; family Orchidaceae; genus Phalaenopsis; species Phalaenopsis hybrid cultivar. The sequence continues at coordinate 329,202 of JXCR01148663.1, read as the reverse complement.
TCAATTTATGAAGTCTGGGAAAGATTTAAAGATCTCCTTAGAAATTGTCCACACCATGCATTGCCAGATTGGTTAATAATTCAAACTTTTTATAATGGATTGGTTGGATCTCTTAGATCGATAATTGATGCTGTTGTTGGTGAATTGTTAATGTCAAAATCATTTGATGAAGCATATTCATTAATGGAAGAGATGGCTACTAATAATTTTTAATGACCCTCAGAATTATTCATGATTTTGATGTAATATATATATTAGCTGCTCAAATAGCCGCTATATTGAAGAAGATAGATCAATATGGAATGAATTATTCTCAAACAACACCAGTGCTTAAGGAGAACTCATTTAGACAAATGATAAAATCTCAATCTTCTTATGAGACTTTAAATGAAATAAATAATTATTTTAATAATCCTTATGCCAATTATTATAATCCTGGTTGGAAGAATCATCCAAACTTTAGTTGTAGTAATAATAACTCGAATGCTACAAATCCACAATGGGGAAACAATGTTGCGAACCCAGTGGGAAGCTCCAACAATCAAGGAAATCAAGCTTATAAACCCTATTACCCACTAGGATTTAATAGTTTGCAAAGTAAGGAGAAAACATTATCAATGGAAGAATTGATATTGCAATTGGGAAGTCAATTACAGAGTCAAGGAGCTGCAATCAGAAACATGGAAAATCAATTGGGATGTATTGCTACTGCACTTAGCAATAGACCTCCAGGAATATTGCCTACTATTCAACTGAGAAGTGGAAAAGAATTAGAAGAAAGAGTTCAACCAGAAGTTGAAATAGAAAAAGATGAGGTGGAAAATGAAAATTATGTTGAAGAATTTCATTGTGAGTCAGAAAGTCCTAATAAACCAATGAAAATCACTGTAGAAAACCCACCACCTCCATTTCCTCAAAGATTGAAGCAAAAGTATAGAGATAATCAATTTTTGAAATTTTTGGAAGTTTTGAGGAAATTGACGATAAACATTCCATTTATTGAAGCTTTGGAACAAATGTCAGGCTGTGTGAAGTTCATGAAGGATATACTCAATAAGAAAAGGAAGTTTGTAGATAATGAGACTGTTGCACTCAGTGAAGAGTGTAGCGTTATAGTTCAGAAGAAGCTTCCTGAAAAACTTAAAGATTCTGGAAGTCTTACAATTCCTTGTGTTATTGGCCAACAATTTTATGGAAAAGCTTTATGTGACTTAGGAGCCAGAATTAATCTTATGCCATTATCAATTTTAAGAAGGTTGGGCTTAGGAGATATTTCACCTACAACTATAACCCTTCAGTTAGTTGATTGTTCGATTACCTATCCTAAAGGAGTTATTGAAGATGTTTTAGTAAAGGTTGATAAATTTATCTTTCATGTGGACTTTATTGTATTAGATATGGAGGAAGATAAAGAAATTCCTACTATTTTAAGAAGATCATTCCTAGTTACTGGAAGAGCTTTGATATATGTGCAGAAAGGAGACCTAACTATGAGAGTCAGTGATCAAGAGGTTACATTTAATATTGCAAAATCAATGAGATACCCTGCAAAAAAATAAGAGATTGAATGCTTCAGAATGGATATTAATGAGTATTAAGCCATGAATATTTAAAAAAGACATATGAAAGCAAATTTAAAAAGGAATATATGGAATATCAAGATGAGGATAAAATCTAAGATGAGTCTATGGAAGTGAGTACGGAAGAACTGAAATATATTCATGAAAATTTTGAAATGTTAGATCCTGCAGAAAATAACAACAATTTGATTTCATCTATTAAGAAACCCCCTGAACTAGAATTGAAAACACTTCCTACATATTTGAAGTATGCATTCTTAGGAGATTCATCTACACTGAACTAACTGATGTGCAAGAACAACAGCTGTTAGAAACTTTGAAAAGATATAAGAAAGCCTTTGGATGGACATTAGTTGATATTAAAGGAATCAATCTTTCAATATGTATGCATAGAATTTTATTGGAAGATCAACATAAACTAAGAACTGATACTCAAAGGAGATTGAATCCTATGTGAAAGAAGTGGTTGAGAAAGAAATTATAAAATGGTTGGATGCGGAAATAATGAATTTCAGACAGTGCTTGGGTGAGTCCAATTCACTGTGTTTCGAAGAAAGGAGGTGTAACTGTAGTGACAAATGAACATAATGAATTAATATCAACAAGATAAGTCACTGGATGGCGAATCTGCACGAATTATAGAAAATTAAATTATATCACCCAAAAGGATCATTTTCCTTTATCCTTTTTAGACCAGATGTTGGATAGATTGGCTGTGCACAAATATTTTTGTTTTCTAGATGGATATACTGGTTAACACCAAATACATATTGCCCCTGAGGATCAAGAGAAAACAACATTTACTAGTCCTTATGGAACTTTTGCTTTTCTTTGAATGCCTTTTCAATTATGTAACGCACCTGCAACATTTTAAAGATGTATGATGTCAACTTTCAATGATTTGATTGAATAATGGATTGAAGTTCTTATGGACGATTTTTCTGGATTTGAAACTTCCTTTGAAATATTTCTAAATCAATTAGGAAAAGTTTTGGAACGTTGTGAAAAGACTAATATCATTTTGAACTGGGAGAAATGTCAGTTTATGGTTGCAGGAGGAATTGTTCTTGTACATAAAATTTCATAAAATGGCATGAAAGTAGATCCTGCAAAAATTCAGGTTTTATCTAGCCTACCTCCACCTACTACTGTAAGAGGTGTTATGAGATTTTTAGGACATGCTGGATTTTACAGGTGATATATCAAATATTTTTAAAACATTACTAAGCTTTTATGCCAACTTCTAGAAAAAGATGCAAAGTTTGACTTTAAGCAAGATTCCATTAAAACCTTTGAAACTTTAAAATAAAATTGATCACTGCTCCTATAATTATTTCACCAGATTGGGAGAAACCTTTGGATTTAATGTGTTATGCAATTGATTATGCAATTGGAGTTGTTTTAGAGCAGAAATATAATAAGATTTTCAAGGTCATATATTATGCTAATAAGACTCTTAATGATGCTCAGATTAACTATACCACCACTGAAAGAGAGTTATTAGCCATTGTGTATGCTTTTGATAAGTTTAGATCATATTTGATTGGAACAAAATGTGTTAAGCATACTGACCATTATGCTATTAAATATTTGATGCAAAAGAAGGATGTAAAATCAAAATTAATTAGATTGATACTTCTGATGCAAGAGTTTGATTTTATAGCATTCAATAGGAAAGAGACTGATAATCAAATAGTTGATCATCTATCAAGGTTAGAACAAGAAGAAATACTTGATCAGGTGAGAGAGATTAAAGATACATTTCCCGATGAACAACTTTATGCTGTAAAAGAATGGGAAATACCTTGGTATGCTGATATTTTGAATTATATTGTTGGTGGTATTTTACCATATGGACTGACAAAACAATAGGAAAAGAAATTCATTTATGATGCAAAATCCTATTTTTGGGATGATCCTCATTTGTATAAACGATGTAAAGATTTAGTTATAAGATGATGTGTGTCTTATAAAGAAATTCAGAAGATTATGCAAAAATGTCATGATTTTGAATTTGGAGAACTTTTTGAGAATGATAGAACTGCTCAAAAAATTTTACAATTTGGATTTTATTGGCCAANATATAAATAATGTAAAGATTTAGTTATAAGATGATGGGTGCCTTATAAAAAAAGTAAGGAGATTATTAAAAAATATCATGATTCTGAATTTCGAGGACATTTTGGGAATGATAAAACAGCTGGAAAAATTTTTCAATCTAAATTTTATTGGCCTACTTTATTTAAAGATATTAATATATATAAAATCATGTGATCGGTGTCAGAGAGTAGGTAATATTTCTAGAAGAAATCAATTGCCTCTAAATTTTAATTTGGAAATTAAAATTTTTGATGCATTGGGATTAGATTTTATGGGACCATTCATGCCTTCATTTGGAAATATATATATATATATATATATATTGATTGTGGTGGATTATGTTTCAAAATGGATTGAAGCAATCGCTTTACCTAGATGCGACGCTATGAGTGTTTCAAAATTTTTAATTAAAAATATTTTTACAAGATACGGAATGCCGAGAGTAATCATTATTGATGGAGGATCTCATTTTAGAAATGCAACAATTGCAAGATTGGTGGGAAAATATAATATAATACATAAAATTGCAACTGCTTATCATCCTCAGACTAGTGGTTTAGCGGAAGTATCTAATCGTGAAATTAAGAGAATTTTGGAGAAGAGTATTAATCCTAAACAAAATGGATTGGTCTATTAGATTAGATACTACATTATTGGCATACAAGATAGCTTATCAGACACCTATAGGAATGTCCCCATATAGTTTAATTTTTGGGAAGACTTTTCACTTGCCAATTGAATTGGAACATAAAGCTTACTAGGCAATAAAAGAATTTAATTTCAATTTAAAAGAAGCTGGTGAGAAAAGATTATTGCAATTGAATGAGCTTGAAGAAATTAGGAATGAATCTTACGATAATGTGATGATTTATAAGGAAAAAATGAAAGAATAGCATGATCGAAAGATAGTAAAAAGAGAATTTGAACTTGGATAGGAAGTTTTATTATATAATACAAGGTTGAAATTATTTCCTAGAAAATTGAAGTTTAGGTGGAAAGGGCCATTCAGAGTTATAAAAGTCTTTTCCTATGGAGTAGCAATATTGAAGATCCCAAAACTGAAATAATATTTAATGTGAATGGACACAGATTGAAACCTTATTCTGATGGTCTAAGACCAAATGCTAAAGAGACTATCAAGTTGGATCACCCAAAATGAGACCAGGAATGCCAGGCTGACGACATTAAACCAAGCTCTTTGTGGGAGGCAACCAATATGTATCGTTGTTTACTTTAATTTTTGAGTTTTTGTTTAAAATCTTATATGTATGTTTATGTTTATGTCTTTATGTAATCCATGTATTTGAGAAAAATGTTTGGAAACATCTTTGTTTTCCTAATGTTGTGAAAAGACTGAGAATTTTTTTGATTAAAATTGAAAAGGCTAAAATTTTAGAACTAGCACATGATGTGCTGAATTCCAGAGAGCTGGCGCATGATGCTCCGCGGAGATGAAAATGACTTAAAAAGTTTCAAATGGCAGTTTTTTTGGCAATTTTTGGCTGAGACACCTTCAAATAACTCCTAAAAACTGACTCCAAGAAATATTTTAGGGCGGGAAATGAGGGAAGTGTCACCACTTTTCAATTCCTATGGCTTCCCACTCTAGAAACTCCGCTAGATTTAGAAATTTCAACCGAAGAAAGTTCATTAGTTTCGACACACAAAAGTTGCATGATCGAGTTATAATGAAGAAAAGGATTATCAAAGAGAGGGGATTTGTGAATCGAGGATTCAACATGCCGAATACTCGAGTAGAAGAAGTTATTATGCATAGGTGTTGGGAAGTGCTTTGTTACACTACTGTCGCTATAGTCGTCCATGTGGTGAAAGAATTTTATACAAATCTTCATGGGATCAACCAAGGAATGATCTACGTGCGAGGAAGGTTTGTGTAGTTCTCTCCTTTGAGAATCAACGAAATGTTTATGATCGAGAATGTGCCTGTTTGCCACTATGCAAATTTTACCCCTACAATAGACAACATGGATGAACTCTACCGGTACCTTACGAATGAAAGTGCTAATTGGGAAACCCAAGATGATGGGAATGTGAGTTTTTCTTCATCATTGTTAAATTCTAATTCAAAGGCATGACTTTTCTTTATTTACTTGAAATTATTGCCTACTATGAAAATTAGTAAGGTTAATAAGGAGAGTGTTATCCTAAACTACTGTATCCAAACTGAAAAACCTTTTGATATTGGAGCCGTAATTGTAAAATCAATTTTGGGTTTGATCATGAATAGATCTACAACTGGATTGGGACATCCATCAACTATTTTCCAACTCTGTAGTCAATCGTAAGTACTTTATGAAAGTTGGGAGAAAGTACTACTACCTTGGAAGCCGATGGATCCTAAAGTATATTGTAATTGCATTGGAATAGAAGATGAAAATGATATGAATGTACTAATGGATCAAGGATCCTAGAATTCATCACCTATTCAGCCTTATTACAACTCGAGTGCACTTTCAAAGAGAATCAAGAAGATAGAGAAAGAGGTGCATAATCTTATGCATGCAATTGAGAATATTTCTGAAATGCTAGATCACTTGGATTGGAGACTCAAGGAACATTTTGAACATACAGAGCATATTGAAAATGGTCTGAAACGTATGTTCAAGAAGCATGCATGGATTGAGGAGGAAAATTCAACTGATGAATTTCCATTTAGGCCCTTCTACAATATGTATGTGCACTAGCAGTCTATGGGAAATATTCAGGAGAACGAGAGTTAAGAAGATTTTTAAAGATGTGTTAAGCACAAAACATTTTGACTAGTATCATTTGTTTTAGTTTCTTATGTTGGATTACCTTTACTTTCTATTGTTTCACTATTTATGTTTATTTCTTTGAAGTTTGATGTTTAGATTTCAGTGTTAGGACGTTGGTTTGCTTTAGAACACTGAATTTGTTATGTGTTGGCTTGAGAAATGTTTTTTTGTAATAACATGGATTTCATTTATAAATATGAGCTTTGTGTTTTTTTTGTTAAAATTTTGTGTTAGTTTGATGTTTAATTATTCTTAGAAATGTTTATTTGAGTCAAATAAAGGTTGACGTAAAGCGGTATGGAGTAGATTTTCACAGACACCGAGATCTGGCAAAAATACGCTCTAACGCATTATGCGCCAAAGGTTCGAACACGCCATATTAGCTAAAAACCCCTCAAAATCACACAAAAACCTCCATTTTTGTCGCTTGGTCATCTTCCACCTCCAACCTTTAGTCTAGGGTATCACATTGTGGGCTAAGGAGAAGGATTTGGAGGCCAAAAATCATAAATTTCATCTTCTCTTCTTAAAAGGTTCGCTTTAACTTAGAATTTTTTTATTTTCACCATGGATTTTGGGAGATCCAAAAAATGATGAATATGCCGCTTTTGTTATCACTGATTCATCACTGGAAGAAGTCATTGTCTTTCTGACTGACGGAAGTGGGGAGTGGAAGACAAAGAATAACAAAATAGTTAACTTCCTCGCTTCCATGCTGACGATTCAGTCCATAGTATGACATCATTTCATCTCTGCCAGACTTTTACCTATAAATCATCTTGTTGATGTTACAAAGAATTGAGCTATGTTGAACTATTGCATTCAGAACGTGAAGAAAATAGATGTTGTTGTGCTTATAGTTCATCATGCTCGGAGTATTGCTGGTAGTGCTACTGCTGGAGGCTTGGGATATCCTGCCATGATTTTCAATTTATGTGAAGGAGTTGAATCCCATAGAAATGAAGAGAGATTACAGCCTCAGAATCCAATTAGGAGGTACATGATTCAAAGGGTAGAATAGTTTGTTGAGTCTAGAAGTGGAAGTGGAGATAGGCCCTCTACATCTACTGCAGAGGCATCTACTTCTAGTTTTGCATTGTTGGAAGGTATTATGGACCAGCTCATGATTCAACAATAAGATATCATTAATATACAAACTCAGTTGGGCGAGATAGAAGCAAGGAATGCATATAATGATGAATATCAGCAGAGGAGAGTTCGACATGATATAGATTTTCAAAATGCTATGTTTAGACACTTCATGGGTGAACCTAATGTGAACTTTCTTGCTTGCCCCAGCTTTGTTCCTTAGGTTCCCATATGTGATGAAGATGAAGAGGCAAGAGAAGAAGAAGAGGAAGATGATGATGATGGTGAGGAAGAAGATGAGAACTGATAGTTTAGTTTAAGTTTGATTTGATACTATGTGTTGTTTATATTTTTTTTTGTACTGTGTTGCACTTTTATTTGAGACTTGTTGGATTTAAGATTTTTATGTTGTGCTGTGGACCTATAATTTGTAATAGTAATAGTAGACTTTTTACTTTTTGATTTTAATTTTAGTATTTTCATTTTGATCTTGTTGAATGTGTAGTATTTTTAGTTTTAGTATTTCTATTTTAATTCCCAACAAATTCTTAAGAATATGNCCACTAAAAGAGAGTTATTAGCCATTGTGTATGCTTTTGATAAGTTTAGATCATATTTGATTGGAATTAAATATATTGTGCATACTGACCATTATGCTATTAAATATTTGATGAAAAGAAAGGATGTAAAACCAAGATTAAAATGGGTACTTCTGATGCAAGTGTTTGATTTTATAGTAGTTGATAGGAAAGGGACTGATAATCAATTAGCTGATCATCTATCGAGATTTGAACAAGAAGAAATACTTGATTTGGAGAGAGAGATGAAAGATACATTTCATGATGAACAACATTATGTTGTAAAAGGATGGGAAATACTTTGGTATGATGATATTGTGAATTATATTGTTAGTGGTATTTTACCATATGGACTGACAAAACAATAGAAAAAGAAATTCATTTATGATGCAAAATCTTATTTTTGGGATGATCCTCATTTGTATAAATAATGTAAGGATTTAGTTATAAGATGATGTGTGCCTATAAAGAAATTCAGGAGATTATTAAAAAATGTCATGATTATGAATTTAGAGGGCATTTTGGGAATGATAGAGCTGCTCAAAAAATTTTACAATCTAGATTTTCTTAGCCTACTCTATATATATATATAAACTTGTGATTGGTGTCAGAGAGTAGATAATATTTCTAGAACAAATAAAATTCCTCTAAATTTTAATTTGGAAATTGAAATTTTTAATGCATGGGGATTAAATTTTATGGGACCATTCATGCCTTCATTTAAAAATATCTATATATTTATTATGGTGGATTATGTATCAAAATGGATAAAAGCAATCACTTTACCTAGATGTGATGCTCGTAGTGTTTCAAAATTTTTAATTAAAAATATTTTTATAAGATATAGAATGCCGAGAGTAATCAATACTGATGGAGGATCTCATTTTAGAAATGCAATAGTTGTAAGATTGGTGGAAAAATATAATATAATATATAAAATTGCAACTGCTTACCATCCCCATAATAGTGGTTTAGCAGAGTATCTAATCGTGAAATTAAGAGAAGTTTTGAGAAGAGTATTAATTCTAACAAAATGGATTGGTCTATTAGATTAGATACTGTATTATGGGCATACAGGACAGCTTATAAGACACTTATAGGAATGTCCCCATATAGAATAATTTTTGGGTAGACTTGTCACTTGCCAATTGAATTGGAACATAAAGCTTATTGGGCGATAAAAAAAATTAATTTTAATTTAAAAGAAGCTGGTGAGAAAATATTATTGCAATTGAATGGCTTGAAGAAATTAGGAAAGAATCTTACGACAATGTGATGATTTATAAGGACATGAAAGAATGACATGATCGGAAGATAATAAAAAGAGAATCTGAACCTAGACAGGAAGTTTTATTATATAATACAAGATTGAAATTATTTCCTAGAAAATTGAAGTTTAGGTGGAAAGGGTCATTCCGAGTTATAAAAGTCTATCTCTTTGGAGCAGTCAATATTGAAGATCCCAAAATTGAAAGAATATTTAAAGTGAATGGACACAGATTGAAACCTTATTTTGATGGGTGAAGACCAAATGTTAAAGACACTATGATATTGGATCACCCAGAATAAGACTGGGAATGTCGGGTTGACAACATTAAACCAAGCATTTTGTGGGAGGTAACCCATATGTATCATTATTTACTTTGATTTTTGATTTTTTTTAAATCTTATATGTTTGTTTATATTTATGTCTTTATGTAATCCGTGTATTTGAGAAAAATGTTTAGAAACATCTTTGTTTGCCTAATGTTCTGAAAAGACTAAGAATTTATTTGATCAAAATTGAAATGGCCAAAATTTTGGAACTGGCACATATGCGCCGAATTCTAGAGAGCTAACGCATGATGCGTCGCGGAGACAAAAATGAATTAAATGTTTCAAATGGCTATTTTTGGCAATTTTTTGTGGGGATACCTTCAAATAACTCCTAAAAGCCAACTCTAAAACATATTTT
>JXCR01148663.1:298803-319075 GCA_002079205.1 Phalaenopsis hybrid cultivar | reverse complement strand
GGGGGGGGGGGGGACGAGGGAGGGGTTACCACTTTTCAATTCCTATGGCTTCCCACTCTAGAAACTTTGCTAGATTTGAAATTTTCAACCGAAGAAAGTTCATCAGTTTTGACACACAAAAGTTGCATGATCGAGTTATAATGAAGAACAGGCTTATCAAAGAGAGGGGATTTGTGAATCGAGGATTCAACACGTCGAATTCTCGAGTCAAAGAAGTTATTGCACAGAGGCATTGAGAAGTGCTTTGCTACACTACTGTTGTTGTAGTCATCCCTATGGTGAAAGAATTTTATGCAAATCTTTATGGGAACAACCAAGGAATGATCTACGTGCAAGACAGGTTTGTGCAGTTCACTCCTTTGAGAATCAACAAAATGTTTATGATTGAGAATGTGCATGTCTACCACAATGCAAATTTCACCCATACAAGAGACAACATGGATGAACTCTACCGTTACCTTACGGATGAAAATTAGTAAGGTCACTAAGGAGAGTGTTATCCTGAACTACTGTATTCAAACTAGAAAACCTATTGATATTAGAGCCATATTTGTAAAATCAGTTTTGGATTTGTTGATGAATGGATCTGCAACTGGATTGGGACATCCATCTACTATTTCCAACTCTGCAGTCAATCGTAAGTACCTTATAAAAGTTGAGAAAAAGTACTACTACCTTGGAAGCCGATGGATTCTGATATCTTCTACAGTTGCATTGGAATGGGAAATGAAAATGATATGAATGTACTAATGGATCAAGGATCCCAGAATTCATCACCTATTCAGCCTTATTACAGCTCGACTACACTTTCAAAGAAAATCAAGAAAGAAAAAAAGGTGCATAATCTTATGCATGTAATTGAGAATATTTTTGAAATGCTGGATCAACTGGATTGGAGACTCAAGGAACATTTTGAACATACAGAGCATATTAAAGATGGTCTGGTACGTATGTTCAAGAAGCATGCATGGATTGAGGAGAAATATTCAACTGATGAATTTCCATTTAGGCCCTTCTACAATTTGTACATGCACTACCAGTCTATGAGAGATATCCAGGAGGACGAGAGTGAAGAAGATGTTTAAAGTTGAGTTAAGCATGGAACGTTTTGTCTAGTGTTGTTTGTTTTAGTTTGTTATGTTGGATTACTTTTACTTTCTATTGTTGCACTATCTATGTTTATTGCTTTGAATTTTGATGTTTAGATTTCAGTGTTAGGATGTTGATTTGCTTTAGAACACTAAATTTGTTATTTATTGGCTTGAGAAATGTTAGTTTTTAATAACGTGGATTTCGTATATAAATATGAGTTTTGTGTTGTTTGAGAAAATTTGGTGTTAGTTTAATTTTTAATTATGCTTAGAAAGGTTTATTTGAGTCAAATAGAGATTGATGTAAAGCAGTATGGAGCATATCTCCAAGGAAACCAAGATCTGGCAAAAATATGCTCTGGCGCACGATGCACTAACTTACAGAGTCTTGGTGCATGATGCGCCAGATTTAGCGCATGTGTGCCAAAGGTCCAAACACACCATATTGGTTAAAAAAACCATGAAATCGCACGAAAAACATCCATTTTTTCCGCTTGGTCATTTTCCACCTCCAACCTTTAGTCTAGAGCATCACATTGCAAGCTAAGAAGAAGAATTTGGAGGCCAAAAATCATAGATTTCATCTTCTCTTGGTAAGAGCTCCACTTTAACTTAGAAATCTCTTATTTTCACCATAGATTTTGGGAGATCCAAAAAATGGGATTTTTGATGAAAATTCTTGAAGAAAAGTCATGGTGAAAAGTTTCTTACTAAATAATCTTACTTAAGAAGTTAGATTTGCAATTTAGTAATTTATTTGGATTTTTGTAGAATCACCGATGGCTCCCCGCACAAAAAGGAAGAATGTCGGGCGAGTATGATGCTCTAAAGTTCGTTAATTTCAAGGCCTAACAGTGTTACAATACACAAATTGAGACCCAGATATTGATCCAGGAAAGAGCGTTTGTGAACCCGGGAGGAAAGGTTGAAAGGTTGATTCTCACCAAAATTGCGAGCAATTTTGCTACTTCACTACTGTAGCGATCTTCTTGATGGTTCGGGAGTTTTACGCCAACCTAAGGTTCATGACAAGAGATCATATTTTTGTTAGAAGTACACAAGTTGAGTTTACCTCTGAAAGGATTATTGTTTTATATGGGCTCAGGAATGTCTTCCATGATGAATATGACACTTTTGTTATCACTGATTCATCACTGGAAGAAGTCATTACCTTTCTTACTGATGGAAGAGGGGAGTGGAAGATATAGAATAACAAAATGTTTAACTTCCTCACTTCCATGTTGATGATTCAGTCCAAAGTATGGAATCACTTCATATATGCCAGAATTTTATCTATAAATCATCTTGCTGATGTTACAAATGATCGAGCTATGTTGACCTATTGCATTCAGACCATGAAGGCAATAGACGTTGGTGCGCTTATAGTTCATGATGCTCAGAGTATTTCTAGTAACGTTACTACTAGAGGCTTGGGATATCCTGCCCTAATTTTCACTCTATGTGAACAATCAGGAGTTGAATCTCATAGAAATGAAGAGAGGTTACAACCTCAAAATCTGTTTGGGCGGCACATGATTCAAAGAGTAGAATCGTTTGTTGAGTCTAGAACTGCAAGAAGGGATATTCCCTCTACATCTGTTGTAGAGGCATCTACTTCTAGTTCTGCATCATTGGAAAGTATTATGGACCAGCTAATGATTCAACAATATGATATCATTAATATACAGACTCAGTTGGGAGGGATAGATGCAAGAAATGCATATAATGATGAAAATCAGTAGAGGAGAGTTCAACATGGTATAGATTTTCAAAATGCTATGGTTAGACACTTCATGGGTGAACATATTGTGAACTTTCTTGCTTGCCCCAGCTTTGTTCCATATGCTCCCATTCGTGATGAAGATGAAGAGGCAAGAGAAGAAGAAGAAGATGATGATGATGTTGATGTTGAGGAAGGAGATGAGAACTGATAGTTTAGTTTGAGTTTGATTTGATATTATGTGTTATTTGTATTGTGTTGCATTTTTATTTGAGACTTGTTGGATTTAAGATTTTTATGTTGTGTTGTGGACCTGTAATTTGTAATAGTAATAGTAGTCTTTTTACTTTTCAGTTTTAGTTTTAGTATTTTCAGTTTGAGATTGTTGAATATGTAGTATTTTCAATTTTTATTTTTAAGTTTTAGTATTTATGTTTTAAATCTCAACAAATACTTTATAATATATTATGTTTTATTTAATGCTTAAAAGCCTGTATGTAGTTTTACAGTTAGTACTTATAGTATACAGAACGAATTTCATGTTCAGAAATCCTCCACAGGTTAGTTTTTATTTTCATGCATTTACTGTTTTCTTTCATCATNATTTAATGCTTAAAAGCCTATATGTAGTTTTATAGTTAGTACCTGCAGTATACAGAACCAATTTCATGTTCAAAAATCCTCTACAGGTTAGTTTTTATTTATATGCATTTACTATTTTCTTTCACCAACTAAAATTTTGTACTAAATATTTTTAAAATCATTTAAAAATTTAAGTTTGGGGGAAAAGAAAAATTTCTTTTGAAATGGAGAAAACTAATTTTTATTTGTCCTTAAGTAACAATATTTTTAAAAAAAATTAATTTAACATGACTTGGGATATTAAGATTTAAATTTAATGATTATACTTATGTTTATAAATATTATAGTAAATTTAAGTAATAAGTATTTAATAGTAAATGTCAATTCTAAAGTTAAAGATATTTGGTATGATAGGATAAGACTATGTTTTTTATATTTTAAGTAAAAAAAAATTGTATTTTTGAAGTGTTAAGAATTTTAGAGTTTCATGTAAGAAGAAAGGAATGAGGATTTATGAAAAATCATAAACTAGTATGACTTTATTAAGTAAGGAGAGGTGTGGAGCTTTAACTTTAAGAAGAGGATAGTGAAGTTCAAAACTATTAAAGGCTATCCAGATATAGTAATTCTCTCCTGAAAAAAGAAAAAGGAAAAAAAAGAGGATTAAAAAGATCCTAAGAGAAAAAGAAAAGAAAAAGAAAAGGAAAAGAAAAAATGGGTGAAGAGAAGCTTGAGGAGATATCTAATAAAAAATTGGCTTCACTTGAATCAACCCAAGGAAGGAGCTTCATTATACTTTCTAAACTTGTATTGAAGTATTAGTAGCATTCTTAGTAAATTTTTCATGAAATTCTTTTTCATATGAATGTTCTAAATGTTCTTAGCTTGACAAATTGCAATTCTTCTTGAAATGAATAAAGATTGAAAAACTTTAAATGTGATTACTAGATATTCCTACACTTGGAGTTTGAACCTAAGTTATTAAAGGTTTTTCTTAATTTTTGTTATTCTATTTATTGAAATAAAGTATAGAAGTGATAAGTTAATCTCTATCCTAAAGTCATATGCCCTTATGTAATAAAAGTGTCACTTGAGGACAAATAACACTTAAGTTTGGGGTATTTTGATACACATAAATAATATACTATTTTAAGTACCATTTTTATGCCTACTTTTGGAGATATTGCACTTTAAAGAAAGGTATTTTTATGTTTTTGTTGTAAGTTTACCATTTTTAGGCATTTAGATCAAAAGTGGTAAAAGGAGCAAAATTTGGAGCAAAAATAGCCAATTTTGGGGTTTGGCGCATGATGTGCCAGGTGTGACTTTTTCAAATTAAGGCGGTTCAAGACAAAATTTGTGTGAATTTTCAAAGGGATTTGACTTGTTCTAAACACCTCATGGAGTGATTCAATGCATCTAGACACTTTGGAAGGTTCTAATTTGAAGGGATTTGACTTTTGGATCAAAGATGCACGTCTTTTAAATTCAAAGGTTTGAATTTTGAATTTTGGAGGAAAAATGAAACTCTTTTTAGAGGAGGCAGCCCAAAATAAAATAGAGTTAAAGAAGAACTACTAAACGGGGGGCGGAAAAAGATATGTGGCGTGAGAACCAAGAAAGAAAGATAGAGAGAGAAAGTCAAGGGCGTGGAGATTGTCTTCTAGGGTTGTGAGAGGAGAGGGAAGGTGAGAGATTTCTTCTTCATTACACTTCTAAGTGATAATTGAGAGTGCTTGAAAAGAGAGAAAGGCTTGGAGAGAACTACTAGGGATTTACTTGAGAAGGATTGTGAGGTAAGTTGTATTTTTCATTTCTTTTATTTGTAACCTTGTTTTTATATGTGAAGTCTGTGTTTTATCATATCCTTCTCATGAATTCTGAGTAGTCTTCTTTATCCTTCTCCCTACTTTGAAGAAATAGTTTTGTGAAAAATTGATTTTATTTTTTGTTGTTCTAAATGTTAATAATTTGTGATGATTTGAACTCTGATCTTCATTTATTTTTTGATCTGGCCAATTTAATTGTTAAAATGTGTTGATAAACATATGTTCTAAAAAGGAGATATGATTTCAACAATAAAGGGAGAATCATATTTGATTTCATGGGAGAGTATGTCATCCATGAGATTGCATGCAAATAAATCGGGAAATATACTTCGTTCGGTGTAGAATTGGAAGATTTTAAGGTGACATATTAAAATCCCTAATTTGGTTTAGTTGATTGGAAACTAATGCAAGCATGTTAGCCCTCAAGAGAGGGAGTAGTGGGAGCTCTGGAGTGACAGCTGGTATCCTCCAAACTCTGGATTAGTCAATGTTCTTTATAGCGCTTGGAAGAGGGTGGAGAATATGATTGCTCCTATTCACCACAAAACAATTTTTAAATATTTTTTTCAAATGATTTCAATTTTTTCACAAGCCATATTTTCATTGTAAATGGGAAGGATGTTTTCTTATACTTGAAATATTTTGTCAACAAAAATCTTTATTTTATTTCAGCAATTTTACTTTTGAAAGTTTAGCATCTAATTTAACTTAACAATTGTAGTCGTACATCTGCAAATTTAGTAGCATTTCACTTAAGTTGTTTAACTTCAAACTTCAGACTTTACTTATTTTTATTTATATTTTAACTTAAGAATAGAATATTAACAGCTAGCTTATATATATTTCTAGCTTCCATGTGGGATCGATATCTAGGACTCCAGTATTGCTTGAACGAAACTTATACTTGCATTATATGTAGAAGGGAATTAAGAGTTTAAAAGAGGTTTTAAAGAGAAATTATTTTCATTAAAGTTAAATTATTTTTTGGGTTACATTGCATATTTATTATTAATTTAATCTCAAGTTTCCGCGCATCACCGGGATGCTAACATGAACGACCATTCGAGACTACAGAGAAGGTTGCCCCTCAGTCTGGAAGAAGTTTCAAAATACTTTGTGTTTAAATAGGATGCGAGAAGACAATCCACTACAATCGTGTCGAAGATGTTGGCGTGAATGACCTGTCTAGACTGTGGTGAAGGTTGCCCCCCACATCGAAGAATGTTTCAGGGATAATCTTCAAAATGCAAAGAAAATTCCTTCGCTAGTTGGTTGATATACATTATTGGGAAATGAAGTAGTGATTCAACATGTCAGAGTTGAGGACAGTGTCGAAAGGCGCTTTGTTTCTCATTGAAAGAGGCAAACTGATGTCTTATACAAAATTCACATCAGTACAGTAATGGATTATTATCTTAGTGTTGCACGAAAGTTCAACACACTCAAATAAAAGAAAAATAGTCATTGATGACACCAAAAATTTTTTCATAAAAAACTCATAAAGGGAAAAAACCATGGGGTCTAGCCCAGTTGTAAAATTCAATTATGTATTGATGATTACAGAAATATTTTGCCCCACAAACAAGAAAGGGTTACTAGATTTATTAATATTATAAGGTCGACTGACACCGTCTGATTAGTGGTGCTCGACGACGATCAATGATTGTGAGTGGCTGTAGACAATGGTCAATGGAAGTAAGCAGGTGTCTACAATGGTCATCGGTGATTAGTGATGGTCAGCAGTGGTCGGTGATGGTCGACGACGGCGGTGGTCGATGATGATCGGCGGTAGTCGACAACGGTCAGTAGTGGTCGACGGAGGTCGGCGGTGGTCGATGAGGGGTAGGGCTCTATTTATATTATTTTGTATACAATTAATGTGGAAATATGAATCATTTTAATCGGACGGTTTAAAGAGCTTCCTTCGATCAGATATCGTTGATGATCATTTGAGTGCCTTAATGATATCAGAATTGAGCAATCTTAGACATGTTGGATTCGTTTTGTGGAGACACTCAATTTGACTATGAATTTGTTGAATTCTACATTCGTTTGTCCTTTCAAATGTGTCCGAAAATCTTCCTAGAGTGGCTTAATGACTTGATCTCAGCTTGATTTCACTAGGATTGGACTAGTCTATATCATTGGGTCCGTCTCATTGAGCTGGTCAGTTTGACTATAATTTTGCTGAAATCGGAACTATAGATAACTTTTTAACAAGATTTGAACAATTCTTGCTCAAAATATTATCTCTGAATTCATTTAATGCCTTGAGATTCATGCCGGATAACGAAAATTTGTTGGCAGCGTATCAAGAGAAAATAGCTCGATAACTTTCATGGAAAATAACACTTAATAAAAATACAAATCTTTATTTATTGCAACATTTTTAAGATATCCCTAAATGTTATTATGAAACCTAGTTAAAATTAAATTTTAATAAATTTGAACTAAATAACCATAAAAAATACATCACTCATTCATCCACATAACAATACTTGAGATGCTCCTCAAAAGTTCTGAGGTGAATCAAACAAATAACATAGTTTGGGTGATTCCTTCTATTTTGGGCCTATAAATCAACTAACATAGTGTGCCTAATCATTCATGCAAGACTAGAAACATCTAAAAGATATAATGATTATGCTTTATCTAAATTTCTATTAAAGCTTGAAGGCTTCATGATGAAGAGTAGAAACTCAATCATTTTTCAAAGTGAGAAAATAACATGAGGTAGGATGGGCACAAGCACCACACACTCACATAAATAAAGTAAATATACCACTACTAAGTGAGTCACATCTATAATTCTCTTATATAATAAATATTTAAGAAATCAAACACGTATACAAAAACTTGTTCAAGAACAAAAAAAGAAGATGTCATTTCCCTTAAGCATTGAATGATAAAAAATATACCTGACTAAATGCAATTAAAATAAAACATTTAGGCCCAATAAATAGGCAATAATCAAGCTTAAACACCCATTAACCTTGAAAAAATTTCACCAATATCCAATTCTTAACAAATGTTTAAAGAAGGCATCAGATAGCCTCTTTATTTAAGTCACCACAACCAAATTTCAAAACTTTATTCTCATCTTCCCCTTTATCCAATGTTCTGAAGCATGAGAAGCAATCCAACACAAATCGCTAGGAGTGTGGCACAAGATTTTCATATGTTTCTAGGCATACTTCTTCTATGCTTGGGAAGCAACCCATCAGGGACAAATTTCAAAACTTTATTCTCCTATTTTCCATTCTCCAATGAACTGAAGCATTGGAAGCAAACCATCACAGATCGCTATGAGCGTGACACCTAACATTGATATTTTTCTAGGCATAGTTCTTCTACGAACTCCAGACGATGAATATTATTATATAAAATATTTGCCATTATACTATTATTATTATTTATTGAATAACATATAAGAAATTTAAATTAATTTATTATTTAATTATTTTAAAACGTATTATTCTTAATTTTTTCTTTTCGAAAAAATTGAGCGTTGCGCCTCGTCGATTTCTTTGCTTAATTACCAACTTAGCATTCGTTATTAGCGATTAAAAAATGTTTATGATTCAAAACAAAATGCGACACATTCTGTCCCGCACGTCCCCGCCCTCTTCTCTCCTGTCCCACAAACCCCATTCTTTGGTTTACAATCTTCCAACAAGCCATGTATCCAGAGCCAGTCGCGGTCCCTGAATAAATCTGTCCCATAACGGCTAGTATTATTCCGCGCCACAGAGCCCCCCGCATACGCTCTCCTCGCCACAGCCGCCACAACTCTAACTCGCGGTCACTTTTTCCATTCCACTTAAATGAGGACACGTGAAGGCCAATTACCTTTCGCTCCTTCGATTTTGAGAAAACGATAACGACATTACCGCACGGGAACTTGTAAAAGTATTGGCAAAACGCTGCAATTTTTACCTTTAGATTTGCCATAATAGTTGTGCTGCACAAGATTTGAATATGTTTTAATGAATTATTAATCAATCCTAATGTCAATTTCGTGGCACCATATGAGAATACTGGCCGGACTGTGATCCAGAATCTTCTTAACGTCAACGTACATGTGCTCAGAACTATTCTACTCCGACGTGGCAATAGACCCACCCCAGGAACATCTGATTCACGTGATTTTCGCATGTCGGACGTTCCTTCGATGAGATCGGCATGGCCTCCTCTGTGGCACAATTTAGTTTAGGTTTTTCCACTTTTTTATTTTAGAGATAAATGCATAGCATCCGAAACCGTTTTCATAATATCTAGCATGTATAATATTTTGGAACTATTGAATTCATGTTAAAAATTTGATAAAAATAAAAAATTTTGATTATGATTTTACGAAGAATTTTAACAAATGTTTAAAATGTTTCTTATTCAAAATCTTTCTAAAGAATATTAAATTGCAATTTTTAATAAAGGAGATTCAAATTCACAAAAAAACAGCAACATTAAATTTTTTAACCCTTAAAAAACTTCTAAAATGTTTCGTTTCATCTACCTAAAATCTATTTCTTTCTCTCATTTCTTAATTGAAAATTATTTTGATTTAAAAGTAAAGGCATTGAAATATAGTTATAAAAAATCACTGCTTTTAACCAACTGAAAGGCGATCAATTTCTAACAAATCGATCTTGATCTCAATATCAACTATTCTAAATAATAATTTAACAATCAAAGATCTCACATGTATTGTGAAGCAAATCATTTAATTAATTTATTATTTCCTCCTCGTCGCTTGTTTTTAATTTATGGAATAAACTTAAGGATTTAAATGATTGAATAAATAAGAAGAATATTTTGGTAATATTTTGCAATATTTTTAATATGCGCCCCAAAATTTTCATTAATCTAATAATATTATATTTAAACTATTAAAGTTAATAACTAAATCATAATAATTGTTTATTTATTTAGTCATTTTGTTGAATCTTGATTTTTCCATGAATCACGCCAAATGAATAGAGCGCGGGACAAAAGTTAGAGAGACACTAAGAGAAATCCACGTTAATGAAGAGTAAATTGATAGAAGTGTAACATTTTATTCATAGAATAATCCTATATTTATAGAGAAACGGGGTACACCATATGAATTCGCCTTTACTCCCCTACTTTAGTGGGAGGGTGTATAGTGTATCACACGTATTTTATATTCGTGGGTCGTCATTTCGACTATCCTTTAACTCGGTCGGTTGAACTTAGCTGATCCTAGTTCGACAACTCATGTTCATTCCACTTTGTTGATCAGGGTTGTCTGTCAACCTTTGAGGATCTTTGGGTCAGTCGAACTTAACCTAGTCCAATCTAGTTATCGATCATTGATCCCAAGATGGAAAACTCTTGTCACACTACAAAAATTTTGTTTATTACCGATGGTCGAATACCGTCGATAATAATGGGATAAACTGTAGGTAATATATTTACCGACAGTTTAGCGACGACAAAGACATAGAAAAAATGATTGTCGATAATAGAATTACAGATAAATTTAGTGATATTTTACATTAACCGAAGGACATCCAACGTGTCATGACCATCGTTATAGATCCACAAACATGCCATGTTTAACTGTAGCTTGACCTTTAATTACATAACCGACGCATATGTCCATATGAAAAGTGTTGAACTTCAGCCGAAAAAGTGTCATGGTTTCGTCGGAAAATTGTCGTGTAATCATCAGTTAACCATGGGAATTTACTGACAGTTTTGGCCATAGCAAAAGTGCAGCACTTTTTCCAGACGCTGTTTGTTGGATAGATCGTCGGAAAACCTTCGGCGTATAATGAAGGGGTAGTGAAACAATAAAAACTCCATAAAAAATTTGTGCCATCAGAAAAAAAAATGTAAATCCACTTTCAATGCTACATTATACATACCTACAATCGTAACAGTGCAATCAAAATATAGCACAAGTAACAAAACCAGAAATAAAAGAAAAAAAATTGAATTGAATTACACAAAATGTTAAATTACACAATTAAAATAGTGTTAGCTAACAATAATTTATTTGATACACAAACAGACAAAAAATAACCCCCTCTTGATCCTTCTCATTCTCACGTGTTCTCTCCTCATCATCTGCTGACATCACTTTTATGATGACACATTACTAATGACATCCATAATTCATATTGGGAAGTGATCCCGATATTTTTTTTTATGTAAGGATTTATGAAGTTGACATCACTTCTATGAAGAATTTAATCTTCGAAAATGGCGCTAAAAACTTGATCCCGAGAATATAGTTGTGTAAAAATTATATAGCTGACTTCGTTATGCAACGATGTCAAAAGCTTGATGCAACATTTTATGAATAAGAAATTTAAGCAATTAATGTTGGGATTCTACGCAAGTATACGTATCATTATCAACTTTTTATTTAAGCCTTAAATATCGATCCCATGAGGAAGTTTAAATTTAAAATGATAAATTTACTAGAAAATTCACAGAAAGTTAATACGAAATTACTATCACTAATTTTGAATGTTGGGATATTATCAGAACTAAATTATTTAACTAATAACAAAACTAAAATATAAAATTTAACAGTAACTACTAATCTATTAAACTATTAAACTATGTTCATGTGATGATGATTTCTTATGTGAAAAAGTATTTTTCCCACTACAATGAGGTTTTAGTAAAATGAGATGAGATAAATTGTTAAACTATGTATTGTTTCAAATAGGAGCAATTTTAATTCTCTACCCTGATACAGTATTATAGAAAATTATTGGCTAATCCCAAGTTTAGTCCCTAAATCTGTGGCTAGGCTAGGAGGATACTGGCTCCCACTCCCGAGCTCCCACTTCCCTTCACCTGAAGTCTAACTCTCGCTTTAGTTTTTAAACACTAAAATTGAATTGGGGATTTTAGTCTATCGCCCTAAAGGTTCTCCCATTCTACACCAAATAAACTTATATCCTTATTTGTCTGCATATAATTCCATGAATGAAGTTCTCCTTCATGGAATCAAATGAAAGATTCTCCAATTCTACACCCAAAAAAGAATATTTCCCTATTTATTTACACTTAATTTCTTAAACAAATTTCTCCTTCATGAAATCAAATGTGACCACTCTATTGTTAAACCTCATACTCCATTTCCCGGATCATATGTTTCACAACATATTTTAACAAATCAATTGGTCAGATTAAAAACTCATACTCCATTTCCCGGATCATATGTTTCACAACATATTTTAACAAATCAATTGGCCAGATCGAAAAGTAAATTAAGTTTGGAGTTGAAAAATCGTTACAATTTATTTTATATTTTAATATCGGCACAACCATATTATCTCTTCATTTCACCATATCTCAGAGTTGGGAGAAAGTAAAGTAAACTACTCAGACTACTTGAGAAAGNTATAATTTCCTCAAAATTAACTATAAAAGAAAAAGAAAGTTTGATGAAAACTTTAAAGAGTTATAAGAAAGCATTTGGATGTACAATTATTAATATGGAAGGAATCAGTTCTTCAATTTGTATGAATAGATATCATATGGAAGAGAACTGCAAACCCAGGGCTTATCCTCAAAGGAGATTAAATCCTATTATGAAAGAAGTTGTTAAGAAAGAATTTTTAAAGTAGTTAGATGCTGGAATTATCTATCCTATTTCAGATAGTGCATGAGTTAGTCCTATTCATTGTATTCCTAAGAAAGGAGGAATAACTATGACTTTAAATGAACATAACAAGTTAATACCAACAAGACAAGTAACAGAATGACGAATATATTGATTATAGAAAATTAAATCTTGCCACTAGGAAAGATCATTTTCCACTACCCTTTCTAGATTTTATAGAAAATTAAATCTTGCCACTAGGAAAGATCATTTTCCATTACCCTTTCTAGATCAAAAATAGAAAATTAAATCTTGCCACTAGGAAAGATCATTTTCTACTACCCTTTCTAGATCAAATGATGGATAGACTAGCTGGGCATAAATAATTTTGTTTTCTAGATGGATATATTGGTTATCACCAAATACAAATAGCTTCTGAGGATCAAGAGAATAACTTTTACCAGTCCTTATGGTACATTTGCTTTTAGAAGTATGCCCTTTGTTTTATGGAATGAACCTGCTATAATTCAATAATGTATGATGACTATTTTTTGTGATTTAATTGAAAAAGGGATTTAAGTTTTTATGGATGATTTTTCAGTGTTTGGAACTTCATTTGAATTATGTTTAGAACATTTATCAAAACTTTTTAAATGCTGTGAAGAAACAAATTTAGTCCTTAATTAGGAAAAGTGCCAATTTATGGTACTAGGAGAAATAGTTTTGGGACATCAAATTTCAAAAAATGGTATGGAAGTAGACCCTGCAAAATTCAAGTGATCGCTAATTTACCTCACCCAACAAGTGTGAAGGCAATTAAGAGTTTTTAAGGACATGCTGGATTCTATAGGCGATATATTAAATACTTTTAAAAAATTGCCAAGCCTCTATGCTATTTACTTGAAGAAGATGCAATTTTTAATTTGATAAAGAGTGTCTAAAAGCTTTTAAATTATTAAAAGAAAAATTAGTTACTGCACCAATTATTGTTTCACCAGATTGGGGGAAACCTTTTGAATTGACGTGTGATGCTAGTGATTATGCTATTGGAGCTGTTTTAAGACAAAAGCATGATAAGGTTTTCAAGGTTATCTACTATGCTAGTGGAGCTCTTAATGAAACTCAAATTAATTATACCACAACTGAGAAATAGTTATAAACAATATTATATGCTTTTCATAAATTTAGATCATACTTAATTGAAACTAAATGTATTGTGCATCAGATCATTCTGCTATTAAGTATTTAATGAAAAAGAAGGATGCAAAACTAGGACTTATAAGATGGATTCTTCTTTTTTAAGAATTTGACTTTGAGATAGTAGATATAAAGGGAGCTGAGAATCAAATTGCCAATCATCTGTCCAACATTGAATTAGAGAAACAACTAAGTTTTGAAAATGAAATTGATGAACATTTTTCATATGAAAAATTGTTCAATGTTAATGAGTGGCGTGTTCCATGGTATGCAGACATTGTAAACTTCATTATTAGTGATATTATACCCTATGGAATGACATACCAACGGAAAAAGAAATTTTTATCTGAAGCTAAGACTTATTTTTGGGATGACCTATTTTTATATAAACAAGAAAATGATATAATTATTCAAAGATGTGTGCCTTTAGAAGAAACTTATGAAATTATCCAAAATATTAATCTGATTTTGGGGGACATTTTGGTGTTGATAAAACAACATACAAAATTTTACAATCTGAATTTTATTGGTCTATAATCCTTAGGGATGTTAACGCTTATATCAAAACTTGTGATCGATGTCAACAAGTAGGCAATATTTTTAAGAAGAATGAGATGCACCTCGATTATGTGTTAGAAGTTGAGATAGATGTTTGAGGTTTAGATTTCATGAGACCATTTATACCATCTTTCAAAAATTTATATATATTGTTAGCAGTAGACTATGTATCCAAATGGATAGAAGCTGTTGCTTTACCTTGATGTGATGCTCAAAGTGTTGCAAAGTTCTTAAGAACGAACATATTTTGTAGTTTTGGGGTGCCGAGAGTAATCATAACTGGCGGGGGATGTCATTTCAAAAATGCAATAGCAGAGAAGTTTTTAAAGAAATATCATACTAACCATAGAATTGCTACTGTTTATCATTCTCATACAAGTGGTTTGGCTGAATTATCCAATCGTGAAATTAAAAGAATATTGGGAAAATTTGTAAATCCAACCAAAATGGATTGGTCAATCAAACTTGACTATGCTTTGTGGACTTATAAGACTGCATATAGAACTCTTATAGAAATGTCTAATATTTGGGAAAGCGTGTCACTTTATAGTTGAACTTGAGCATAAAACATATTGGGTTATTAAAGAATTTAATTATGATTTGAAGGATGCTGGTGAGAAAAGATTATTGCAATTGCATGAGCTTGAAGAGATAAGGAATGAATCTTATGAAAGTGCTAAGATTTACAAAGAAAATATGAAGATGTGGCATGATCGGAGGATTCTTACTAAAAATTTTCAACCAGGGCAAGAAGTTTTGCTTTATAATGTAAGGTTAAGATTATTTCCAAACAAACTTAAGTTCAGGTGGATGGGCTCATTTGTTGTGATGAAAGTTTATCCCTATGGAGCTGTAGATATCAAAGATCCTAAAACTGATAAAATATTCAAAGTGAATGGTCGCAGGCTGAAATCTAACTTTTTAGTTGACCAACTTAAATTAAATGAATTTATGATGTTGGGTCAACTAGAATAAGCACTGGTTATGTCAGACTGACGACGCTAAACCCGCTTTGTGGGAGCCAACCCATAATTATATGTGTGTTTCTTTTTATTGTTATGTTTTTATGTGTGATTTAGAAAATTCTGGTTGTATTTTGAATATATAATGATTTATTGATTATTCTAAGACCTTAAACGATAACTTAGACATGTTAGAACACGTATTTAGACATCAAGTTTACGTGTATTAAATTGAGCACTTGCGCTTAAGCGCCAATATCCGACGCTTAAGCGCGACGGATAAAAAACATGTGAAAATTTTGGTTTTTAGAAGTTTTAACTGAGATTTGGTTGGATTAAATGTGTGAGACAGTTCTAAGACATGCCTAGAAGTTTTAGGAGTTTAGAGGCTATAAATAGAAGGGTATGAGGAGAAGTATCAACACACTTCCATTTAACCCTAAATCCAAAGTGAAAAAGAGAGATTTTTGGAAAAAAAATTCATCTTGGGAGAATGATTTAAAGAAGAAGGAGGAAGCAACGAGGAAGAATTTTATTAGTCAGAGTGCACAAGAGTTATACAACAGTTTCCTTGCCATTAGTATCGAAGGAATATCAGTGAAAATCACTAAAATTGAGGCTGACGTGGCTTCAATTGAAGCAAAAGTGATGGAAGTTAACACACATCTGGATCATATGGGATGACAACATAAGATGCAGTTTAGTCATACCTGTTTTATAGAAGAAGCAGACAAGGCTATGTATTTAAAGAACAAGTGGATTGAAGAAGATTCAACCAGAGTTATTAACCATCGTCCGTTCTTTCAGATTTATATTCCAAATGGCAAAGGAGAGACTAATGATAGGACAAGAGTCATTCCATCAACTGGGAAATGGAATTAAGTTTGTGGTTTAATGTTGATTATTAATGTTAAGTGTGTTTAGTACATTATCAATGTGATGATTGTCCAGGGTTTGTTAGGAATTTTCTCATTGGAGACTTTTTGGATTGAGAATTTATGTATTTAAAAATGTTTGTAATCGTTCGTGAATGAATATAAGTGTTTGTTTATGTTAAATTTTGTGTTATTTTGCATTGAATTGAATTAGTTAAGATTGGTGAATTTTGAGTAAGAGGGGAGTTGAAAGGGAAGAAAATGGTTATTATAGAATTATGAGACCATGTAGGGTTGGTTGACTTAGGCTAGGAGTGCATTTCATTTAAATCGAAAAAATCAAAATTTGTGCACTGGCGCCTAAGTGCCGAACTATTTGCGCTTAAGCACCGGTTCACGAAAATCAATTCTCGTACTGTTTTAAGTGACGAATCGGTCCGAAAAGGCCATTATCGCACCTTGTCGTTGCCTTCAACCTCGGGATTTTTGCGATTTTGGAGCTAGGGCTTACCCTATTTTGAAGATTTCTCGGTGGTTTGGAGTAATAATTGCTAGATTTGATATCATTGAGGTAAGAGCTTCACTTCTATGTAAAAATTTTTGATTTTCACCACGTATTTTGAGCACGTTCATGAGCTACCCGAAAATCACTATTCATGGTGAAAGATTGAGAAAAAGCTTTGGAAAATACATGGATTTGATAGTTTATTCTTTTAGGAGTTAAATTTAGTGATTTAGAGTCAAATTTGGAATTTATTTTGAAATTTATACAATTTTTTTGAAATGGCACCAAGAATATGATTCAAGCAAGTTTCTTAGTTCGAGAGCTCAGGATTGATATAGTGATTCACTGCATTTGAAAAAGTTGATTCTTAAGCAATGTTTTAAAAGTCCAGGAGGAGCTGTGGAAGATTTGATTGTTTGCCGTTAGTGGGAGCGGTTTTGTTTTTTTTTCCTGCTATTGTAGTGATTTCTGTTGTGCGGGAGTTCTATGAAAATCTCCCTAAAACTGAAGAAGAAGGAGTCATGGTGAGGGAAAAGATAGTACCTTTTTCACCTGAGGTAAAAAATCAATTTTATCATTTGCCCCTGAGCACTTTGTGTTTTTATTCAAATTATAGTCCTAATGAGGAGGAGCTAGATAGGATTATTTCATCTTTGACTGCTAGAAGAGGGCTTTGGAAAATTACAAATCAAAGGAGAGTTAACTTTTCCACTTTGAAGTTGGATACCACTGCGAAGACATGTCACTATTTTATTTCTGCTTGTCGGCTGCCTAGAAATCATCTTAGTGAAGTGACCCTGATTGAACAACTTTGAACTATTGCTTCCAACAGTTCAAACCCATCGACTTGGAGCTTTGATTCATGGAGTTATTACTAGTTCTATCGTCGCTGCTACTACTGCAGGTTTAGGATTTGCATCCTTGATCTTTTATTTATGTGAGAAGACTGGAGTTTGGTTTGACAGTTAGAAGGAGATCTTGCAACCTCTTAAGCCCATTACCAGTGGGAATGTGAAATCTTATTCACATCATTCCATTTTTGGCTGAAGAGGAGGATTTTCTAGTAGTGCTGCCGCTTCTACATCGCAAGCTTCTACTTCACGTGCTTCTACATCTCAGGGTCAGACCTCTGGATATGATTCTCATTCACAGCTATTGGATAGGGTATTGAGTAATGCCTTTTATACCATGAAAATGTATCAAACTTAGAAAATTTTGCAGTGCATATGGATAGATACATGAAGATACATAGTGATTATGAGGGTGAATTCAACTTAGCTATGAAAAACTTCATGAGAGGTAATTAGGATGTTGTATTTCTTCAATACCTCAGGTATCCACCATATGAGCATGCAACTACTTGACATAGTGATGAGAGTGATGCAGAGGATGAGGATGATTAGCTTGGATATATAGTTTTGTTTGATTTTTAGTTTGTTTGTTGTTATGAACTATTGAAGGTGTAGTTATTTTGTACTTTTTGTTGTGTTTTCAGTTGATATTGTTGAGACTGTTAGTTTTTGTTGTGCTTTGTTTAGTAGACACTACTGTGATGTATTTGTATTTTAGTTAATAGTTATTATGCTTAGTGGTAGTAATTGTGTTAACTGTGTTGTTTATTATAGTTGGTTAGTTTGTACTGAACTTAATTCTGGATCTTAGGAAATATAGCTAACTTTTTACTTAAAAGCTGCATGTTTAAAATTTTCAATTCACTACCAGAAATTTTTTTTTATGTTGCAGTATTGTGTGTTTGTTAGTGTGTTTGTTTACTTTTATGTTATACTTCACTGCATAGAAGTCTAATGAATCTCTACATGTTAAGTANCACTCAGGCCTAAGCATGCTCAAGCTTATCATACAAGGAATCACAGAAATTTTGCATGAAGATTCTATGCAATGAGCTCGTCTCTTTCTTTCTGCCTCTCAAGTTTTGGATAGGAGTAACTCAGAACAGAGAAGAAAAATGGGAGTTTGTATCTATGTTTGCTGCAAGGAGTGGCGACGGTACAACGACGACGAGGCAGGAGGCCGAAGCTCAGGCCGACTGAGAGAAAAGAAGAAGGCGACGAGAAGGCCAAAGTTATGTGCAGGAAATAATCGAGGTCGGCTGGATCTGGTCGCCAGCGTTGGAGGACACTGACGGAGTGTCGCCGGCGAGAAGATAGGGCCGCAGGTGCGGCTGGCCGAGAGAAAAGCAACGAAAGTGGCAGCTCGGTCTCAGCCAGCGGCTTGAAGAAGGATGTCGGAGGTGGCGGCTCTGAGTTACGCCAACAAGGAGGAGGACCGGCGTCGTGGGATGCGCCGGCGAGGAGAGAGAGGGAGCACCGGGGAGGTTTTCGAGAATCGGGAGGGAGGCCGAGAGCGGGAGTTTTTCCTTTTTCGCATCCATTCGAGGAGAGCCTGGGAGGGAAAGAAAGCTTGCCATCTGATTTGGAGAGATGCGTTGTTTCTCCATATATATATATATATATATTTGTAATTTATTTTATTCTTTTCTTATGAGAGAGAAACTCAAGCTTTATGGGAGAGGGTGAGGCGTGTGTGTTGCTTTTTTAAAAGGATAATATTTTTAAATATTATATTATATTATCATAATATAATAATATTTATTACTAATATTATCATTTTCGCATATTTCGTCCAAACACATCATCATTTTGAGATGAAGGCCCTCTCTAAATAAAATTGACGTTTCAGATGCTCTGGTGTGGTTTGTTTTATCATTCGGGGTCATTTGGGTTACTTTTTCGATAATCGTGCCCAAAATGATAATTTGTGCACTTTCACCCCGCCCGCGAAGCCGTAGTGAAGTGGACGTCTCCCGTAAGTGAAATCGATGTTCCGAACACAATGGCGGGGTCCATTTCATCATCCAGGGTCATCTAGACAACTTCGCCGACGATCGGGTCAATTTGAGTCAAATTCATGCATGGCGCGCGATAAGAAATTTTCACCGATCACAGGTGGACACCCTATACTTATGACATCCAAAAATTGATGCCAACAACGACTATGGCGACATTAGTGTAGCACAACACTTCCCATCGTCGTCGCATTATCATCTCTTCAATTATTGTCGAAGGATTATTTAATCCTCGATTCACTAATCCTCTTTTTTCGATTAATCTCCTCTTTGTCAGCACTTTGTTGAAGATTTGTTGCGCCTCAAAACTAATGAACTTTTTTCGGTTGAACACTCGAAATCCTGCTTTTTCAGTTGAATTAGAAGCCATAGGGATAAATTTGGTGGAGTTTTAATTCATTTTTGGGTAATACGAATTTAAGAACCGGGCTTGGAAGTTTATNATCTCCTACACCAAATGCCATATTTAATTGGGCCAATTGGCATGCCTAACCTAGCCCAAACC
>JXCR01148663.1:242134-298793 GCA_002079205.1 Phalaenopsis hybrid cultivar | reverse complement strand
TCAAATGAGCCTTGCCATGACTCACCTTAGACCCTAGGGTTGAGTCCCAAGCCAGCCATTNNNTACTTGGCCTTAGGATTGACCCTGGGTGTTGGTTTGGAGTTAGGGTACACAATATCCTCACAATATTTTTGCTAAAACCAATCCATAAGGACCCAAAATGAGGATTTCATTGATTCATGGTTTTTTCGAATGGATATTTATCCAATTCTATGTGAAATGCTTAACTTAGTCTTTTGCCCCTAGGCACCTTCAACGCGTATCTAATCCAATTCTATTTGAAAAGCCTAACTTGGTCTTTTGCCCCTAGGCACCTCCAAACTACCTAACTTCATTTGAAAAGCCTAATTTGGTATTTTGCCCCTAGGCACCTCCAAATTACCTAACTGCCCTTGAGACCGAAATTTGGCCAAAATTCCTAAATTCTGCCAAAATACCTAAAATTGATCAAAACACATTTCAAACATTTGGCCAAAATTCCCAAATTTTGCCAAAATACCCAAAATTGATCAAAACACATTTCAAACACTTGAATACATCCAAATTTGCCAAAATTGACAAAAATTTCCAAAAATGGCCGAATTACCAAGATACCCCTTCATGGCCCAAAAAGCTAAAAAATTCCAAAAATTCCTAAAAAATCCTAATAAATCCAAAATATTCCCAATTTCATTTTGTCCAACTACACCATGGTCCAATTTGGTCAATTTGACCATTTTTTGACAAAATCCCCAAATTAGCCCCAATATTGGCTAACATCTCAAAGTTTGACCCAAGTTTAACCCTACATGCTTAACTTAAGTCTAAATCCAAATCCATTAAAACCCACCCAAATTGACCGCCAAATCAACTTGAAAACAACTTTCATCCTTCATGAAAGTTGTTCATTATGATGTTTTACACCAAAAACAACAATCAATTTGTNGATAAATATTATAGTAAATTTAAGTAAAAAGTTTTTAATAATAAAGGTCAATTCTAAAGTTAAAGATATTTGTTATGATAGGATAAGGCTATGTTTATCTATTTTAGGTAAAGGAAAATTGTATTCTTGAAGTGTTAAGAATTTTAGAGTTTCATGTAAGAAGAAAGGAATGAGGCCTTAANAAAAGTTTTTAATAATAAAGGTCAATTCTAAAGTTAAAGATATTTGGTATGATAGGATAAGGCTATGTTTTTTTTATTTTAAGTAAGGGAAAATTATATTTTTGAAGTGTTAAGAATCATGTAAGAAGAAAGGAATGAGGCTTTATGAAAAATCATAAACTAGTATCACTTTATTAAATAAGGAGAGGTGTGGAGTTTTAAATTTAATAAGAGGATAGTGAAGTTCAAAACTATTAAAGGCTATTCTGATATAGTAATCCTCACCTGAAAAAGGAAAAAGTAAAAAAAGGGGATTAAAAAGATCCTAAAAAAAAAATAAATGAAAAGGAAAAGGAAAAGAAAAAAATGGGTTAGGAGAAGCTTAAGGAGATGCCTAATCAAAAATTAGCTTCACTTGAATCAACTTAAGGAAGGAGCTATATTACAATCTAAACTTGTATTGAAGTAATAGTAGCATTCCTAGTAAAGTTTTCATGAAGTTCTTTTTCATATGAATGTTCTAAATGTTTTTAGCATGACAAATTACAATTCTTCTTGAAATGAATAGAGATTCAAAAATCTTAAATTTAATTACTAGATATTCCTAGACTTGGAGTTGGAACCTAAGTTATTAAAGGTTTTTCTTAATTATTGCTATTCTATTTATTGAACTAAAGTATAGAAGTGATAAGTTAATCTCTATCCTAAAGTCATATGCTTTTATGTAATAAAAGTGTCACTTCAGGACAAATAACATTTAAGTTTGGAAGATTTAGATACACAAAAATAATATACTATTTTAAGTACTTTTTTTATGTCTATTTTTGGTGATATTGCACTTTAAAGAAATGTGTTTTTGTGTTTTTGTTGCAGGTTTACCATTTTTATACATTTGGAGCAAAAATGGCAAAAGGAGCAAAATTTGGAGAAAAAACAACCAATTTAGGGGTTTGGCGCATGATGTGCCAAAATTCAGAGCGCTCAGATGCAACTTTTTCAAATTAAGGTAGTTCAAGACAAATTTTTCGTGAATTTTCAAAGAGACACATGTTCTAAACACCCTATGGAGCAATTCAATGCGTCTAGACACTTTGGAAGGTTCTAATTTGAGGGATTTAATTCTTGGATCAAAGAGAAACATCTTTGAATTCAAAGATTTGACTTTTAAAATTTGGAGGGAAATTGTAACTCTTTTCAGAGGAGGTAGCCCAAATCAAAATCAAGTTGGAGAAGAACTTCAAGAGGGGGGCGAAAAAAGATAGGTGGCGTGAGAACCAAGAGAGAGAGAAAGAGAAGGAAAGTCAAGGGCTTGGAGATTGTCTTCTAGGGTTGTAAGAAGAGAAGGAAGGTGAGAGATTTCTTCTTCATTACACTTCTAAGAGAGAAATGAGAGTGTTTGTAAAGAGAGAAAGACTTGGAGAGAACTTCTGGGGATTTGCTTGGGAAGGATTGTGAGATAAATTGTATTTTTCATTTCTTTTTTTTTTAAAACTTGTTTTTATATATGAAGTCCGTGTTTTATTGCATCATTTTCATGAATTCTGAGTAGTCCTCTTTATCCTTCTCCCTACTTTGAATAAACGGTTTTGTGAAGAATTGATTTTCTTTTCTATGGTTTTAAATGTAGATAATTTGTGATGATTTTGACTTCGATCTTCATTTACTTTTCGATCTGTCCAATTGAATTGTTAAAATATGTTGAGAAACATATGTTCTAAAAAGGGGACATGATTTATACAACAAAGGTAAAATCACATTTAATTTCATGGGAGTGTATGTCATCCATGGGATTGAGTGCAAATAAATAAGGAAATATACTTCGTTGGATGTAGAATTGGAAGATTTTAAGGTGACAGATTAGAATCCCAATTTTTTTAGTTGATTAGAAACTAATGCAAGCATGTTAGCCCTCAGTTGAGGGAGTTGTGGGAGATTTGGAGTGACAGTCGATATCCTCCCAGCCTAACCATCGAATTAGGGACCAAACTCTGGATTATTCAATGTTCTTTATAGCACTCAGAAGAGAGTAGAGAATAAGATTGCTCTTGTTTGGCACAAAATAGTTTTTAGATATATTTTTAAAATGATTTCAATTTCTTCACAAGCCATATTTTCATTGTAAATAGGAAGGGTGTTTTCTAATACTTGAACTTTTCATCAACAAAAAACCTTTGTTTTATTTCAGCAATTTTACTTTTGAAAGTTTAGCATCTAGTTTAACTTAACTGTTATAGTCGTAAATTTGCATATTTAGTAGCATTTTACTTGAGTAATTTAACATCAAACTTCATACTTTACTTTGTTTTTTATTTTTATTTTAATTTAAGAATAGATTATTAATAGCTAGCTTATATATATTTATAGCTTCCCTGCGGGATTGATATCTATGACTCCATTAGAGTCCTGTATTACTTGAACGATACGTATACTTGTGTCATATGTAAAAGGGAATTGGGAGTTTAAAAGAGGTTTTAAAGATAAATTATTTTCATTAAAGTTACATTATTGTTTGGGTTACATTGCATATTTATTATCAATTTAATCTCAAATTTTTGCGCATCGGTTGCCTCCTAAGATTGCGCTTGGTTTAACATCCTAAGTATGGCGAAAAAGGCTAGGATTGAAATTCGAATTTTTTAATCCCCAATAAATCACCCAATATTTTATTAGTCCTGTAGTTTTTACTAAGTCTTCAAAATTTAATTTTTATTGCAACTTTTTCTCTCAGTTTGATAGCAGTCTTCTAGAGTGTATGCAGGGCATTTAATCAGATGATCATTCCTAAGTGTATTTTCTCAATCAAAAATCCTTCGAATTAATTCCTCTATTTGCATATCAGTGTTTTCCTTGCAAGTTGAAAGAAATAGGTCCCTATGAGATCGTTCAAGGTCTCATAAACTTTTGTTTGGGCTCTCCCTTGGCTTTTTAGGTTTTGGCTCTAATTTTATTGGATCACTCTTCTATCTGGGCTGTCTTCCAACTCTATTCCTTTGAGAACTTCTATGGGTGATACTAGAAGCTCAACTATCTTCCTCACAATGCAAGGGGTAAATGAGCACATTCTTGTTCAATCATTCCAACCAAAATCATCTAACTTGAGCAGCTACTTAGAGACCAACTATTCAAATTCAAAGTTATGACTCTCCACTAAATCTAACATTCTTTGGCATACTAAGCTAACTAACAGCTCCATTTGATTTTCTATATTTCTTAATGCTACATTTTGTCTTTTTGATAGAATTAGTAAATTTATTGACAATTCATTTAAATTCTCATTATCTTCAAGGTAGTCACTATTTTAGTTAATTCAATATTCTACAAGATTGATATCGAGGTTCTACCACTTTTTCTACATTCATTTCTAGTCAAATTAAAATTTTGGTAAGTTGACCAACTTAGGTTGTAGGTGTTAGAATATGGGTCATCAAGCTTAGCTACTATGGCATGGTGTTCAAAATTTATGTGAATGGTAGCCATCAATGGGTCAGAATAATCCAAAAAAAGTATAAATTAGTTTTCCTGAAGGTTTATCATTTAGTGTTCAACTTTCATGTGAAAGCTAGCCATCAATGGGTTGGTATACTTCTAAAAAGGTATAATTTTTTTTGCCTGAGCATTTTCCTTTATGAAGTGTTGAAACATTCTTTTTTAGCTTTTTGGCTTTTTTTCATCTTTTTATATTTTAGCACCTGCAAGAAAACACAACAATAATAAAAGTGTAAGAATATATAAAATTAATAGAAAAAGTAAAAATAAAATTGCTAAATCTAGATTCTTAGAAGTTCAACTACAGTTCTCCAAAAAAAAAAATCTTCTTAATGTCTTTCCCCTACAACAACACTGAAAACCTGACAGCCTAAAAAGTTGTGGTAAAGAAAATCAGCTGAATCAATCATGTAAAAATGTTAAGTAGTAATATGGTTAAGGGCTACTTCATACCAACACTATGAGGAAAGGTTTAAGAATTATTCTAGAGAGTGTTTCTCTTGTATACTACACTTAAACCTAGTTTAGCATGATCACAAACAAGAAGTGCATTATGAAAAATAAGAGGTTGTTATCTAAAATCCTACTCAAAAGCACAAAAAGAAGATAGCAAGGTTGGAAAAGATTAAAAAAAAAGTAGTAGATAAATCTTATAATTCTTTAACGTGCTTATGTGATATAGGTGATGTGGTGGTTCGTGGTTTTCCTTGAGTTTCCTCAATGTGATAGCCGTCAACATGGATAGAAAGTATTTTTTATGCCTAAGCCTATACCAAATGAAGGTTAGAAGGCATCTCATAGATTGGTGTTGATCCCCTTTCTAAGTTACAATACCAGATAAATATACCGATTATTATCTGAATTTTGTGGTTAAGCATTTCATTCCTCTATGCAATGGACAAGAGTCACAGATCACAAAATATGTTAGCATCCTAATTGATCAAATCAGAAGTAAATGAAACTTACTGGTTAACACAATAACGAAAAGCTCTCATTCGTTAAGAAAATAATTCAAAAAAGAAATCATTTGAGAAAACCATGAAAATCACATAGCATGAATTAGAGATGCATGAAAGGAAATCATGCTACGCATGTTCAAAAGAACACCAGATTAGCATTCCATCGAAAATCATTCTTACAAGTCAGAACTTGCAAAATATTTTGTTCCCTCTTCCAAAATAGCAAACTCCTATCTCCTACAACAATTCTCTCAGAATATGTAAGAAAAAAGAAAATAAAGGGTAAGAAAAGCCTTTAGAAGCTCAACCCCAAGAGAGGAAGAGAAATCTAAAGAAAAAACTCTCCTCAAACCTCTCTCTCTCTCTCTACTCTCTAGCCATCTTTGATTCTCTTCTCCTTCAACAGAGAGCTTCTATCCATGCCCTAGCTTTTATTTATAAAGATCTAGCAAAATTTGGCATAAAAATACCTTTAAAAATGGGTTTTGGAGGTCAAGTTGTGTGACCACACCTAAAATATGTGTGGTCACAGCAAAAACTGGCATGGTAATGTTAATTTTGGGGTATCATGTTTAGATCAAGTGTGACTGCACTAAATATCTCTATTTCATTTGTTTTGACTCTATTTTATGTGTTTGTAACCTACAAAACAGCGCAAAGAACCTTTCACAAGCATAACAACACTATAAATGAGGTAAAATAGCATGTAAAAACTGTAACATGCAGTTAAAATCAAGTAAAATTAACTCATGTCAACTAAAATTCAGGATTATACATGCCTAGGCTGCTGTCAAAGGTGTGTTGTTTCTCAATCCCAAACCACCCTTATTGTTCAATATATTTTCACTTACAATTTTACTATTATCAAAAGTAAAACTAAATATTCTTTGTTAGGTATGGGCACTTTTGGAGCGCACCATGAAGAAGACATTATGACATCGAGCATGCTGTCATCGGCCAGTGTTGAGCGAGAGGCCTCAATGGAGATGGTAGAGACAGAGTCAGCTACTCCTCAATTGGCTGACTATTCTTCAACAATTTAAAATAAGGTTTGAGGCCAATCAACCATCTCTAATCACCCTCACCGAGATAGGACTTGAGTCTAATCACGTGCCTAAGCTAGCATCTCATGAAGTATATGTACCACCTAGAAGGGAAGGTCCCCACTGCAATCACAGTGTCCCACTAACTCTTCCTTCTCTTAAGAAGTGAAAAGGTTCCCCACTTTCATGGATTTCTTCACATGATAAGGAGTTGAAGGTGTGGTCTAGCCCAGACGAGTGGTATGCCATGATTAACACAAGGATGAACTTGCACTCTAATTCTCTAGCAATAGTGTGTCACCCTTTAATCATAGTTGAGGTCATTTAGTTCTGAACTTTTGAAAGTTTCTAAGGAGACTTGAACATCTAGAGCTTTATTATTAAATTAATAGTTATCAAGTGATGTCCTAGAAGGCCTTCATTATCAATCGATGTTGCTCGATCATGCAAAGGGAAAATTGGCTGCCACTGAGGAGAAGTTTAACACCTCTGATGCTCGAGTAAAAATGGAAATAAAGCGAGCAGCAATAGCCAAAAATTAGTTTTAAATTACTGAGGCAAAAATAATTTATTATCTAAATTTTTTTTTGGCTCTCTAGTGGGGAAATCAAACTCTGAAGGATGTGATGACAACAATGAAGCCTGGGAAAGAGTTTGTGTATGGCCTCGCTTGGCAGCATCGACTTGGCACTTCTCTAGCTATCAACCGGTTTGTGAAGAATGATCTTATAAGCCTAATGTGTTTTTATCTAAGAGAATTTGCAACACTTCTTTTTTATTTGAAAGAAAAGCGCAAGCAATGGAAGGCCCATAAAAGAAGACGAGGAAAGATGGGGATGTCAAGAAAGAGAGTGAGGAGTAAAAGAGTTTCGGTCGATTTCTTGTCATCATTTTGAAAATGATGTTTAATTTAATTTAATTAGTATACATATAATTTAAAAAATATATATATTATATTTAATTTTGTAAGATGTGACCAAATAGATCTCATATATAAAATAGTTTAAGTAATTGAGTGAAATACTACAAGTAATATGTTATCCTGAGAGATAAGCGTATGACTTGACAGTTGGCTCGACTACATATACTAGTAACTGGTATACATATAATCTTTTTGGCCTGTGAACATTTTATGTTACCAACAATTCACTCACCTCCTATAAGGATTATATAGGGTTTAGATTATTTGGGTTCCTAATTTTCTATGGAGGCAAGCCCTTATAATTATTTACATATTAAACGACCAAAGTCACTTAAGAAAATTCTTGATTATGATCAGGGATTTCGTCTTCAAGAATTCAAAATATGGTTTTCATGGTTTTTTGTAGAAAAACTCAAGTGCAAATGGAGTAAATAGAGAATATTTATTTATGGAACTCAAAGGAGAGAGAAGTAGGGAATGTCAAAAATTCTGATGAGAACCTCAATGACTTCTCAAACTATCCTGTTATTTGGCTTTACAATTAAGAAGTGAAGTTATTAGATGTTTACTCTTGCCTTTTATATGGAATTAGAGCTTACGTTTTCATGACACAGTCTTATAAATGGCCTAGAAAGATAAGAGGGTTTACATTGTACCAATCAAATAATCTCGGAGTCCTAGAGAAGTTAGGTCTTATATTACACAATCATAATTGTGCAAAAGCCTAAACAAACAAAGTGAGAATTTATGTTTTACTAGACAAACAACCTCGAACTCCTAAAAGTTTATGTTATTTAAAACTAAGGAGGTTTTTTCTGAAGTGGATCCATTTCATTTTTGAGTATTGGTCGTTGTCTAAATCCATCCTTCATTTGCTTACATCTTCATCATGCTCGTTCCAAACTCCTTGAGGTGATGGTTATGGGCTTAAGGCTTATGATTGAAATTGTAATTATGGTTGGATATCAAGGCTTTTTGTAGTGTTCATCCTAAATGGGTGTCCTACTATTCTCTACCCTAAAGGTGTTTTACAGGTATATTAAATAACAGAATAATAATATTGAATGTATAGACAAAATATGTGTAATAAGGCACAGCACGAAAGAAAGTGCAATAAAAAGAGACAAAAATAACAGTGTGTACATATCGCCTTTGTCATTTTTGTAGAAAGGTTAGTATTGTAAACAAAATGCAAACTTCAAGGAAAAGCAAGCAGATAAATTAAGTCAAACAAACCCATATGGAAGACCGGGGCTAAGTGTAAGAATTTCAAGTTATTGGGTAGACTCATAATTATCATTCTTGAAGTAATTCATAGGCAACTATCAAAAATATGTGTGTATAAAGTCCTACATTGACTAGATATTACCAGCAAGATGATCAAAGGAGAATAGTTCTTATCCCTAATCTAGGTAACTGACAAGTGGACATTTAGAATGTAACACCCAAAATTTATATTTTGTCATGTATATAAGTAAAATAGATTTCTTAGTTAGCAGTTGAAATATTACTTTTATAAGAAATGTATTTATATTGTCATTGTATGGGTATGTTTTATAAATCAGACTATCCACGAGTCAATTATGCTGTTAGGCCAGAACCACCAGTGGCCTCAAAATGCAAGGGTTATCTCTGGTCAAATGTCGGTGAATAGTAGTACCAATATTGTATTCTCAAATAGTCCTCGGATCAAGAGATACATTATTATTTTACCATCCCTATTTTATGATCAGATGCCTTTCTCATCACCGTCTGTGCCACCAAAACTACAACTTACACCAGCATATGATTCACATGTGGCAACATTTTAAATATCACTAGTTTCTCATAAGGGTCTGAATAACATATCCAAGACTCATACCCTTGAGCATTGTGTTTTACTGTAGATTAAGAGGCGATAGAATAATTCTCACTAATGCATGTCAATTTAAAGGGTCTCAGATCATATCTTGATGGGTCCTTAAATATTTCATTTTTTTTTGTTTAGTTTTAGTGGTTATTATATTTTGAGGATGATTTTCCTCAATAAATCATAATAAGCCCAAATATCCTATGAAATATCCAAAATCTCATAATGATATTTAGAGGATATTTTTGAACAAACTTTTAGAAATCTCTTGAACTATTCAAAGTTCATCATGCCTTGCTATATTGTTCAGTTTATCAACCGTTTCAATCTGCGCATTATCAAATTTTAAATTGTTCTTGGTGTTTTATGTCTTGATTAACTCATGAGTTAGGGTGTCGGTCAATTGTAGACGTTATGGTAAAGATCATATGAATAGAACCCAAAGCTTATATGTGCAAAGCATCAAAGAATTTACCTTCTTGCCCTTTTCTTTTAGGTCTAGGTTTGTGGTATCTCAAGATAATATTATCACTTAACTTTTTTTCTTAAATTACTCAAGTGCTTTCATTTTAATTTTCCATCAATCTCTTATGGGCTTAAGGAAAATCATGTAATTTCAAAAAATTTGTAAAGTATGTTTAATCTTTATTAAAAGGATTGTTTTTTTTTTTTTTCTGACCACTGTTTGGCGTTTAAATTAGTGATTTATTGATCTTCTAACTCATTTCCTTCACTTTTGAATCATCCAAATTCTACTCTCTTTCTACTCATAATAATTCAAGTAATTATCATTTTACCATCTAGAAAGTATCATGAATGATTGCCACCTCGTTGCCCTTTATGTTTCAATCACCTTAATAAGTTAATCATCTTATTTTAATACCTTTCCCTTTTGTTTTAACTTAAAATTTTGATTAAATTAAACTTAGCGTGTAAAATGCCAAAATTACAATTATACCATTAGGATTCACACCCCTTAAAACTTTTATTTTTAATCAAATGACCATGAAAATTTACTAACCTATTACTCATAGAATAATTAAGACATCAGAGAAGAATTTATATTTTTTTGAGATTTGTTTTTTCTTATATTTAATCTTATAATTATGAATTTCCAATAGGAAATTACTTTGATTATCCAAAACATGTCCTCTGACAACAGAAAAAATTTATGTAGTTGCTAAAAAATAGAGGGTTATTTAGAGCAACTTTCATAAATTTTTGAATTATATTTTAATTTTTATCATTTTTTAATTAATTTTAGTAAATAAATATATAGTAAATATTAAAAAAAAAGATCTAATTTTATTTTTCATTAATGTCTTTGACTTTAGCGAACTCGAGATGTGATTTTGTATTTTTCTAAATTTTATTTTATTATTTTATAGTTAAATTAATCAATAGTTTGTACAAATATGAGAAAAATACATTTAAGTACTCAATATGCATTTTTAGATTTTTAAAAATTCATGAGAGCACTTAGAAGTTGTTGTCTCTAATTAT
This sequence comes from Phalaenopsis hybrid cultivar, assembly GCA_002079205.1. Lineage (NCBI taxonomy): Eukaryota > Viridiplantae > Streptophyta > Magnoliopsida > Asparagales > Orchidaceae > Phalaenopsis > Phalaenopsis hybrid cultivar. The sequence continues at coordinate 287,945 of JXCR01148663.1, read as the reverse complement.
AGAAAAAAAAATTTATTTTAAAATAAATTTATATTTTTGTAATTTTAATTTTTTTTTTAATTTAGAAATTACTTAGAAACACATTTTTAAATTTTACTTTCACTTTTACTTTTCATGAGTTCACTTCAGTGAGTTCATTAAACTTAATTTCATAATTTCCTGATTTATATTTTATTTTTATAATTTTTTAAGCCAATAATTTGTAAAGACAGAAAAATACACTTAGCTACTCAAAATAAGTTTTCTATCATTAAATTTTTTTAGTCATTTTAAATATGTAAATAGGTAAAAAATATAGTTTTATTTTTACAGCCCATTTTTATTTTCCATGAGTGTCTCTAACCTCAGTGAAGTCATTAGACTATACTTCATATATTTTTTTTAATTTTTATTTTATTTTTTATAATTATCTAAATGGATAGAGGTGATTATCATAAGAAAATTAGGGATTATCCAAATGAATCATAATCCATGAATAGTTCACACTTTTGAGCTAATATCTCTCTCGATACTTAACCAAATTGCATAGGATTTATTCCTAAACCTTCATCTAAGTGAGGTGGACATATTTATAAAGCTAGGTGGACATGAATCTTTTATTATCTTCATAAAAGACCAAATCATATAAAAAATGGGAGTTTTTGAGCTATATCTTTTTCTAAGAGGTGAGCCCTCAATTGGATTGGTTGAGAAGCTTTGCCTTGACACCACAAACCTCCTCCAATTATTTATTTGCTCTATGATTGGGTCTAGGTATGCCCTAGGACAAATGGTGAGTCGAGTCTGGTCTAACACTAGGTTAAAGTGTGCGAGAAAGAGAGTTTTTATCAGGAAAGTGATTTTGAAGTATGGTGAAGCTTTTGGAAGAGTTAATTTGAACTTTTGGTGGAGTTGGTGAGATGGACAAATATTTCCTAGTTTTTTCTTCAAAATTAGGATTTTGTGGTGGGGGTAAGTGGCTGAGAATGGCGGGGATGAGCTTCATATAGGTTTAGGAAGGGCTCAGAGCACTTTTGGTAGGGCTTCGCCATGGTTTGTGCACTTCACTCCTTTGGGGGTGCCCTATTTATAAGCTTGGCCAAGGAGCTCAATTATGATGGCCAGTGGGTGGAATAGGATGCCTATGTGGTGTTGAGGTGGAGGCAAGAATTCAATTAGAGTAAGACAAGTAGGATGAGTGTAATTTTTAATTTTTGCTCATGGCTGGCTCTCAGGTTTGGTTTTTTTGGTTGCCATAGTGGACAGTCAGGCCATGGGCGGTTACCATCAACCCATGGGAGGTCAGTGGTGGTTAGTCGTGAAGTGAATTGGCATGTGCCAATCAAAGTGGAAAAGATTTGAATTTTTTTTGGGGATTTTTGGTTTGAGTTATATATGTAGGTTGGGTTCACCCACCAAGGTGGCTAAGGCTAGTGGTGCTCAGCTTGATTAGTGTGTTCAAGTCCCCATCATGTGGATTTAGATTATTTTTAGTTTTAAGTGAGACATTAGAGTGGTTAAGCACTTTTTATGGGATCTTGAAAGAGGCTCCTGCTTTTGTTATATTTGGCATGATGGCTCACATGTGTCTTGTACATGGCTTCATGGTTTTCATGTAGCTTGGATGAAGCCACATGGCTTGCCCATGGCTCATGCAAAGCCTACATGGCTTACATCAAAGAAGGAGGGGAAATTTTAAGTATGAAGGCCAATTCCATAAATTCAAAATGGTTTTGATTAATCATGTCATTTCATACCTTAGGCTTGGTCAAATTTTTGATATGATGAAGAGGGGAAATAAATTTGTCATGTGGGCTTATTATTTTAATTAAATTTGAGATTTTGGGCTTGGATTAGTGGCCTTTTAAAATTTTTTATGGAAAGATTGGTTTTGGGCTTAGAGTTGTTTTAAATGGAGTTGTAAAATTTTCATGTGGAATTTCATAAGGCCTTGAGTCTATCATGGTGAAATTTAAGACTTAGGATTGATGAATTTGAATTTGGCATGTGGGTTTAGTTTTGGTGTCTTTTGGGTTCAAAGTGAACTTGTGATGAATTTGGATTTATGTTTTATAGAAAATAGATTTGTATTTAAAATTGGGGAATTTAATTTTTACCTTGGATTTGGGAGAATTTGGTGGAAATTGGGAATTTTGGGGATTATGGGTACATGGGGTGGAAATTGAGTAAATTGGGATCATTGGTCAATTTTGGGGATGGATTTGGAGGCTTGGATTGGTCATGGTGGAGTGAATGTAGTAGTTTAAATGTGTATGTAGTGTGATATAGGTGTGTATGTAGGGTAGAGTGAATGATGTGTTGGGGGAGGTATGGGGTGATGTGAATTGTAGTGGTGTATAGGTTGTATGTGAATTTTTTTATAGGATATGTGATGTGGTGTATGTGAATGTGTATGTATGGGATATGAATGTGCATGTGGTGATGTGAGTGTGGGTGTATTTGCAAGGTGGACTGAGTGTCAAGTCATAAAGGGCCCCTTCAAGTCTTTGTGGTCCTATGGGAACTCATTTTTTAGTCTCCATATCCTAGTTTTAACCAACTCAACCAAGGATTGAGTGGTTTAAGACCACCCATGTGTGACTTCACCGAAGAGTCTACAGGTGGTTTGATCTTCTAAGTTTGGTGGGTCCCATCACTAGTCTTCTGGGGTAGTCAGTAGAAAAGTCCTATGACTAGATCCCAAGCTCTAAGGGAAGAATTTAGACCTCACAAAAAATGAGGTCAACGAAGAGCACCAAGAATGATGGAGGGTTTTTGAATGCTTTATCTTCTCTTTTTTTTGCATTTGAAATTTCTTTTAAGCATTTTTTAAATCATAGACATTTGTATAAAAGATGTTTTGTAATCTCTTGTTCAAGAAATTGAAATTAAGTTTTATATGTCATCGGGCATATTAAATGGATCTTGTTGTTTCCTTCATGAAGGTAACGCTGAGACTTGTTGTCAGGATGATTTGCACCCTACTCACCTCATACTTTGTCACTAATGAGTAGGGAGCCACCTTCAGTGCTTGACCTATGTCGAGTTAAGGGACATAGATGTTAATAATGCTTGAGTATTAAGGGCTAATTTTTGTCTCTAACCAGTTGAATGTCTTTTGTACTTATTGATCATTTTGAGAATTTTAACTAATTAGAAATCTTATGGTATTATCAACTTTAGAGAACTTCTATTAATTGGACTTTTTGCATCCTTGTTAGTATTGAAGCGTCTCAACCTATAAGAAATCTTTCATTGTTGTCAGTTTTGTTATTTGGGTTGAAGTTCCCTAAGTATTGGCCATGCGTACGAAATCCTTATGTTCTTTGAGTATGATTTGAACCCGGTATTACACACGTAGTTAACTGAATCATGCTTTTAATATTTTGTCGAAAAGTATGAGATTTTATAATAGAACTTTTATTATTTTTTACTCATTATGATAATAGAACTTTTTAAGGGAAAATTTTATTGGGGTCATCTCCACTTCAAATTTAAGGGATGACCTTCCTTGTGTAAGTCTTTAATTTGTACACTCTGGTGTTATTCTCTAATCAATAATGAATGGGCTAGCCCAAGTTGGGTCTAGCTTGCTGACTACCTATCCATGTATAGCTTTTCGGCTTTCATGAGCACATCCCTTAAATGTCTTCTCAAAAACATGTTTGTTATGGTAGCAAGCCATTCTCATTTTAACATTCTCCTACTCGAGTGCTAATTTAACCCACTTTTCTCTAGAAGATTAAGTGCATGAATTACAACTTCATCATTAACATTTGCTGCTAAGCTATATTTTCTTAATCAAATGATGAAATTGTGACAACCTTGTGGCTGTGGTGATTATATTCAACTGGCTTAGTTTCTTCCATTCTATGTGACAATATAAACAAAGTCTACCTAATTGTTATTGTTGGTGTTATTTGAACTACTCATATGACCGATAAAAGGATCTGGATCCAATTTTCTTTAGCTCCTTCAAACTATTTATTAGCAGATTTAGGATGACTTTGTTGGCCACCTCAACTTGACCATTTGTCTGATAGTGATATATAGATGCAAAAATCAGATTGATTTCTTGGCTTTGGCAAATTCTTTACTCCTTGTTTAACAAACTACATCTCATTTTAAGTGATGATAACCAATGGCAATCCATAGTTACATATAAGATCTATTTAGATGAATTTTTTTATTACTTTTGTTATAATTCGAACAAGCGCCTTAGTGATTATTCATTTGGAGAAGTAATCCACACTGACAAGAAGAATTTGGACTAGCCTCTAGATGCTGAAAATAACTTGAGCATGTCTAATCCCCAAATAGTGAATGTTCAAGGGTTAAAGAGTGGTTCCAGCTTGTGTGTTGACTGGTGTTGCACTGGTGCCTACCTCTAGTACTATTTGTTTCTCTTAGATATTTCTTCAGCATCTTTCAGAAGTTTCAGTTAGAAGTTGCCTTTTTGTTGTACTCTATGTATTTATTTATTTTTTTGAATGACTTCCACATTCCTCAAAGTATATTTTATAGAGGATTTATTCTATTTTATCTTTCCCTAGGCATCTTAAGTATAGAAAAGTAACTAACTTTCAAATAAGCTTCCCTTCAATCATAGGATATTGTGTGGCTTTAACTTTGAATCTTCTTGGGACCGTAACCTCTTTTAGGATTTTTTCTATCTCTAAATAATGGATGTAAGGGATTAATCCAATTTTTTAATCCCTTGGTCTCTCACTTTATGTCAGCTGGATCAATCTTTTGGATTCCCTTTCTTCTAAGCAAATACACTTGGATAGGATGTCATTTGTTTGATTTTCCTCTTGGGTGATTTGCTCAATTATGAAGCTTATAAACTTTTAGATTTTCATCTTTTCAACTTACTCAATTATCTGGCCATCAGCCTGTCTCAATCCTTGAAATTTCTGCTTACTTGGTTCATAACCAGTTGTGAATCAAATTTCACTAGAAGTTGTCGGTTGTTCATCTTATGAGCAAAGCACAACCAAATTATTAAAGAATCATACTTGGCCTAGTTGTTGGTGAGTTCAAATCTAACTTCAAGTGAGTGGTAAAGTGATCACCAAATAGACTGGTCAGAGGGAGACCGAGTTCTTCCCCTGTCTGGTTAGAAGTTCCATCAATGTGCAATGTTCAGGTTTGTCTATTAGTAGTTGTTCCTTCACTCGACTCACCTTGCTCAAGAAAATATGCCATGAAGTTTGCTATCATTTGTGACCTTATTGCAATCCAGAGCACATAAAAAATGTCAAACTTAATGAGTTACAACATCCATTTAAGGAGTTGATCAAAATGTTGCAGCCAAGTAAGAAAAGACTTGAAGTGTGGTTGGTGATGACTCAAATTGATTGAGTTTGGAAATTATGATCGGAGCCCACGAATAGAAACTACAAGAACAAAAGTTACCTTATCCATAATGGGGTACCTAAGCTTTACATCTCAAAAGACCCAATTGATGTAATAGAATAGGAGTTGCTTCACTAGCTCTTCTTGAACTAACACAGAGCTAATAGCTTCAGGCTCAACCAACAAGTTTAGAGATAGTTTCTGATTTTGTTCTAAACTTTGATGAAGTGGAGGCATTGCTAATGAATCATTCAATTTCTGGAAAGCCTACTCACATTCTTCCAAAAATTGGAGTTTTTTGCTTTCCTGATCTTTTTGAAAAATGATGCACATTTTCTTGGAGATAAATAGGCTCAAGCTTATGATCGAACTAGTTAGATTCTATACTTCTTTAGTGTTCTGAGTGGAAATCATTTTCAACACTACTTTTCCATGTTTTAGATTGTCTTTGATTGATTTTGGGGTTAAGAGATAACCAAGAAATTCTCCTATTGAGGTCCCAAAGATACATTTAAATGGATTTAACCTCTTATTATTTTTTATAAGGATTTTGCTAGTTTCTTTTAGATCATTTATGGGTTGTTCATCCATTTGACATTTAACTAACACACCATCCACATACACTTAAAAATTTTTACCCTTTTATTTAGAAAATATTGCATCCATGAGTTGATGGTAATAGCTCCAGTGCTTTTAAGCCCAAAGGACACTACATTATAATAGAATACACTCTCACTAGTTATGAATATATTCTTCTCTACATCAAGGAGTATCTCAATTTACCGGTACTCATAGAAGGATTCCAGGAAGCTCATCATTAAGTGGTGGCTACTAAGTCCATCAGGGCATCAATCCTTAACAATAGGTAGCTTTCAATCGAACAGGCATAGTTCAGGTTGATGAAGTTGACGCAACTCCTCCACTAACTGTTTACTTTTTGCCTCATCACCACATTTGATACCTAGGTAAAAAATTACGCTTCTCAGATGTACCTAGGTCCAATAGTTTCTATACCTCCTCATAGATTGGTTTGACTAAAGTAACATTAGAAGTACTCAACTTCTGTTTCATTAGCCTGATAGCATGATTATTGTTTAATTGATGGTAAGCAACATTGTCTAGTATCCTTGGCATCTCTGTAGCTAACCAGAAGAAAAACATCTTTGTGCTCTTGGAGGGTCTAGATAATGACATCTTTTGACCCAACATCAAAATTCTCACTTATTAGAAAAAAAAATATATTTTATTAAGCTCTTCATTGGCCACAAGGACCCTGAAGGATGGCCTCACTCGTCTCGAGGCCCCATTCACAAAGGTTAGTAAGGTTGAGTAGTTCTTTCTCCATGCTACAAATCTCTTAGAGGTAATTGATACGCCTAAAATATATAGTGTTTTTAGACACATTTTTATACCTATTTTTGATATATTATGCTTTAATGGAAGGTATTTTTGTTTTTTTCTTTGAGGTACAAGTAAAAAGGTGAAAAATTCTTAAAGGGGTAAAAAAGGATCAAATTTGGAGCAAATAGGTGAAAAATGTGCAAAAGTGTTTTGGCGTCTAAGCGCCAGATCTGGCGCTTAAGCGCCGGTTAAACAGAGAAGGCCGCACCTAAGCGCCAGAGGCCCCGAGCTTAAGCACCAATGGCAGTTGTTGGATGATTAAATTTGGTTTTTGCAAATTTTGGAGAGGTTTTTGAGGCATTGGCTTAATAGGTGGTTACAACCACCATGGACAAAAATTATTGTGAAAGGATGCATCTCTTAGGGAAATACATCGAATCAAGGCACATTCTAAAGCGATACCAAGGCACTTTTTAGAGAATTATAAAAGAAGGAAGATTGAGACTTTGAAAGGAGTCCTGAAAGTACTGGGAAAGTTTTGAAACTTCTAAAATTGGGGAGTTATTTGAAGAGATTTTCAGGCATCACATATTTATCCTTTTATTTTAGTTTAATATTAAGAGTATTGTGATAAGTTTTTATCTTTTTTTAGACTAATTTTGGTTTTAATTAAAACTTGTTGTTGGTTTGATAATGATTTTTACTTTTAAACTAAAGTGTAGTTTTATTTTCTCCATGGATTCTGAGTAGTTTCCTTTATCTTTCTTCTTAAAATTATAAGTGGTTTTATTTTCTCCATGGATTCTGAGTAGTTTTCTTTATCTTTCTTCTTAAAATGATAGGTATTTTCTCCATAGATTCTGAGTAGTTTTCTTTATCTTTCTTTTTAAAATGATAAGTAATTGTTTTCTCCATGGATTCTGAGTAGTTTTCTTTATCTTTCTTCTTAAAATGATAAGTAATTAGTTTCTCCATGGATTCTGAGTAGTTTTCTTTATCTTTCTTCTTAAAATGATAAGTAATAAAGTTGTTTTGTTTTCTCCATGGACTTTGAGTAGTTTTCTTTATCTTTCTTCTTAAAATGATAAGTAATTAAGTTTTGGATGGAAGTTGTGGAGAGTATTGATCTTTAATGTTGGAAGAAGTTGTGATGATTTAAATCCAAGTACTTCATTTACTTCTTGATTTGGTCAATATAGATGTTAAAATTTGTTGTGAGAACATGTAAGAACCTGGCTGGTATTGTCTCAGTCAACAATTGAAAAGAATCATATGAGGTTGTATGAATGAGAATGTAGTTCATAGATTTAGTGCAAATAAATAGGGAAAAATTCATTGAAGCGTGTAGATTTAAAGGACTTTAAAGTGACAGGTTAAAGCCCCCAACTTGTATGTTTTAGGTTCTAATACGAGATGTTAGCCCCCAGGTGGAGGGAATCGAGGGAACTCTAGAGAGAGAGCTAGTATCTTCCCGTGCAAATAAATAGGGAAATAATCTATGAAGGGTGTAGAGTTAGAGGACTTTAGAGTGACAGACCAACTTAGTTTATTAGTTTGGGGTTCTGATACGAGATGTTAGCCCCCAGGTGGAGGGAATCGAGGGAACTCTAGAGTGAGAGCTAATATCTTCCCTGTCTAGCTATTCTTCAGAACTATTCAAACTTTAAATTAGCCAATTCTCTTTATAGCATCTCTAGTAAGGGTAAGGAATATTATTTCTTCTATTTGGCATAACACAATATGCATACTTCCACAACTGAATTCTTATGCTTATTACTGATTCATGATAAGGAGAAAGATATTTTTATATTTAGTGTTTTTCTTTTACAAAAACTCAAGTTATCTTTTCAAGTTTGTTCTATTTTTTTCAAAATATTAAAAATACCAAAAATAATTAAACATTCTTTACTGCGAAAACGACTTTCGTTTAAATAATTGTCTTTTTGAAAATAGAAATTTTTTTCCAAAAAGTGCAAATTGCATATCTTCCCTGTGGGTTCGATATTTAGGTCTTAAGCAAAAAGTCCTATATTACTTGATAACGATACGTATACTTGCGCAAATTCTTATTTTTCTTCATGATCAAGTTTTTGATTTTGTTGTGAAATAAGAAAATATATCTGAAAAATATAATCAAAATTATTGATATACTATTGCATATAAGCAGTTTCGGGTTCAAGTTTTTGGCGTCGTTACCGGGGAAGTGAAGTGAAAATTGTAATGAATCTATTAATTTAAAAGCAAACTTCTATTTTTAGAAAGTCTTATTTAAACTTTAAGTTATTGTATTTTATTTTGTGTGCGTTTAGTTTTATTTTATTTTATGTTAGTGTATGTGTAGTTCAGGTTCTGAAGGACTAGTGCCCTACGATTCTTAATTAGAGAGAACTGTTAGAAAATCAGAAAAAACCAAAAAAATTAAAAATATTGAAAAATTCAAAAAAATTACAGAAATGGCAAACTAAAATGATCAAAATGCTGAAATTCATAAGAGTTTAGAGCTTTAAGAGATTATGTCAACCCTACTGTAGATGAACTTCATTGTAGCATTCAAAAACCTACTGTAGTACTTAATTCATTTGAGCTTAAACCTGATATTATCCAAATGTTATCAAATAATCAGTTTGGCGATCACCAATTGAAGATCCAAATTTACATCTTGTAATTTTCTAGAATTGTGTGCTACATTTAAATACGATGGTGTTTCAGATGATGTCATAAGACTTATGTTGTTTCCTTTCTCACTGAGGGATAAAGCTAAGATGTGGTTGAATTCGTTAGCACCTGGATCTATCAGAACTTGGGGTTATGTAGCATAAAAATTCCTTTCTAAATATTTTCCACCATTAAAAATTGTGAAGCTTAGAAATGATATTACATCTTTTAATCAGTTTGAAGGGGAATCTAATTATGAAGCATGGGAAAGATTTAAAGAACTCTTAAAAAAGTGTCCACACCATGTTATACCAGATTGGTTAATAATTCAAACTTTTTATAATGGATTAGTTAGGTCTCTTAGATCATTATCGGTGCCACTGCTGGTGGTTCATTAATTTCAAAACCATTTCATGACGCCTATGTTTTAATTGAAGAAATTGCTACCAATAATTTTCAATGGCCTTCTAAGAGGGTGAATCCTAAGAAAGTAGTCAATATTCATGAATTATGCTTTAATTGAAGAGATGGCTACCAATAATTTTCAATGGCCTTCTGAGAAGGTGAATCCAAAGAAAGTAGCCAATATTCATGAAACTGATGCATTTGCTTGTTAGCAATCAAGTTGCTGCAATTTCAAGGAAGTTAGACCAATTTGGAATGAATTTTTCTTAACCAATATCCATGATTGAAGAGTATTCATTAGGCCAAATGGTAGATTCTCAAGCATCATTAGAAACTTTGAATGTCATAAAGAATAAACAGAATAACCCATATTCAAATTATTATAACCCGGGTTGGAAAAACCATCCCAATTTTAACTGGAATAACAATTTGGGTGGTAATAATCAGCAATGGGGGAACAACCAAGTAAACCCATTGGGAAACTGGAACAATCAAGGGAATAATAATTATAGATCTGCTTATCCTCCAGGTTTTAACAAGAATACACAATTTAAGGAGATGAAGTTTTCTATAAAATAAGTGGTGTTACAAATGGGAAATCAATTACAAATTCAAGGAGCTACAATTAAAAACACTGAGAATCAACTTGGGAAAAAATGCAAGTTCATTAAGTAATAGATCCCAAGGAACACTTCCTAGTAATACTGAATCAAATCCAAAAGACTGGAATAAAGATCAAGTCAAATTCGTTCAACTTAGAAGCGGAAGAGAGTTGGAAGGTAGGGTTCAAAAAGAGATTGAAGAATCAAAAGAGGACAATCCAAAAGATTCTAAAAGGCTTATTTCTCCACTAAAAATTGATTTGGAAAAACCACCACCTCCATTTCCTCAGAGACTTCATCAACAGAAGTTAGATAAGCAATTTTCAAAATTTTTAGAAATAATTAAGTAGCTTACAATTAATATTCCATTTGTTGAAGCCTTAGAACAAATGCCAAGCTATGTAAAGTTTATGAAGGATATTCTCAACAGGAAAAGGAAGTTTGAAGATAAAGAGACTATTGCACTTAATGAGGAGTGCAGTGCTATAATTCAAAAAAAACTTCCTGAAAGCTTAAAGATCCTGGTAGCTTTACAATTCCATGTGCAATAGGAGAGATTTTATGGGAAAGCTTTATGTGATTTAGGTGCAAGCATTAACTTTATGTCATTATCAATATTCAAAAGATTAGGATTAGGAGAAATAACCCCTACTACTGTAACTCTGTAGTTAGCAGATTGTTCGATAACATCCCATAAAGGAGTTATAGAAGATGTCCTAGTAAAAGTGGATCAATTTATCTTTCCTGTTGATTTCATTGTGTTAGATATGGAGGAAGATAAAGAGATGTCTATCATTTTGAGATGACATTTCCTAGCCACAGGAAGAGCAATGATAGATGTGCAGAAAGAGGAATTAATATTGTGTGTCAATGATCAAACTATTACTTTCAATATTTCAAGATCAATGAAATATCCTGCAAAAGGTGAAGATGATGAATGTTATAGGATGGATGTTATAAGATATCTAAGTGATTGTCATTTCAAAACAACTTATGAAGAAAAATTTGAAGAAAAAGATTTGGAACACGAGTAAGAAAAGGAATTAGATCGATGTGAAGAACTTTTTAAGGAAGATTCAAATTATGTTCGAGAAAGTTTTGAAATTTTGAACACTATAGACAAAGTAAATCATTTTTTCATTTAATTGAAAAACCTCCAGAACTTGAGTTGAAGTTACTTCTTTAACATTTAAAATATGCCTTTTTAGGAGATTCCTCTACTTTACCAGTTATAATTTCCTCAAAATTAATGATGGAAGAAGAAGAAAGGTTGATGAAAATTTTGAAAATTTTTAAGAAAGCCTTTGGATGGACAATTCCTGATATTAAAGGAATCAGTCCTTCAATTTGTATGCATAGAATTCATATGAAAGAGAACTGCTAACCTAGGGCAAATCCTTAAAGGAGGCTGAATCATGTTATGAAAGAATTCTGTAAAGAAAGAATATTTAAGTGGTTAGATGCTGGAATTATTTACCCTATTTCAGATAGTGCATGGGTTAGTCCAATTCAGTTTGTTCCTAAGGCTGAAATTATCTACCCTATTTTCAGATAGTGCATGGGTTAGTCCAATTCACTGTGTTCCTAAGAAAGGAGGAGTAATTGTAACTATGAATGAACATAATGAATTAATACCTACTAGATAAGTTATAGGGTGGCGAATATGCATTGATTATAAAACATTAAATCTTACCACTAGATCATTTTTCATTACCCTTTCTAGATCAAATACTGGATAGACTAGCTGGGCATAAATACTTTTGTTTTTTGGATGGATATAATGGTTATCACCAAATACAAATATCTCCTGAGGATCAAGAGAAAATAACTTTTACTAGTCTTTATGGTACTTTTGCTTTTAGAAGGATGCCCTTTGGATTATGTAATGCCCCTGCCACATTTTAAAGATTTATGATGGCAATTTTTTGTGATTTAATTGAAAAAAGAATTAAAGTATTCATGGATGATTTTTCAGTGTTTGGAACTTCATTTGACTCGTGTTTAGAACATTTATCTAAAGTTCTTAAGCGCTGCGAAGAAACAAATTTAGTCCTTAATTAGGAAAAATGTCAATTTATGGTAGCAAGAGGAATTGTGTTAGGTCATCAAATATCAGAAAATAGTTTGGAAGTAGATCCTGATAAAATTCAAGTGATCGCTAATTTACCTTATCCAACAAATGTAAGAGAAATTAAGAGATTTTTAGGACATGCTGGATTCTACAAGCGATATATTAAAGATTTTTCAAAGATTGCTAAGCCTTTATGCCATTTACTAGAGAAAAATATAATTTTCAATTTTGATGAAGAATGTCTAAAAGCTTTTATTTTATTAAAAGAAATCACTGCACCAATTATAGTTTCACCAAACTGGGGAAAACCTTTGAATTAATGTGTGATGCTAGTGATTATTCTATAGAAGTTGTTTTAGGACAAAGATATGATAAAATTTTCAAAGTAATTTACTATGCTAGTAAAACTCTTAATGAAACTCAAATCAATTATACAACAACTAAAAAGAGTTATTAGAAATAGTGTGCTTTTGATAAATTTAGATCAAATTTAATTGGAACTCATTGTGTAGTGCATGCAGATCATTCTGTTATTAAGTACTTAATGAAAAAGAAGGATGTTAAACCTAGACTTATATGATGGATTCTTCTTTTGCAAGAATTTGATTTTGAAATAGTAGATCGAAAGGTGACTGAAAATCAAATTGTTGATCATTTTTCCAGGCTTGAGTTAGAAAAACGACTTTGTTTTGAAAAGGAAATTAATGAACATTTTCCAGATGAAAAATTGTTCACTATTAATGAATAACATGTTTCGTGATATGCCGACATTGTGAACTTTATTGTTAGCGATATTATACCCTGTGGAATGACATACCAACAAAAGAGGAAATTTATTTCTGAAGCTAAGACTTATTTTTGGGATGACACATTTTTATATAAATAAGGAAAGAATGTAATTATTCGAAGATGTGTACCATTAGAAGAAAATTATGAAATTATCCAAAAATGTCATAATTCTGATTTTGGGAGACATTTTGGTGTTGATAAAATAACATATAAAATTTTACAATCTGGATTCTATTGGCCTACAATTTTTAGAGATGTTAATGCTTATATCAAAACTTGTTGTAAGATGTCAAAGAGTAGGCAATATTTTTAGAAGAAATGAGATGCCCCTCAATTATATGCTAGACTGTCAAAGAGTAGGCAATATTTCTAGAAGAAATGAGATGCCCCTCAATTATATGCTAGAAGTAAGCAATATTTCTAGAAGAAATGAGATGCCCCTCAATTATATGCTAGAAGTTAAAATATTATGATATTTGGGGATTAGATTTCATGGGACCATTTATACCATCTTTTGGAAATTTATATATTCTGTTAGCAATGGACTATGTATCAAAATGGATAGAAGTTGTTGCTTTACCTCAATGTGATGCTCAAAGTGTTGCAAAATTTTTGAAAACAAACATATTTTATAGATTTAGGATGCTGAGAGTTATCATTACTAATGAGGGAAGTCATTTCAGAAATGTCTTATGGAGAAGTTATTAAAGAAATATCATATAAATCATAGGATTGCTACTGCTTATCATTCTCAGACAAATGGTTTGGCTGAATTATCTAGTTAGAAAATTAAAAGAATTATGGAAAAATTTGTGAATCCAACAGAAATGGATTGGTAAGTCAAACTTTACTATGCTTTTTGGGCTTATAGGACTGCATACAGAACTCCTATAGGAATGTCCCCATATAGGCTAATATTTAGGAAAGCTTGTCATTTACCAGTTAAACTTGAGCATAAAGTATATTAGACGATTAAAGAGTTCAATTAAAATTTAAAAGATGCTGGTGAGAAAAGATTATTGCAATTAAATGAGCTTGAAGAGATAAGGAATGAATCTTATGAGAGTGTCAAGATTTATAAAGAAAAGATGAAGATGTGGCATGATCAAAGGATTCTTACTAAAAATTTTCAGCCAGGGCAACAAGTTTTGCTATATAATGCAAGGTTAAGATTATTCCCAAGCAAACCTAACTCCTACTAAAAATTTTCAGTCAGGGCAACAAATTTTGCTATATAATGCAAGGTTAAGATTATTTCCAGGCAAACTTAAGTCTAGGTGGATGGACTCATTTGTTGTGATAAAAGTTTATCCTTATGGGTTCGGTGGATATTAAAGATCCTAAGTCTGAGAAAATATTTAAAGTTAATGAACATAGACTGAAACCTTATTTTATAGGGAATCGGCATAAACTTAATGATAGAATGATGTTAAGACAACCAGAATAAGCACCGGTTACATCGGGCTGACAACGCAAAACCAAGCGCTTTGTGGGAGGCAACCCATAGTTATCAGTGTGTTTTTATTTTAATTGTTGTTTTGTGTGTGATTAAGAAAATTGGGATAGTATTTTTGAAATTATTATGTGTTAGTAAAGATTTTAAGACTTTATTTAGTGACCAAGACATGTTAGCTTGAGAATTTGGATGTTAAGTTGACTGGTGCAAAAATGTGCACTGGCACTTAAGCGCCAGATCCGGCGCTTAAGCGTGACAGTTTAAACACATGTGCAAAATTAATATTCTAGAAGGTTTAACAGCCAATTAGTTTGTAAAAACGTGCCAAGGCAGTTTCTAAATGTGTCTAGGAGTTATTGGAAGGATTTAGGTTTATAAAGAGAAGGGTTTTGTGAAAGAATTTCACCCCAGATCATTTCTAGCCCTAAAAGTCTAAGAGAAAGTGAGATTTAGAGAAAATGTCTACATGGGAGATAGATTTGAAGAAGAAGGAAGAAACTATGAGGAAGAGGTTCATTAGTCAAAGTGCAAAGTGCACAAGAGATGTATAATAATTTCTTAATCGTTAGTATTGAAGGGATATCAGAGAAGATCAACAAAATTGAGAATTATATGGCTTTATTAGATACCAAGGTACTTGAGTTGCATGCACATCTAGAGCATATTGGATGGCAATTGAAGATGCAATTTAGCCACACAAGTTTTCTAGAGGAAGCGGATAAGGCGGTGTTCATAAAGCAGAAGTGGATTGAAGAAGATAGTATCAGAGCTTGTCACCACCGTCCGTTTTATCAACCCTATATTTCTCGAGAGACTAATGAAAGATAGGAATTTTTTTCCTTTGAATGAAGAATGGAATTAAGTTTAGTGTTAGAATTTGTGTGTTAAAAGTTGTTGTTTTCAAGTAGTTTAGGGTTTAAGTCTTATTTTTAGTAATTATGACTTCTTATATGTGTTTAATTGTGAAATGATTATTGTGTATTTGTATTTAGGAAAATTTTTTAATCCAAGACTATTTAGAGTGAGAATTAAGTGTATAAAGGTATTTATACTTGTTTGTGAATTAATATAAGTTTATTTGTGTGAAAATTTGTGTTACTTTTAGCCTTGAATTGAAATATTATTATGGAGAATTTTGAGAGAGAGGGGAGTTATAGGAAGTTGAAAATAGTCATTTAAGTGCTATGAGACCATTTAGGGGTGGTTTACCTAGGCAAATAGTGTATTTTATTTTAATTTCAAAATTTTGAAAATCATGTAGTGGCGTCTAAGCGCCACATCTCGCGCTTAAGCGTGAGCCAACTCAAGAGGCAGGCGCCTAAGCGCCACTTACCCGCGCTTAAGCGCCGGCTCACAAAAACCGGTTTGCGAACGGTTAAAAGTGAAATTTTGGCCCAAAAATCACCATTTTTACGCCTCTTGTCACCTTCAAACTCTCAAAATCGCGATTTTGGAAGGCTAGGACACATCTCAAGTGAAGATTTCTTGGTGGAATCAAGTGAAATTTACTAGATCCTAGTTCCTTGAGGTAAGAGCTTTACTTCTATGCAAAAATTTTGGATTTTCACTATGTATTTTGAGCACATTTGGAGAAATTTGAAAATTCACTATTCATGCTGAAAAATGAGAAAAAGATCTATGTAAATTGCATGGGAAGTGTAGTTTATACTTTGGAAATTTAGTTTAGTAATTTAGACTTGATTTTTGAAGTTATTTTTGGAATTTATAAAATTTGCAGAATGACACCTAGAATGAAGACGAGCAAAGGAAAGAGCCCTTTCCATTTGAGAAATTTTTTTAGTTTGAAGGCTTAGGATCGGTACAGTGATGCATTACAACCACGAAAACTAATTCGGGAGCAGTGTTTTAGGAATTCAGGTGGAAACGTAGAGGATTTGATCGTTCGCCGACAGTGCGAACGATTCTGATGTGGCAGTTATTTCTGTTGTTATGGAGTTCTATGCAAACCTCCCTGAGGCTGAAGACAATAGAGTCATGGTTCGAGGAAAGTTGGTACCTTTTTCACCTGACGTAATCAACTTGTTTTATCATCTGCCACCTGATACGTTATGTTTTTATGCAAATTATAGTCTGACTGAAGCGGAGTTAGACGAGATAATTTCTTACTTGACTGTTAGAAGTGGACTTTGGAAGATCATTAATGAGAGGAGAGTCAAATTCCCAACTTCAAAGTTATGTGCACCTTCAAAGGCCTGGCACTATTTTATTTCTACTTGTCCACTACCAACAAGAAGTGACCAGAGAGAGAGCGACGTTAAATTATTATATCTAGGAAGGAAAGCTCATCAACATAGGAGCTTTGATTTGTCAGAATATCATTAGTTCTGCCACTACCGTTACTACTGCATGTTTGGGATTTGCTTCCTTGATCTTTTCTTTGTGTGAGCAGGCTGGAGTTAAATATGATAGCTGGGAGAAAGTGTTGTCTCCTCTAAAGCCCATTACTAAGGTGAATGTGAAGACTTATTATGAGCATTCTATTTTTGGCTGGAGAGGAGGATTTTCTAGGAGTTATGGAATGGAGATGTCTGCTGCTTCTACATCTATACCAACTACCTCACGTGCTTCTACATCCAGAGGTGAGTCTGCTAAGACCCAAGATCAATTTTTGCAGAGGATGATGGATCATATTAATTTTACCGCTGATAAAGTTTAGAATTTTGAGCATTTTGCAGAGCATACTGATAGGTATAGTTGGAGAAAGAGTGATTATGAAGAGAAATTCCACTCATCTCTGGAGAACCTAATTAGGGGTGACCCAGGAGTGCAATTTCCTCCATATCATTGATATCCTGATTATGAGCCTGTAGAAAAGCGGTATAGCGGTGATTCAGAGGATGAGGAGTAGAGCTGAGAGATTTATTTTTATGATTGTAATATGATATGAACTATGTGGTCTGGGCTTGCTACATTTGCATCTGTGTGTTGATTTGAACTATTTGATGTGGATTGGACTTTTATGTTTAAGTGGGAATTGTGATGTGATGTGTTTTCATTTTTTTGGACTTGAGCCATGTATATTTGTGTACTTGTTTAGACATTGGGATGTGCGAGACTTTTATTTTTAATTGTATTATGATGTTTGTGTTAGTTAGTAGTTTGTTTTAAAATTCTAGGGTAGTAAATGTTGTGAGTTTTGTGATTTAGTTAGTTTAGAACGTAATTTAATTCTATGTCTTTTGTAAAGTTGAAAATCTTGCTAGCGTAAATCTTAAATTTGAAACTTAAAAAACTGCTACCCTATATTTTTCTTTTATCTTGTTAGTGTGTTTGTTTTTATGTTGAGATTGTGAAGTCAAGTTAGTGTGTTAGTTTACTTTTATGTTTATACCCACTATTTAGAAGTCTATTGAATCTCTACATGTTGAATTGAAATGAAAATATTAGTAAATTTGATCAAAATTAATTTTACTCCTGTTTTTAGTTTTATACTTGTATCATTAGGGTATAAAAATTCCTGTAAGCATGTTATTCTTATTTTCATTCCTGCTTATATATATTTGATGCTAAACTGTTTAATCTGTTAAAAATTTAAGTTTGGGGGGGATGAAAAATATTTTCAAAACTTTAATTTTATTTGTTCTCAAATGAACTACAAGTGAATTTGATTTGAAAAGAAAAATTGATCATGTATATGAAGTTATATTAGGGAAGTAAAATTTGATTTTAGAAATGAGTAAGAGAATTTAGTTGAAATTTTGAGTAATGAAGAAAAACTTTAAGTTAAAAGTTTTTAGTGTAGAAAATGATTAATATAAGTAACTATCTTTAGTAAGAAACATTGTATTTTTGAAAATTTTAGTAATTTAGACTTTTATTTTTAATACTTAAATTTCTTTTATTAAAAATAATTTTCAAAGCTATTATTATATTTATAAGTAAAAGTTTTGTATCAAGACTTTGCTTTAGGAAAGGAAAAGTAGAATTCTAAATTATTAAAGGTCTACCTAGATATAGTAATCCTTGCCTAAGAAAAAGAAAAAGAAAAGAAAAAGGAAAAAAAAGAAGAAGAAAAAGTGAGGGAGGAGAAGCTTGAGGATTAGTGCCTAATCAAAAATTGGTTCTACATTTGTTATTTTTAAAGTATAAGACTTGAGAAAATCTTAAGCTTATAGATATAATATAGTAAGTAAAATTATTCTTAATAAAAAATTTTAAGGAGAGATAATAAAAGAACTAAATTCTAAATTTGGAAGACTTACAATATTTCTGAATTAGATAGGAATTCAAATTTTCATCTTTTTTAACATTAAAAATTTCTAAACTTTAAGTTGGTTTCATTTACTAAATATTTTTTTTCTAAATTGGACAACTATATTTCTAAATCTAAATTTTAGTGACTCCTAAAGAAACTCAGAAACATGTCATACATGTTATATTTCTAAATTAAAATTTTAGTAACTCCTAAAGAAACTCATATACATATCATACTTATTTGGTTTTTAAAGATTAGTGTCACTTGAGTTAGTTTTTAAAGATTGAAGTGTCACTTGAAGACAAGTAACATTTTAAGTTTGGGGGATTTTGATACTCCTAAAACATATATAGTGTTTTTAGACATATTTTTATACCTATTTTTGAGATATTGCGCTTTAATGGAAGGTATTTTTGTGTTTTTCTTTCAAGTATAGGTAAAAAGGTGAAAATTGCTTAAATGAGTGAAAAAAGATCAACTTTGGAGCAAATAGGTGAAAAATGTGCAAAAGTGTTTTGGCACCTAAGCACCAGATCCGGCGCTTAAGCTTTGTTAAATAGAGAAGGACGTGCCTAAGCGCCAGAGGCCCCGCGGTTAAGCACCAGTGGCAGTTATTGGATGAGTAAATTTGATTTTTGTGAATTTTGAAGAGGTTTTTGATGCACATATTAGCTTAATAGGTGGTTACAACCACCATGGATGAAAATTATTGCGAAAGGATACATCTCTTAGGGAAATACATCGAATCAAGACACATTTTGAAGAGATACCAAGGCACCTTTTGGAAAATTATAAAAGAAGGATAATTGAGACTTTGAAAGGGGTCATGAAAGTACTGAGAAAGTTTTGAAAGTTCTAAAATTGGGGAGTTAGTTGGAGAGATTTTCAAGCACTACATATTTATCCTTTTTTGTTTTAGTTTTATATTAAGAGTGTTGTAAAAGAGAAGAGATTCAAAGGAACATCAAGAGTTTGGTGGAAGACTTGAGATAAGTTTTTATATTTTGTTTTAGACTACTTTTGGATTTAATTGAGACTTATTTGTTGGTTTGATATGATTTCTACTTTTAAACTAAAGTGTGGTTTTGTTTTCTCCATGGATTCTGTGTAGTTTTCCTTATCTTTCTTCTTAAAATGATATGTAATTAAGTGTGGATGAAAGTTGTGGAGAGCATTGATCTTTAATGTTGGAAGAAGTTGTGATGATTTAAATCTATGTACTTCATTTACTTCTTGATTTGGTCAATCCAGATGTTAAAATTTGTTGTGAGAAGATGTAAGAATCAGGCTGGTATTGTCTCGGTCAACAATTGGAAAGAATCGCATGAGGTTGTATGAATGAGAATATAGTCCATATGATTAAGTGCAAATAAATAGGAAAATATTCATTGAAGGTTGTAGAGTTAGAGGACTTTAAAGTGACGGGTTAAAGCCCCCAACTTGGTTTATTTTTTTAGGTTCTGATACGAGATGTTAGCCCTCAGGTGGAGGGAATCGAGGGAACTCTAAAGTGAGAGCTAGTATCTTTTCTGCCTAGTCAGTCTTCAGAACTATTCAAACTTTAAATTAGCCAATGTTCTTTATAGCATCTCTAGTAAGGGTAAAGAATATTATTGCTCTTATTTAGCACAACAAAATATGCATACTTCCACAACAGAATTCCTATACTTATTACTGATTCAAGATAAGGAGAAAGATATTTTCATATTTAGTGCTTTTTTTCTACAAAAACTCAAGTCTTCTTTTTAAGTTTGTTCTATTTTTGTCAAAATATTAAAATTACCAAGAATATTTAAACTTTCTCTGATGAGAAAATATTTTTAACTTAAATAATTGTCTTTTTAAAAATAAAAAGTTTTCCAAAAAGTGCATATTGCATATCTTCCCTATGGGTTCGATATTCAGTTCTTAATCAAAAAATTCTATATTACTTGATAACGATACGTATACTTGCGTAGTATCCCAATATACATAAATTAAAAGTGAAATTTTTATTTTTCTTCGGGATAAAGTTTTTAGTTTTGTTGCAAAATAAAGAAATATAAGTAAAAAATATAATCAAAATTATTGATATACTGTTGCATATAAGTAGTTTTGGGATCAGTAATAAACTCTAAATTTTTCAAAATCATCTTGGACTGTTATCAACTTTTCCTTACCATGAAATTCTACCACTACGTTGTACATTGAAGTCGCACCTTTGAAGTTATTAAGTAGGGGTTGGCTGAAGATGGAAATGTAGGTTGGTGGCTAGTCAAACACAATAAAAACTTCCATGTAAGTTAACTGTTTGTCCCCTTCCCTCAAGGTGACTGCCAGGGCAATTAATCTCATGGATTCCTTTCTCTCACTTGAGAATCCATAAATTAGGTCGGCCATCTTAGTCAATCAGTTGTATTTACATCCCAATTTTTTGAATACTAACATGAAAAATATGTTTAGTGGGCTTCCAATATTTACTAATATTCTACTGAAGTGATAGTTACATAACAAGATTATAATGATGTTAGTGTTGTGATAAGAAATTCTACTTGTGGGCAATTACACATCGGTGAAAGTGATAGGTGGATGAGTGTTAAGCCTTAGAGTGGAAGCAGCTGAACATATTTCTTCAAACCAAGGCTTTCTTAGACTATCTCATTGAGATGAATTTACAACTCCTTGAAAGATTTGAGGTACCATCTCAGCAATGTGAAGAGCATTCACTATGACCAGCTTGTCCTAAATTTCCTTGATTGGAGCATTTCCCTTCTTTTAAGTCATTACTTCTAATGTCACACACTACTTGAGCTTTCCAAATATTTGATCAGGCTTTAAAGGTGTCAAAATTAACTTTTTTCATAGTCATGGTCTGTGTGGTACACACAGTATTTCTTAATATCCCTTAGAAAAGCTTCAATCCTTATCGGGGGGGTGCCTTTCCGAAATTCTCTTTATATTTTGTTAAGCTATTGCATTTAGTTGCTACTTTCTTTATTAAATCTTTAGTAGTAAATTTTAGTAAGCATATCTGTTTAGAACTCTTATATGTTTAATTTACAATTTAAATTGAAATTTTTTAAGTTGATTTTAAGAGTTATTGCTTTCCTCGTGGGATCGATACTCGAGTTTTTAAATAAAATCATATATTACTTGAAACGATACATATACGTGCGTAGTACCCATAGTGCAAAAATTAATTATAAATCATTATATTTGTTCACAGTAGCCTCTAGATGTAATTTGAGACACATTTTGTGGCAAAATTTTGGAGATTTAAAATACATGTGATTGCGGGACGAGTCAAGTTTTTGTTATACAACAAATAAATACTCAAATCAAACTCAAGTAGAAATTCAAAGTAAATTTCAAAAAAAAATTCAAAATAAATGTAAAAAGTAAGAGCATACTAAAATAACCATATAGCAATTAGGTTGCCTCATAAGATAGTGCTTGGTTTAATATTCTCAATCTGACATAAATGTTTTCCTCCATGATCAAAATTCCAATTCAGTAATCATTGATCAATCGCCCAATTTTTGGTTGGTCATGGAATTTTTATTAAATCCCAAAAAAAAAAATTTCTTGCAACTTTTCCCTCTCAATTCGATACCAGTGTTTTAGAGGGTATGTAAGGGGTTTATTTAGATTATGGTTCCTAAGGATATTTTATAAATCCAAAATTCTCCCAATTAATTCCTTTATTTGTGTATCAATGTTTTCCTCACAAGTTGGAAGAAGTGGTTCTCTATGAGTTAAATTAGGATTTCTTAAAATTTGTCCCAGATTCTCTTTAAAAGTTTTAGATTTCGGATCTAACTCTAATTTGTTACTCTCCAGTCTAAGATTATCTTCTAACCTCTTCCCTTGAGGCACTCCGATGGGGGTCTTATAGGCTCAACTATCTCCTAACAATGTTGGGGTTTACTTTGAAAAGAAGAGCAGATTATTCTTCAGTCATTGCCAACTAACGCCATTCAACTCAAATTTCTCTTCAGAAGCCAACTCCTTAGATTCAAAATTATGGCTATCACCACCTTCGACATCCTCTAGTTTTCATTGCTTATAAGGTTAGTCAACTACCCAATTTAATTTTTTAGGTTTTTAAAGGTTGTAGCTTGCCTTTGTAACTCATTCCTCATATTTATCACCAATTCTTCCAAATACTCATTTTCTTTAAAGTAGGTATTTTTTCCAATATTCTACAAGATTGGCTTGGGTTCTCCATCATTTGGGGTTTTCTACACTTGGATTATTACTATTCCAATTGAAATTTGGGTAATTTGATAAACTTGGGTTGTAGGTGTTGGAATATAGGTCATCAAACCTAGTTCTCATAACTTGGTGTTCAAAAACTCATGTGAATGCTAGCAATCAATGAGTTGCCATACTCTTGAAAAGTATAAACTGATTCTGAAGGGGTCGCCGTTCCAAAGTGTTTAAACATTTTTTTATTATTTTAATGTTAATTTTTTAAAAAAAAAGAAATAAAAACATGAACAAAATAAAGATAATAATAAATTTTTTTTAAAATTAGACTCTGATTATTTCAACTAAAATTCTTCTAAGGTTAGAAAATTTTGACTACTATCCCTGACAACGTTGCTAAAAAATTAATGTCCGTAATTGAAGCAAAACAATTCGGTCAATCACGTAAGTATACGTGTCGATCAAGTAATGTACGAAAATGAGTTTGTGTAACGATCCCATGTGGATACTGTTAAAATATTTCTAACAGATGAAGTTCCAGTTTACTGATTACTAAGTCTAGTTTGAAATGCTCAAATAGAAGAAAAAAATCTAAAATTCATAAAAATGTTGTAAATAAAAATGATATCAAAAAGTGTTGAGTTTTTCATATATGTAAGATTCATTCTTCTCTGACACCGGTCAGGTAACTTCTTAATGTTATTCTATGAAACTCACACTATTGTTGAAAACCAAGGATAAAGATTTTCTCTTTATTCTATGCCAAGGTCAGAAAAAATATCATAAATCTATAACGTTAAGTTTTTCTTAACCTTATAGTGTTTCTGAAATTTCTTCTAATGCCCTATTTAGGTTGCAAAATCCTAACTATAACATGCCTATTATACCAGGTTTATATGGTTATCCTACCCATTCCACTATGCAACGAACATAATTCATAGTTCACAAAGTATTTTAACAATTTTATCATAACAATAAAAAATAAATTACGATCGAAAAGTTAACACATCAACATAAAAAAATTATGTATCGAAGAGGCGTCGATGAAATAAAAATCCACGGAAAGAAAATCACAAGAAAACCACATGCCTTATGTCACAAGAGCATGAATTGAATTCAATCACAATGCATGATAAAAAAAGGAAAAAACTTTTATTGCAGACTTAATAAACAATGATTGCAGTGCAGGAGGTCGAGAACAATCACCTAGAGCCAATCCATCCTTAGCAATACACCATTCTCCTTTTTTATCAATACAAACTCTCACAAATCTCCCCTCATACATATTCACTCAATCCCCCCTAAGAACTTCATAAATTCCTCATAACAAACATGAAAAGAGGAAGAAACAAACAAAAAAAAGCATACTCTTTCAAGCGAACCTGAGGGAGAAACTCCTAGAGCTCCAAAACATTGCTAAATCATAGAGGCTCAGCCCTCAAGGCCAAAAGTGCTTCCATATCGATAAAAATAGATTTATATACTCAGGTCTTGCATTGGAGGTAAAAAATAGGCATACACACTCTCGAAATCGGTCAAAATCCAAAATTTGGACATTTGAGCAAGCTAATGGGTGCAGTTGAGAGGGTGGGCGTGCTCGTGAGCGCACGGGTGCGAGCACACGTGCGTGCGGAAGCTCAACTGCATCATGGGTGACCGCAACTACTTGATCTAGCATGCAAGTGAGTGCACACGATGCTACTGAATGCGCTGGTGCATAGTTAAGGATGCCAGCTATAGAGGGTGTCTGTACGTGCGCACAAGTGGGGTTACACGCAATTGCACAGAGGATGCAAGCGTACAATGGATTTGGGTGCACGAGAATGATAATGGATTGCGCAGGTGCCTGAAGCATGGTTGCACGGAGCAGGTGCGTGTACATGCGGACAAGCTAGATTGCGGACAGGTGCGCAGGAGAAGTGAGCACGCAATAGAGGGTGTTTTTGTGCATGGGCGTGATAGTGAAGTTGCGCATGTGCAAGGAGCATTTGTTTGCATAGAGCGGGTGAGTGCATGCGTACACACATGACGGAGAGCGTGCATGCGTGAGTGCTTGGCCGCTTGTGTGAACTTCTGATTTCATCTTTTTTTACTTCTCAATTTACAAATTTTCATTCTTCAAGCGGAATAAACCCTGTATTATGCACATCACAACAAGAATACATTTTTCAAGCATAATATCATGTTAAATAAAGGAAATAACATGGTATTTGATTTAATGAAATCTCGTAAGTTTACCTCATATCAGTAAGTCCTGACTTCGCAAAAGTCTTCGTTGCTACGAGCAGAATTTTGACCAACGATGGTCGACGATGATCGATTAGTGGTGTTTAACGATGATCAACAACTTCAGAAGGGATAAGCATTCGTCGAATCTTCGATTCGGAAATGAAATGAAATTTCACTCATTTATTGGTCCTCCATTTCAATTTCTTGGTCCTCATTCATTAATGGGGCAAAGCTCTATTTATATAGTCTAAGAGTGACTTCCCCGCAAATAAGGAAGGAATCAGTCCATTCCATCAAACTACAAGTAGAGATTCCTTGGATGGGATTGCATTATGTGGACATTTATGTGTCTTAACGAAGTGATAATTTAGTGATCTTGGGCCCGTTTGATTCTTCTTATCGAGACACTTGATTTGTCAAATTTGGAATTATTTAACCTTCAATTTGACAACCGAAAGCTTCAAAAGTGATTTAACTGCTTTATCTGGGCTTGATCTGACTCAGATTGGATCAATTTTAGTATCATTATATACGTTTTGTTCGACCAATCAGTTTAATTATTAGTTTATTGAATTCAAATTTTTCGATAATTTTTAATCTGAGCTTGGTTGTTCCATGTTAAAGAAAATGCTCTAAAATTCTTGTTAATTGCCTCCAGATTCATGTTAAATAACAATTAATTGATGACCTCACATACATACAAGATTCTTTTTATACATGTCACTTTATCTATGCAATTATGTATGCATGAGAAAATTACTTAACTTTTAAAATAAAAAAAGTGATTTTTTTTAAGGTAGTATAAAGATATAAGTAATATAAAAATGTAAAAAATAAAAAATAGTTCTTTGACATGGACATGCTTGCACTAGTAATGGAAAATGGAAATAAAATAAAGAAACCAAAATTAGCGAGCTAAACATATTTAAGNTTACTTAACTTTTAAAATAAAAAAAGTGATTTTTTTTAAGGTAGTATAAAGATATAAGTAATATAAAAATGTGAAAAATAAAAATAGTTCTTTGACATGGACATGCTTACACTAGCAATGGAAAATGAAAAAATGGAAAATGGAAAATGGAAATAAAGAAACCAAAATTAGCGAGCTAAACATATTTAAGAGCCGTAAGCATTCACCTCCCAGCCACACCAGTCAGGCCTTACCTTCATCCCCCACAAAACGCCAAGATGACCACCTTCACACTCAGCTCATTTCAACCATTTCTCTTACTCCTCACCGTCTCCTCCACCCTGGCCATCGCATCCGATTTCATCTTCCTCAACTGCGGCTCCACAGAGTCTTCCACAACCTCAGACGGCCGCAACTGGACAGGCGACTCCACTTCAACTGTCACCATTACGCCAAACACGTTACAACTCCATGCTCAAACCCTAGACTCGTCGGTTCCGAACCTTCCCTACGCAACCGCGCGAGTCTCCTCCTCCCCTTTCACCTTCTCCTTCCTCCTTCCCCCCGGCCGCAAGCTCATCCGCCTCCATTTCTACGCCGCCGACTACGGAAACTACTCAGCCGCCGATGCTCTGTTCTCCGTCAACTCCGGCCCTCACACCCTCCTTAAAAACTTCAGCGCCTTACAAACCTCTCAATCCCTCGTCATCTCCTACATCGTCCGCGAATATTCCATAAAATCCTCATCCCCACTGATCAACCTCACCTTCACCCCCTCCTCATCCCTGCCGTCCTCCTACGCCTTCATCAATGGCATCGAACTCGTCTCCTCGCCGGATATCTTCAGCGGAAGCATGCCTTTAATCACCAACACTCACAGGACGCAGCCGTACAAAGTCGAGCCCGATTGGGCTCTGCAGACGATGTACCGGCTCAACGTCGGCGGAAATTTCATCGGGCCCATGGAGGATTCCGGCTTGTTTCGATCTTGGGAAGACGATTCGATCTACATCTACGGAGCCGGATTTGGCGTAACCTACGCTGCCGACAGCAACGTTTCCATTCGGTATCCTTCAAAAATTCCTAAATTCATAGCTCCGTTAGAGGTTTACGCCACCGCACGATCAATGGGTCCTGACCCAGAAATCAATTTGAACTACAATCTCACTTGGATCCTACCTGTAGACCCCGGTTACTACTATTTGCTCAGATTTCATTTCTGCGAGATCCAGTACCCAATCACTCTTGAAAACCAGAGGGTGTTCGATATATTCATATATAACCATACGGCCATTGAAGACTTCGATGTTATTTTAGAATCCGGCGGCATTGGTGTTCCTACCTACAGAGATTTTGTCGTAGCGATTCCGAAAGAAGCAGAATCTCCCGCCATGGTTGATCTCTGGGTAGCTCTACACCCAGAAAGAAACACCCAACCAGAGTATTATGATGCCATCTTGAATGGTCTTGAGGTCTTCAAATTGGAAGCATATGGGGACACTCTCGCCGGGGCTAATCCTGTGGTATCAAGAATATCAACTGGCGATCAAAATACCAACCCAATCACAATAATAATCAATTCAAAAAATGTTAAAATTCGATCGCTTGTTGGATCAGCTGTCGGTGTAGGTGGCCTTGTTGTGGCTCTTGCTATATTCACCTTAGTCTACTTTCTCCACTCCAAAGGGAAAGAATCTCTTTCATTAAATCCTCGCCTTGCAGATCAATGGAAGGTGACAAGCTCTACCGGCTGCTGGCAGTTCTCGTTCGCGGACCTTGAACTAGCCACCGACAGCTTCGACGAGGCACGGATCATTGGTGTCGGCGGGTTCGGAAAGGTCTATCGTGGAACCATCGACGGCGGGGCAAAAACCATTGCCATCAAGCGTGGGGATTCGATTTCCGGCCAAGGGATCGAGGAGTTTCGCAATGAGATTGAGATGCTCTCCAAGCTTCGGCACCACCACCTCGTCTCTCTGCTCGGTTACTGTNCGGAAAGGTCTATCGTGGAACCATCGACGGCGGGGCAAAAACCATTGCCATCAAGCGTGGGGATTCGATTTCTGGCCAAGGGATCGAGGAGTTTCGCAATGAGATCGAGATGCTCTCCAAGCTTCGGCACCACCACCTCGTCTCTCTGCTCGGTTACTGCCATGACAGCGCAGAATTGATCCTGGTATATGACTACATGGCGTTGGGGAATTTAGGCGAACACATCTACGGCAAGAAGAAGATTCCGCCGATTCCGTGGGTGCGAAGGTTGGAAATCTGCATCGCAGCGGCGAAGGGGATTCACTATCTCCACACCGGCGTGAAGCCGGCGATCATCCACCGGGATGTGAAGACATCTAACATCCTTCTGGATGAGGGCTGGGTAGCCAAAATTTCCGACTTTGGGCTGAGCAAGTCGGGGCCGGAGGAGGTCGGGCAGTCCCATGTGAGCTCGGCGGTGAGGGGGACAATGGGATATCTCGATCCGGAGTACATTATGCTAATGCAGCTGACAGAGAAATCAGACGTTTACGCATTTGGAGTGGTGATGCTGGAGGTGATCTTGGGTCGGCCGGCGCTGGATCCGGCGAACGCAGAGGAGGAGAATTTGGTGGATTGGATGCGGCAGTGCTGGCGGGAAGGAGATGTGGAGAGCGTATTGGATCCTTGCTTGAGAGGGAGTGTGGGAGAGAGTTGTTTGAAGATGTTTATGAGGACGGCCGAGAGCTGTGTGGCGAATAGGAGGGACGAGCGGCCGGCCATGGGCAATGTGCTGAGAGATCTGGAGCTGGCTCTGAGTTTGCAGATGCAGGAATTCGCAGAGGAATCCATTAATGAAGAAAGCCAACAGTTGTTCGGATAAATGTAGAAGATTTGTGTCGTGTATAAATCATAGGGGCAGGTAAAGATCTTGATTTTGAGATTGAAAGATAGGACAAAAGTTCTGATTTTTATAGTTAATGGGGAGGGAAGCTGGCAATAAACATTTGGGGAAACTGTTTATGCATCTCTAGTACTCCATGGAGGGAAATTGTCGGATGCTAGATAAAACAAGCCAATCAGAATATGACGAAATGGACAACTAAAATCAAGGAAAGGCCAGCTACGATCAACCAAAGAGGTAATTAAATAAAAATCACATAATAGTTTTTTTTTTCTTTTTTTTTTAGAAAATCTGACGGTCAGGTTCAGCAAAGAAAATAGTAAGTTAAACACTAGAATAAGAATACAACTAACAAAAAAAAAATGAATTAACTCTAGATTAGGCTTGCTGGTATCATAAGTTGTTGATGTTTCGGGCTAAATTTTTATGATTATATTCATATTTGACATGATTAAATTTTTAATTTTCATATTTGATTTGTAATTTATTTGTTTATATTAATTAAACAAATTTTTAAGTGATTTAACAAATAAGTTAAAAATTTGAATGAGCACTTAAATTTTTATATAAAATTATTAAAATTATATTTTATAAATCTAAGAAAGTAATTAATAACATAAATTGTAGATAAGCTGTGTGGCGAATTAGCATATTAAAAATTTTAAAATTCAATGTATTAAAAAAGTATTTTAGATTATTTATAATTTGGAAAGTCTTATTAAATTAAAGTGCATAAATCATAAGATACACAAGAATTTTTCATATGTGGTTCGACCAAACCCCAAGAACTAGCTTACTGCATGCTTCGTCGAACTCTCGAACTATCATCCCACTATCAAATCAACAAAGCTCCTTCACACTGAGTATAAGTGAAAAATCCTTGCAAATCAAAATCATACATTTAAAACTTTTAAATTTAGTTTGTTAAAAGAAGTATTTGAAATGTTTTTATATTCAAGAAAGTTTTATTAAACTAAAAATGAATAAACTTTAAAACACAAGAAAATTTTTTTACGTGGTTCGGTCAAACCCCAAAAACTAGCCTACTTCACCCTTACCCAAACTCTCAGACTATGGTCCCACTACCGNTATTTGAAATGTTTTTATATTCAAGAAAGTTTTATTAAACTAAAAATGAATAAACTTTAAAACACAAGAAAAATTTTTTACGTGGTTCGGTCAAACCCCAAAAACTAGCCTACTCCACCCTTACCCAAACTCTCAGACTATGGTCCCACTACCAAATCAATAAATCTCCTTCACACCGAGTATAAGTGGAGAAACACTTACAAAATCAAAATCACACATTTAAAATTTTAAAATTCAATATGTTAAAAAAAAATTTTGAATGATTTATAATTTGAGAAAATTTTGTTAAATTAAAGTGCATAAAACATAAAACATAAAAGAAAATTTATCACGTTGTTCGACCAAACCCCAAAAACCAGCCTACTCCATCCTTAGCCAAACTCCCACACTTTCCTACTACCAATATAATAATTCTCTTTTNAGAAAATTTTGTTAAATTAAAGTGCATAAAACATAAAACATAAAAGAAAATTTATCACGTTGTTCGACCAAAAACCAGCCTACTCCATCCTTAGCCAAACTCCCACACTTTCCTACTACCAATATAATAATTCTCTTTTACACAAGAGTGTAAGTGGAGAACACCTTACAAATCAAAATCACACATTCAAAATACAAAATCTTTCATAATACAATTTTAAACTAAAAATAAAAAAATACTTTTTAGATTTCGCTAACACTTAGTAGAAATTTGTTGCAAATGAAAACATAAAGAAAAACTGCAATCAATCTTACAACCCCTTGATCACTGCACAAATACTTTGTTATTTGTGAAGAAACTCATGTATGTTTTTCAAACTCGAAAATGTTTCAATACTTTTTGAAATTTTCTCTCTTGATGAATGATTAAAAACATGAATTTTGCTCTAAGTTTTTTCGTTATTATCTTTCCCTTATAAAAGTACTTTTATTTTTAGATATACCAATTTTATTGTACAATTGAAAATAATAATATTATTATTATTCATGTATGAAAACCTTAAAAAAAACATTCAACAATTCAAATTTATTAGATTAAATTTTACAGTAAATTTTCTTTAAAAAAGGACAAAAATTTTGACCTAATTTATATTTAAGGGTAATGTGCAAAATTGAAATGTTATGAAATTTAGAAAATGGTTTAGACACTAGGAGTTCTACGCAAGTGTAAGTATCGTTTCAAGTAACATAAAATTTTCTTTAAAGACCCCAACATTGATCCCACAGAGAAGTGAGGTAAGAATTCCCTTAGGCTAATTCAAATCTACTACTATCAGGTCTTAGTTTGGAATTTTCGAAAACTTTAGTTTTCCTGAATTACTAATTTTATGCTAAAATTATAATTAACAAAATTAAATAAAAAACAACTCTATGGAGACTTATTATATTTTGGAAAGATATTAAATAATTAAAATCCCTTTCCCCTTGCGATGAGATTATAATTAATGTATGAATAGAATGTTTAAATATCAAATCTGGTATTGTCACAAATAAGAGCAATCATATTCTTTATCCTCTTTACAAGCGACAAAGAACATTGCTTAATCCAGAGTTTTCTCGCTAAATCTGTGGTTAGGCTTGGAAGACATCAGCTCTCATCTTAGAGTTCTCACGTTCCCCCCGCCTGAGGGCTAATATCTCGCTTTAGTTTTCAAACATCTAAACCAAATTAGTGATTTTAGTCTGCCACCCTAAAATCGTCAATTTTGCGCCATCAAAATATATTTCTCAATTTATTTGCACTCATCTCCATGAACTACATTCTTATCCATAAACACAAATGTGGTTCCACTTTGTTGAGAATTACATCGCCCTTTCGAATTTTAATGAAATTACAACAAATTTTAATACCACAACAAACCTAAATTGCAATGTAAATGAAGTTCAAGTGAATACCATCACAAATTTTAAAATAATATAAATCTTCAAACATTTTTAATCCTACAAATAATTAATTCTCATTACAAGGAGAAAGCGTAAGGAAAAACTACTCATTAAGATGAAGAAAACACATGGATTCTTCATTGCAAATGACATTGAAAAACACACAACTTTATTGCAGTAATTCAAAGCAAATACAAAAAGAGTCCAAGAGCTATCTTTACAGAAGATTCACGCCCTCCTTGCAAAGCAAATAGCAAAACTTAAACTTCTTCTAACATTCCAAAAGCCATCAAGACCATACAAGAGTTTTCTCCTCTTACACACACACGCGCGCGCGCACCACCTTGAAGAGGCACACCAAACTTTTCTCCAAATCTCTCCTAAGAACCACTCCTAAACTCTTCATGAGAGGCATCGAGCCCCTCTTTTTAAAGAGACACAAAACACCTCTTCATTTTAAGAGACAAACCTCTTCACTCTAAGAGACACACCACTTCATCTCAAGAGACACACCACTTCATTCAAAAGCTTTCCGAGTGTCTAGATTCATTGAACTACTCCACGGCGCTTGCAAGTTGTTTAGAATCTTCTTAAACATGCCAGAATGGCCCAAAATGGACAAAAATCCACCCCTTATCCATTTCTGGCTCTTACATGCCGTCTTTTGTCTTCTGGCGCATAGTCTCCACCTTCTAGGCAATTCCATCGTTTTGCTCCGTTTCGGCTCTGTTTTGCCCCATTTCAGCTCCTTTTCGCTCCTAATTATTATACCTACAACATAAGCATGAAAACGACCTTTCTTTAAAGTGTAATTTCATTCAAAAATATGTGATAAATAAAAAATAGATTAAGCATAAAAAGACATATCGAAATGTGTTGGGTTTGAATTTTCTTCGTTGCTCGTTCTGGCTACAAATTACATCATTTTTTTTTTTCATTTTCTCCAAAACTCTNTTGAGAATTGTTGGTCTAATTTTTGTATCAATATTATCTGAGAAAATGGTAAAGGTGGTCTTTCTATATGTACCTTGGTTGACGAAATAAGTTTTTCTAATTCCTTAGGAATGGTCTTTCAATCTCCTTATCCTTGTTTCTCAACTCAAAGTTCTTTTTAAATATATCCTCTAATTCTCTTCTTATTCTTAGTTTGATAACTTAATCTTACTCATTTTTCTTCTCCTTAAGGTCTATCTCAGGGTCACTAAGTAAAATCTTTGGAGGATAATTGTTAATTGCATTAATAATCTGCTCCAGATGGTTTTTCATATTCCTAATTACAGCCCCTAAATTGTCTAGCTGACCCACCATATGAATCACAACCTCTTCTAATAATTCATCATTATGTGGGTTAAGTTAAAATTATGTTGAAAATAAAGTTCATCATTAAAATCACCCTGACAATGCAATTACATGTCTGATTAAATTAATTATCTTCCCAAAATTGATTTTCTCCTCTAAAAATATTATTCCAATTAAAGTTTGAATGATTTTCCCAACTTGGGTTGTAATAATTAGAATAAGGATTGTATATCTCATGGCTAGTTTCAAAAGAGTTAGTTTCGATCAATTGTCCAAATAAAATTTCCTCAATATTTGGGGCCCTTGAGGATAACTTTCTACATATTGATCTAACTTTCTAGTAATATCTGCAACCNTCTAAAAATATTATTCCAATTAAAGTTTGAATGATTTTCCCAACTTGGGTTGTAATAATTAGAATAAGGATTGTATATCTCATGGCTAGTTTCAAAAGAGTTAGTTTCGATCAATTGTCCAAATAAAATTTCCTCAATATTTGGGGCCCTTGAGGATAACTTTCTACATATTGATCTAACTTTCTAGTAATATCTGCAACCTGAGAAGTTAAAATAGTAAGCATTTATTCTTAAAAATTCGCCACTCTCTTGGGGTTTACTCTTTCGAAGCTACTAACATTATCCTCCAAATCTAAATATTCATTATATTGTTGATCCGTCATTTTTACAGTGAATTCATGGAGTCTTTTTTATTCATAATCCTCCTAAAAGTTCTCTCCAAATCTGTGTCATAAAATTCATGGTCTACAACTCCTGAACTACGCATACAAATTTAAAGACTTGACTAATAGGCTAGATTTCAAAAAAAAATTTAGTATTTTGGATTTTCTTTAAAATAAGCACACACAAACACACTATATAATAATATTATATTTTTTAAATCTAAGTTTTACAGGTTTAACTAAAATTCTTCTAAAGTTCTTATCAAAGCTTCCCCGACAACTACGCCAAAAACTTGATCTGACCCGCAGTTACACAGTAATTTAGCTTCAAAAGATGACCAAAAAANCTTAGAGTTCTCACGTTCCCCCCGCCTGAGGGCTAATATCTCGCTTTAGTTTTCAAACATCTAAACCAAATTAGTGATTTTAGTCTGCCACCCTAAAATCGTCAATTTTGCGCCATCAAAATATATTTCTCAATTTATTTGCACTCATCTNCTTAGAGTTCTCACGTTCCCCCCGCCTGAGGGCTAATATCTCGCTTTAGTTTTCAAACATCTAAACCAAATTGGTGATTTTAGTCTGCCACCCTAAAATTGTCAATTTTGCGCCATCAAAATATATTTCTCAATTTATTTGCACTCATCCCCATGAACTACATTCTTATCCATAAACACAAATGTGGTTCCACTTTGTTGAGAATTACATCGCTCTTTCGGATTTTAATGCAATTACAACAAATTTTAATACCACAACAAACCTAAATTGCAATGTAAATGAAGTTCAAGTGAATACCATCACAAATTTTAAAATAAAATAAATCTTCAAACATTCTTAATCCTACAAATAATTAATTCTCATCACAAGGAGAAAGCGTAAGGAAAAACTACTCACNTTAATACCACAACAAACCTAAATTGCAATGTAAATGAAGTTCAAGTGAATACCATCACAAATTTTAAAATAATATAAATCTTCAAACATTTTTAATCCTACAAATAATTAATTCTCATTACAAGGAGAAAGCGTAAGGAAAAACTACTCATTAAGATGAAGAAAACACATGGATTCTTCATTGCAAATGACATTGAAAAACACACAACTTTATTGCAGTAATTCAAAGCAAATACAAAAAGAGTCCAAGAGTTATCTTTACAAAAGATTCAAGCCCTCCTTGCAAAGCAAATAGCAAAACTTAAACTTCTTCTAACATTCCAAAAGCCATCAAGACCCTACAAGAGTTTTCTCCTCTTACACACACACACGCGCGCGCACCACCTTGAAGAGGCACACCAAACTTCTCTCCAAATCTCTCCTAAGAACCGCTCCTAAACTCTTCATGAGAGGCATCGAGCCCCTCTTTTTAAGGAGACACAAAACACCTCTTCATTTTAAGAGACAAACCTCTTCACTCTAAGAGACACACCACTTCATCTCAAGAGACACACCACTTCATTTAAAAGCTTTTCCGAGTGTCTAGATTCATTGAACTACTCCACGGCGCTTGCAAGTTGTTTAGAATCTTCTAGAACATGCCAGAATGGCCCAAAATGGACAAAAATCCGCCCCTTATCCATTTATGGCTCTTACGTGCCGTCTTCTTTGTCTTCTGGCGCATAGTCTCCACCTTCTAGGCAATTCCACCGTTTTGCTCCGTTTCGGCTCTGTTTTGCCCCATTTCAGCTCCTTTTCGCTCCTAACTATTATACCTACAACATAAGCATGAAAACGACCTTTCTTTAAAGTGTAATTTCATTCAAAAACATGTGATAAATAAAAAATAGATTAAGCGTAAAAAGACATATCGAAATGTGTTGGGTTTGAATTTTCTTGCTCGTTCTGGCTAAAATTACATCATTTTTTTTCATTTTCTCCAAAACTCCATTTCTTATACCTGAAACCAAAAACATACAAAAATACCTTTTTTAAAAGTGTAATATCATTAAAAATAAGTCTAAATTATATATATAAATAGGTAATTTTTAGGCATGTCAAATTCCCCAATACTTAAATGTTATTTGTCCTCAAGTAACACTATAACTTTAAAAACTAAATTTTTTGAATTGAATAGTGGGTTTCAGTAGAGCTTCCTATAATTTTTATCTTAGTAATGTTATAGAGTAACTTAGGAGAAATTCTAGCAAATCATCCTAGGACTATAGTATAAGAATATCTCATATTCAACTTAAGAATCTTGATTTTCTAATTACTTCAAAAGTTATTGAAACTTGTCAAACTAAAGATTCAAAGAAAGTTTAAAAATAGAATTTAAACACTTTATCTATACCAATTTAACCATTTTTTTTTTTTTGAAATAGGAATAAACTTAGGATTGTTTTTAAGTTTTTTTTTTTTTAAGATTCAACTGAAACCAATTTTTTATTAGGCTTCTCCTCAAGCTTCTCCTCACTTTTTTTTTCTCCTTTTTTTTCTTTCAGGATCATTTTCAATCCTTTTTTTCTCCCTTTTTTTATGTGAGGATTACAATATCTAGATAGACCTTTAATGGTTTTGAATTTCACTATCCTCTTTCTAAAATCCAAAACTCAAAGCTTTCCCTCACTTCTTAAAAGTGTAAGTATTAGTTTGAAAAGGGTTTCAATAAAGGCTCAATTTTAATTAAGTATAAATCTAAGAATCTTAGCTTTACAAATATTCAACTCCTTTTTACCATAAATAGCAAAATCATTTTCCTAATGTTTCCTACAAAATAACTTAACTTTAGAACAGTTTCTTCACATAGGATTTCAACTAAGTTATTTTTCTAACATTCTTAAATCAAAATTATAGTAACCTAAAGGTAACACCACATATCACAAGTCATTCTAAAAGTGAAATCAAATTAAATATGGGCTACTGAGGGCAAATAAAGTTAACTTTTATGAAAATTTCTTCCCCCCAAACTTGAATTTTTTAAGTATTTTTAAATAAGAACAATTAAATNTTATAGTAACCTAAAGGTAACACCACATATCACAAGTCATTCTAAAAGTGAAATCAAATTAAATATGGGCTATTGAGGGCAAATAAAGTTAACTTTTAAGAAAATTTCCTCCCCCCAAACTTGAATTTTTTAAGTATTTTTAAATAAGAACAATTAAAAATGATAGGAAGAAATCTTTGAAATTAATAAATACATGATAAAAATTAAATTGAACTAAAAAGGAAGCATAAACTTTCATACATATACTAAGTATAAAAGTAGACATATACAATTTTCAAGTTTGCAACAGAAGGAATTGATATATAAGAAATAAGCCTTGAATATAAAGATAAGTCCATTTAACACAAAAAAAAACTAACTTTCATTGCATAAAAAACAAAGATTCAAGCTTAATTCACTAANGCAACAGAAGGAATTGATATATAAGAAATAAGCCTTGAATATAAAGATAAGTCCATTTAACACAAAAAAAAAACTAACTTTCATTGCATAAAAAACAAAGATTCAAGCTTAATTCACTATACAACACACATATATCAATCTATACAATCAACAAACTTAAAGACATCTACATAACAGAGTTTGACACAAACAAAAACACAATTTCATTAATAAGCACACCAACAAAAATAACCATGGGGTCATGAAGCCCTTGGTTTAACGTCTTCAACCCAACAAAGGATTCCACCAGGATCAAAACTCCATTTATGTAATCCTTGATCAATCGTCTAATCTTTTTTAGATCCTGGAATTCCTACTAAATCCTCAAATTGTAGTTTTTCTTTCACCTTTTCCTTTTCATATTGATTCAGATTATAATTCCTCATTTTTCTTTCTAGATCCAATATTCTTCCAATAATTTTCTCAATTTGCATATTGTTTTCATCCTTAAAATTTTTAAGAAATTCATCTCTATATAATAATCAAGATCTCTCAAATTTTGGATCGAATTCTCTCTAAAAAATTCACATTCATNTTCAGATTATAATTCCTCATTTTTCTTTCTAGATCCAATATTCTTCCAATAATTTTCTCAATTTGCATATTGATTTCATCCTTAAAATTTTTAAGAAATTCATCTCTATATGATAATCAAGATCTCCCAAATTTTGGATCGAATTCTCTCTAAAAAATGCACATTCAGGATCAAATTCCTCTAGGTTACTCTTTTGTTTCAAGTTATCTTCTAATTCATCCCCTTGGGATACTACTATAGGATATATTATTGGCTCAATTATGTCATTCATAAAGCTAGATATTGCGTGATCCTTAAACTTCCTTTTTTTGCTAAGAATCTCTTTCTTAAACTTCACATAACTATACATTTGTTCTAATGCCTCGGCAAACAGAATATTTATAATTAATTTCTTGAATTCTTCTATAAATCTTGAGAATTGTTGGTCTAATTTTTGTATCAATATTATCTGAGAAAATGGTAAAGGTGGTCTTTCTATATGTATCTTGGTTGACGAAATAAGTTTTTCTAATTCCTTAGGAATGGTCTTTCAATCTACTTATCCTTGTTTCTCAACTCAAAGTTCTTTTTAAATATATCCTCTAATTCTCTTCTTATTCTTAGTTTGATAACTTAATCTTACTCATTTTTCTTCTCCTTAAGGTCTATCTCAGGGTCACTAAGTAAAATCTTTGGAGGATAATTGTTAATTGCATTAATAATCTGCTCCAGATGGTTTTTCATATTCCTAATTACGGCCCCTAAACTGTCCAGCCGACCCACCATATGAATCACACCTCTTCTAATAATTCCTCATTATGTGGGTTAAGTTAAAATTATGTTGAAAATAAAGTTCATCATTAAAATCACGCTGACAATGCAATTACATGTCTGATTAAATTAATTATCTTTCCAAAATTGATTTTCTCCTCTAAAAATATTATTCCAATTAAAGTTTGAATGATTTTCCCAACTTGGGTTGTAATAATTAGAATAAGGATTGTATATCTCATGGCTAGTTTCAAAAGAGTTAGTTTCGATCAATTGTCCAAATAAAATTTCCTCAATATTTGGGGGCCCTTGAGGATAACTTTCTACATATTGATCTAACTTTCTAGTAATATCTGCAACATGAGAAGTTAAAATAGTAAGCATTTATTCTTAAAAATTCGCCACTCTCTTGGGGTTTACTCTTTCGAAGCTACTAACATTATCCTCCAAATCTAAATATTCATTATATTGTTGATCCGTCATTTTTACAGTGAATTCATGGAGTCTTTTTTATTCATAATCCTCCTAAAAGTTCTCTCCAAATTTGTGTCATAAAATTCATGGTCTACAGCTCCTGAACTATGCATACAAATTTAAAGACTTGACTAATAGGCTAGATTTCAAACAAAAAATTAGTATTTTGGATTTTCTTTAAAATAAGCACACACAAACACACTATATAATAATATTATAATTTTTAAATCTAAGTTTTACAGGTTTAACTAAAATTCTTCTAAAGTTCTTATCAAAGCTTCCCCGACAACTACGCCAAAAATTTGACCTGACCCGCAGTTACACAGTAATTTAGCTTCAAAAGATGACCAAAAACTTGAACTAATTTATATTTAGCAGCTAGTGTGCAAAATCGAATTGTTATGGAATTTAGAAAATTGTTTACATGCTAGCAGTTCTGCGCAAGCCTACGTATCGTTTCTAGTAATCTAGGGTTTTCTTTAAAGACCCCAATATTGATCCCCACAGAGAAGCGAGGAAAGAATTCCCTTAGGCTAATTCAAGTCTACTACTATCAGGTCTTAGTTTGAAATTTTCAAAAACTTTGGTTTCCTAAATTTACTAATTTTATGCTAAAATTATATTAAATGAAATTAAATAAAAACCTACTCTATGGAGACTTCTTAATCTTTGGAAAAATATTAAATAATTAAAATCACTTTTCCCTTACGATGAGATCATAATTAGTGTAGGAATAGATTGTTTAAAAATTAAATATGGTATTGTGACAAATAGGAGAAATCCTATTCTTTATCCTCTTTAAAAGCGACAAAGAACATTGGTTAATCCAGAGTTTAATCCCTAAATCCACAGTTAGACTGAGAAGATACCAAACTCTCACCTTAGAGTTCCCACGTTCCCCTAGCCTGAGGGCTATCATCTCGCTTTAGTTTCAAAATATTTAGACCAAATTGGTGATTTTAGTCTATCGCACTAAAATCATCAATTCTGCGCCCATCAAAATATATTTCCCTATTTATTTGCACTCAAATCCATATACTACATTCTCATCCATGAAATCAAATGTGGTTCCACTTTGTTGATAATTACACCGCCCTCTCATATCTTAATGCAATTACAACAAATTTTAACACTACAACATGCCTAAATTGCAATGTAAATGAAGTTCAAGTGAATATCGTCACAAATTTGAATAAAAAAAAGAAATCTTCAAACATTTTTAATCCTACACATAATTATTTCTCATCACAAGGATAATGAAAAACTACTCACTAAGCATGGAGAAAACAAATGGATTTTTCATTGCAAATGACATTGAAAAACACCCAACTTTATTGTAGTAATTCAAAGAAAATACAAAAGGAGTCCAAGACTTATCTTTACAGAAGATTCACGCTCTCCTTGCAAAGCAAATGGCAAACCTTACACTTCTTCCAAAGTTCTGAAAGCCACCAAGACTCCACAAGATACTTCTTCTCTTACACACACACACACACGCCACCCTGAAGAGGCGCACCAAACTCTTCTCCAAATCTCTCCTAAAAACCCCTCCTAAACTCCTCATAAGAAGCGTCAAGCCCCTCTTCTTAAAGAGACACAAATCATCTGTTTATTCCAAGAGACACATCTCTTAACTCCAAGAGACACACCACTTCACTCTAGGAGACAAACCACTTCATCTAAAACCTTTTCCAAGTGTCTAGATTCATTGAACCACTCCCTGGGGCGTTCAAATTGTTTAGAATCTTCTAGAACATCCCAGAATGACTCAAAATCATCAAAAACCTGCCCCTTAACCATTTTTGGCGCCTAGGCACTTTTTTCTCTATCTTCTGGCGCCTAAGTGCTAATTTTGGGTGCTTAGGCACCACCCTGCGAGAAGCTCCACCATTTTGCCCCGTTTCAGCTTTATTTCGCTCCTAACTGTTATACCTACAAGATAAGCATGAAAACAATATTTCTTTAAAGTGTAATTTCATTCAAAAAAATGTGATAATGTAAAGGAGATTAAACATAGAATGACATGTCAAAATGTGTAAGGTTAGAATTTTTCTCCTTGCTCGTTTTTTTCTTNTCTTTCTTCTTAAAATGATAAGTAATTAAGTGTTGGATGGAAGTTGTGAAGATTATTGATCTTTAATGTTGGAAGATGTTGTGATGATTTAAATTCATGTAATTCATTTACTTCTTGATTTGGCCAATGCAGATGTTAAAATTTGTTGTGAGAATATGTAAGAACAGGGCTGGTATTGTCTTAGTTAACAATTGGAAATAATAACATGAGGTTGTATGAATGAGAATGTAGTTCATATGATTGAGTGCAAATAAATAGGGAAATATTCATTGAAGGGTGTAGAGTTAGAGGACTTTAAAGTGACAGGTTAAAGCCCCCAACTTGGTTTATTATTTTAGGTTTTGATATGAGATGTTAGCCCCCAAGTGGAGGGAATCGAGGGAACTCTAGAGTGAGAGCTCATATCTTCCTTGCCTACCTGGTTTTCAGAACAATTCAAACTTTAAATTAGCAAATGTTCTTTATAGCATCTTTAGTGAGGGTAAATAATATTATTGCTCTCATTTGACACAACACAATATGCATACTTTCACAATAGAATTCATATACTTATTACTGATTCATGATAATGTGAAAGATATTTTCATATTTAGTATTTTTTTTCTACAAAAAACTCAAGTTATCTTTTTAAAAAGATATTTTCATATTTAGTGTTGTTCTTCTACAAAAACTCAAGTTATCTTTTTAAGTTTGTACATTTATTTAGCAAAATATTAAAATTACCAAAAATAATTAAAATTTCTTTACTGCGAAAATGTCTTTAGTTTAAATAATTATCTTTTTAAAAATAGAAAGTTTTCCAAAAATTGCATATTGCATATCTTCCCTGTGGGTTCGATATTCATGTCTTAATCAAAAAGTCATATATTACTTGATAACGATACATATACTTGCGTAGTATCCTAATATATATAAATTAAAAGTTAAATTATTATTTTTCTTTAGTATCAAGTTTTTGGTTTTGTTGTGAAATAAGGAAATATAAGCAAAAAATATAATCAGAATTATTGTTATACTATTGCATATAAGCAGTTTCGAGATCAATAATCCACAGCTATTAAAATATAATTTTTTTTCCAAAATATGGTATGAATGGTCCCATGAAATATAATTCCCAAACATCAAAGATTTCAACCTCAAGTGTAAAATTTAGGGGCATTTTATCTCTTCTGAAAATTTTGCATACTCTCTGACATCGATAATATATTTTTATATAGTTATTAATATCTCTACATAAAGTATGCCAATAAAACCCATATTGTAAAATCTTAGATGTAGTTTTATCCACTCCAAAATGCCCCCCAAAATCTGATTTATGACATTTTTGAATAATTTCTTTAGTTTCTTCTAATGATACACATCTTTGAATAATTAAGTCCTTGCATTGTCTATATAAATAAGGGTTATCTCATAAGTATGATTTTGAATCATAAATGAACTACTTAATTTGATGGCTATCTAATTCATATGGTAAAATATTACTAACCAAGTAATTCATTATATCGGCATACTACGAAATTTGTCATTCATTAATCCCATATAATTGTTCATCAAGAGAATTATCATTTATTTCATCATTTAAATCTCTCTTATTTTCTTTTTAGGCATTGACAGATGATCAGCTATTTGATTATCAGCACCCTTTCTATCTACAACTTGAAAATCAAATTCTTACATTAGAAAGATCCATCTAATTAATCATGATTTTGCATCTTTCTTCTTCATTAAATGCTTAATATCATAATGATCAGTATGCACAATATTTTTAGTTCCAATTAGATAAGATCAGAATTTATAAAAAATAAATACTATAGCTAATAATTCCTTTTTAGTGGTAGTGTAATTAATTCTAGCATCATTAAGGGTTTTACTAGCATGTTATATCAACTTGAATATTTAGTCATGTTTTTGTCCTAAAATAACTCCTATAAAATAATCACTAGCATCACACATTAATTCAAAAGATTTTGTCCAATCAGGTGAAACAATAATAGGTGTAGTGATTAATTTCTCTTTTAATAAATTAAAGGCATTTAGACACTCTTCATCAAAATCAAAAGTTGGCACAAATGCTTAGAAATTTTTGAAAAATCTTTAATATAACGTATGTAGAAACTAACATATCTCAGAAAACTTCTTATTCCCTTAACACTAGTAGGTGGCATCAATTCGATAATAACTTGAATTTTTTCTAGATCAACTTCCATGCCTTTTTCAGAAATTTTATGCCTTAGCGTTTTTCCTCCTGCAACCATAAATTAATATTTTTCTTAATTGAGAACAAAGTTTATTTCCTCACAGTGCTTCAGAACTCTTTCTAAATGATCTAAACATAAGTTGAAAGAAGTCCCAAAGACTGAGAAATCATTCATAAAAATTTCAATTCCTTTCTCAATTAAATCACAGAAAATTGACATCATACGTCTGTGAAAAGTTGTAGGGGCATTACATAATCTAAATGACATTCTTCTAAAAGCAAAAGTTTCATAAGGACTAGTAAAAGTTGTTTCTCTTGGTCCTCATGAGCAATAAGTATTTGGTGGTATCCAGAATATCCATCCAAAAAGTAAAAAATAACGTTGTCCTGTTAGTCTATCCAACATTTGATCCAAAAAGCTAAAGAAAAATGATCTTTTCTAGTGGCGATATTTAATTTTCTATAATCAATGCAGATTCACCATCCAGTAACTTGTCTTGTTGGAATTAATTCATTCCTTTCATTTTCAACATCCTTTCTTAATAACAAAATAAATAGGACTAACCCAAGAACAATCTGAATTTGGGATAAATAATCTCAGCATCCAACCACTTTAAAATTTCATTCTTAATTACATATTTAATTATAGGATTCAATCTTCTTTGAAGATCTACCCTAGGCTTATGATTATCTTCCATGAGAATTTGGTGCATACAGATTGAATGATTGATTCCTTTAATATTAGCTAATGTCCATTCAAAGGCTTTTTTATGGTTATTTACTGTGTCTAATAATTTTCTTTCTTGTTCTGCAGTTAAATCTGAGGATATAATAATAGACAATGTCGACGAGTTCCCAAAAAATGCATACTTTAAATGAGTAGGTTTATTTTTCATCTCAAGTTCAGGAGATTTTTCAATAGAAGGAATCAGAGGTAAAATATTTTCAGTGGTATCTAAAATTTCATAATTTTCCTAACCATAATTTAAATCCTCAATAATCATCTCCTTTGATTCATCTTTAGAATCTCCTTCAGTATCTGCTTCTTGTTCTTCTTCTAAAATGACTTCATCTTTTTGATCAAATATGATATCACATCCATTTTGAAAATGATTAACAATCATATCATCAATAAATCCATTATATAACATTTTCCATCAGGATACTTCATTGTTTTAAGCACATTAAATGTAACTTCCCGATCATTCACTCTAATTGTTAATTCCCCTTTTTGCACATCTATCATGATTCGTCTGATAGCAAGGAAATGCCTCCCCAAAATAATAGGAGTTCATTTATCTTCTTTCATATATAATACAAGAAAATCAATAGGGAAGATAAATTTATTCACTTTAACTCGTAAATTTATTCATTTTAACTAGTACATCTTTTATAACCT
Source organism: Phalaenopsis hybrid cultivar (assembly GCA_002079205.1). NCBI lineage: Eukaryota > Viridiplantae > Streptophyta > Magnoliopsida > Asparagales > Orchidaceae > Phalaenopsis > Phalaenopsis hybrid cultivar. The sequence continues at coordinate 243,127 of JXCR01148663.1, read as the reverse complement.
CTTTAGGTTATAGTAGTGGGAGAAATATCTCCTAAACTTAACTTTTTGAATATAGATAGTGACATAAGGTTAATGTTCATTCTTAAATCATGTAAAGCTTTTTCACAAAATTTCTCTTCAATTGCACAAGGTATGGTAATTCTACCAGGATATTTGAGTTTTTGAGGAAGCATTTTCTGAATTATTGCACTATATTATTCGCTAAATGCAACAGTCTCATGATCTACAAACTTTCTTTTTTATTTAAAACTTCTTTCATAAATTTGATATCTAATCCAAAGCCTCAGCAAAAGGGATATTAATTGTAAGCTTCTTGAATATTTCAAAAAATTTTGAAAACTGTTGATCCAATTTTTGTAATTTAAGTTTTTAGAGGAAAAAGTGGTGGGGTCTTTCTAAATTAATCTTAGTTGGAGAGTTAGACGTTTCTACTTCCTTATGAATAATTTCTTCAGTTCTTTCAATTTTGTCAACTTCTCTCTCAACTTCAATTTTTTTTTTTGAACTTCAACATTTAATTCATTTCCACTCCTTAATTGGACCGCTTTAACTTGATCTAGCCCTTTACTTTTTTCTTTAGGATTGATTTCTACATTACTTAGGAAGTGTTCCCGGAGACTTATTGCAAAGTGCATCAGCAAAAACTAATATCCTATCCTTACGCATGCATGTCCCATCGAATCTCTGCTCCCTCTCTCTCCAGGATATCCTATCACATGCACCTACTACAATAAATAAATAAATAATAATCATAAAAAAAATTCTAATCATATCCTCTACCCACGCCACCCCCCCCAACTCTCACGTCTCCCTCTCTCCCCACTCTCTACCTACTCCCTCTCCATCTCCTATATAAGAACAAGCCTCTCTTCCTCCTCCTCAACCGAAGCCACCTCCTCTGCTCCAACCGAGCAGCACTTCCATCTCCCCACACCAAGCAATCCAAGCTTACCTCCTTCTTCCCACGTCACAACCATCCACCCGTGAGCCGCC
>JXCR01148663.1:225128-237244 GCA_002079205.1 Phalaenopsis hybrid cultivar | reverse complement strand
TATTATTTTTTAAATAAAAAGCTACTTTTCATATATATATATATATATATATATATATATATAATTAAATTATATTTTTAAAACTACCAACACCATGTTTGGCCTCAAATACATGATATTAATAAAAAGATTTTAGGACTTGTATAAGATGAATTACACTGCAAACTTCAAGCTCTATTTATAGAGTTCACTGGGCACAAAAATTAGGGAGAAATGATAATTAAATTTCCTTTTTCGATTATTATGTCATTTATTGCTTAATTATTACAATGCATGGTGGATGTGATCGGATGATCGCTATTGTTCGGAAGTGAGGTTCACCTGACATTATAATTTCCCAGCGATTATATAGCATCACAACATTACGGTTGACCAAGATAATTATGTCCCAAAATATGTTATTTTATCAAATCTTTTTCATTATCATTGACATCACTATGAGCCATATTATTTCTACCAACAATAACCCTATCTTGCCCTTCGATGAAATTCAACTATCATACATATTCAAGATTTTTCGAGCCCGATCAATATAGCAAGAGGATTCTACCAAATTAGAAATAATAAGTTCCAGTTGCACAAGATCTCAAATCAACATAACCGTCCAAGGCAATCATGAGATCAACTCCAACTAGGCCCAATCCTAGCTTATAACTTAAAAATCTATATGACATGGTTGTCACTTAAAAATTAACAATTGACATCACAACCCAGAAAAAAATACTATATGCAAAGTCTGGATGCATCCGTACTTTGTGTTCAATGACCTTGTACACATTGTACAACATGTATAACTTTATTGTACACAAAGTCCAGATGTATCAGGACTCCACAAGCAATATTATTTCCATAACCCTACCAAATACAACTATCACATCAAGGTGACTTGTATCACATCACATTGAGATCACAACAATTAATTAACTATCCAAGATGTAGTTTGAAAAACAAAATCCTTTTATTCAATTTTTATAAATATTGAATCATTTCTATGTCATTCAATAAATGAAGATAAAGACATCAATACATTTTTATTTATATCACTAACTATACAACAAAATAAATATAGAGAACAATCATGATATAATTCTTTCATTTAAACAACCTTAGAAATAAAACCACCGAGAAAGGGAGAAAATTACAACCTTCGAACTTCATTGTGGAATAAGGAATGTCATTTATAATGAACAGTTTATATAAATGTGGATAAAACGACAAAAAATGTAATTCAAAACNTATATATATAGGGAAAACTCTCATGACCAGGTCTTTTCTTTAAGTTCTTCCCAACTTTCAGAAGATCCTAACAAAATAAGGCATGAGAAAAACGAGCTTATTTTATCAATTTATCCATTATCTTCTTCCATACATTTCTCTTTAAAATAAGATCTTTATTGGATTGCACAAACTCACAAATAATATGGGACACTACATCTTAAAAGGATTCAACACATTATTTCACCAACTTGGTTTTTACATAGAAGCAAAATAACTTCTCGTGAGCAAGTTAAGCTTTAACTTCTTTTTTTATTTTAAGAAGATTATTTTCTAGAGTTGATGATGATCCTCTATCAGTGGACTTTGAGTTCGTCACACATCACAACATTAGACAACATGGCAAATACAAAAATAAGTATTTTTATTATACTAAATTTATTTCTAAATCTCTCATATTATAAGAAGTATTAAAATGGGAAATTATAATTATTAATCTTTTTCTTTCTTAATATTTTGGATTGACTATAGTGGCTTCATAATATAATTATCATTTTAATTAAAAGATGCATACTGCTTTAAAAAACAAGAAGCCAAATAAGATGCAAATTATGGAAACATTAAGATGAACAATTTCACCTCACATTCTATATAAAACAAGGGTGATATGATACATGATTTCTTAGTTATTTTGTTAGGTTAAGTAGTGTAATTAGTTACAAGATTGGAACTCTTGTATTATATAAATAGCTCCTATTGTAAATATTGAGAGGAATGGAATGAAAAGGCAGTTAGTACCCAAGTAAATTATCTATTTCATGTACTGTTAAACCTTGTATGAGAGTTTTCGACAACCTCTAAATTGTCGTTTATCAATATCTTAGAAGCAAAATTTGTTATGGTGTGGAACCTGAAGCAATCATAACAGTCAACCGCACACAAAAACTGGATGCTTCTTGAGCGGAGCACCCGTGCCTATAGACTGAGGAACCGACGTACCAACACCCATAAGGGGTGCAACCACACTTGGACTTGGATCTGCAATGCCCCTGTACCCTATTTTGGGCGTCTAGGTGCTCAGCTACAAAGTGTGCAAAATACCAGTGCCTAGGAGTGGCGTGAGTGCACCAATTAGGGTCCTCGGTTCAGTTTTTTTATATTGGATGTTTCAGACAATAAAAAAATGTATCTCTGCACGTGTGTTTCTTTGACAAGATTTCTGTGAAGTAAAGAATGGTGGAAGATGAAGATTTCATTATGTGTTTCTCTAGTGGGATTGAGATGAAGATTTGGAGCGAAGTTTTGTAAATTTCATTGCTTGTAAAGAGGAGATATGATTGAGTATTTCTAATTGGATTAAAGGCCGATTAAAATTTTATTCACATTATCTCCCAATAAGGTTCTAATACGACTAAAATATATAGTGTTTTTAGACATATTTTTATACCTACTTTTGAGATATTGCGCTTTAATGGAAGGTATTTTTGTATTTTTTTCTTTCAAGTACAAGTAAAAAGGTGAAAAATGCTTAAATGAGTAAAAAATGATCAAATTTGGAGCAAATAGGTGAAAAATGTGCAAAAGTGTTTGGCGCCTAAGTGCCGGGTAAACAGAGAAGGCCGTGCCTAAGCACCAGAGGTCTCGCGGTTAAGCGCCAGTGACAGTTATTGGACGAGTAAATTTGATTTTTGCAAATTTTGAAGAGGTGTGTGAGGCACTTATCGGCATAATAGGTGGTTACAACCACCATGGACAAAAATTATTGCGAAAGGATGCATTGCATGGGGAAATACATCAAATCAAGACACATTTTGAAGAGATACCAATGCACCTTTTGGAGAATTATAAAAGAAAAAAAGATTGGAACTTTGAAAGAAGTCCTGAAAGTACTGGAAAAATTTTGAAAGTTAAAAAATTAGGGAGTTAGTTGGAGAGATTTTCAGGTACCACATATTTATCCTTTTTTTATTTCTAGTTTTATATTCAGTGTTGTAGAGAAGATATTCAAAGGAACTTCAAGAGTTTGGTGGAGAACTTGAGATAAGTTTTTATCTTTCGTTTTAGACTACTTTTGGTTTTAATTGAGACTTGTTGTTGGCTTGACAATGATTTCTACTTTTAAACTAAAGTGTGGTTTTATTTTCCCCATGGATTCGAGTAGTTTTCTTTATCTTTCTTCTTAAAATGATAAGTAATTAAGTGTTGGATGGAAGTTGTATAGAGTATTGATCTTTAATATTGTAAGAGTTATATTGATTTTACCATGTACTTCATTTACTTCTTGATTTGGCCAATCCATATGTTAAAATTTGTTGTGAGAACAGTAAGAATCGGGATGATATTGTCTCAGTGAACAATTGGAAAGAATCACATGAGATTGTATGGATGAGAATTTAGTTCATATGATCGAGTGTAAATNTTTCGCAGACCAAACAGATGTCATAACTTTCTTTAGTTTATTTGATCGAGCCTCACCTTCAACTCTTACATTCATCCTTCGGGATAGATACAGGATTTGAGGTAAAGGGCTCTTTCATCTAAACTATGAAAATTATGGGGTCAGTTTGACTTCATCTTTTTCCAACCTAAAATTTAAAAAAAAAACGTCCTTCCGAAGCGGGCAACGAGATTTCAATTCTGATGACCGATAGCTTCTTATGGGCAAACCCCACACCAAAAATAGTGCCGACAGCTTCTGGCGACTCCGCTGGGGATAGCTTCCAAACCCCACACCAAAAATAGTGCCGACAGCTTCTGGCGACTCCGCTGGGGAATAGCTTCTCTTTCAACCCCACACCAAAAATAGTGCCGACAGCTTCTGGCGACTCCGCTGGGGACTAGCTTCTCTCTCTATTTAAATCAAATGTCCTTCCGAAGCGGGCAACGGGATTTCAATTCCGATGACCGACAGCTTCTTACAGGCAAACTAAAATAGTGCCGACAGCTTCTGGCGACTCCGCTGGGGATTAGCTTCTCTCTTCATTTAAATCCAGAAAAAATATCTTCATACATCGGTAATGCATTCATGTCCCTCATGAATCAAGATTACCTTTCTTCCGTTGGCATACTTTACCCATTTCTGTCGTGGGAAAGTACGCCAACTTTTTTGAACTTCAGGATCATCTGTTCAACCATCTTTGAACAGAGTGATTCAGAAGACCATTAAGAACATTCTGATCTTTATATGAGGTCGGACACCCAATAGGTGTGTCAGTGGACTAGTTCCACCCGGGCATTATGTAAAGTAGGTCCCGCGCTGGGTCCTAAACTTTGCATTTTCTTCCTTCCCTTTGGGTTGAATTTCTCTATTCTATAGGTTCCGCACTGGGTCCTAAACTCCTAAACTTTTCATTTTTTTCTCTCTTCGGGGGATGGTTTTGTTTTTCTATAGGTCCCGCGCTGGGTCCTAAACTCTTAAACTTTGCATTTTCATCTCCCTTCGAGGGATGGTTTTTCTTTTCTATAGGTCCCGCGCTGGGTCCTAAACTCCTAAACTTTGCATTTTCGTCTCCCTTCGGGGGATGGTTTTGCTTTTCTATAGGTCCCGCACTGGGTCCTAAACTCCTAAACTTTTCATTTCCTTCTCCCTTCCGGGGATGGTTTTGCTTTTCTATAGGTCCCACGCTGGGTCCTAAAACTCCTAAATTTTGCATTTCCTTCCCCTATGGGGTTTGATTTGCTTTTATGTAGGTCTCGCACTGGGTCCTAAACTCAAAAAACTTCACATTTTCTTCATATCCTTCAGGTCTGGTTTGCTTTTCTGCGAATCAAGCCAAGCTATTACATCTCTTCGCACTTGTTGCAACTCTTTAACATTTTAAATCACAAATCAACAAAAAAAATTTTTTATTTGGATGCCCAGTTTATAAGACAAATGCGTCAGTTTGAGTACTTTTGTCAAAACTATAAAACATGGGACATTGCTAACTTTGAGAAATTCTTCAAATGCAAGGGACAATGACTTCGCCAAGGTTGGTCTTTTCTTTTTCCTCTGGAATGGAGTTCGTTGTCAATAGGGATGAACTGCCAGACCTGACAGTTATTAAGTTTGGATAAGGATTCGATGATATTGGAGTCAAGTTCGGGAAGGTTGCCTTCACAGTAATGAAGCTTGAAACAGACAAGTCAGTCGAGCCTATCGTAGAGTTCAACTTGAAATATATTGAGAAATTCTCCCCTTCAAAGGTTTTGATTGAAAATAACCCAGCTAGTGCTGAAAAGTTTGTCATTGGGAACGTTAGGACTACTATCGGAGCTTTTGCCCCTACTACCAAAGACACCATCACCGTGCCAGCTGTTTTTTCGAGTAAGGGAAAAGAGATTCTACATTGGAAAGAGTCAATCGACGCTTATGCCCCACTGTTTTCTGGATTCAAGATTGGGTCCAATTCAAGACCTGTGCAACTGATAAAGGCACAAAAAAGGAAGCGCAGCCATGGAATTTTGAAAGACAAACAACCTTGACAATTCCAACAACAACATACACAACAATACAGCCAGTTTAGCCAACAACCGCCTCAGCGAGGGCTACCTCGGATAAGGAAGATATCCTTCGCAGAGAGAAGGAAGATAGTATATTCTTTCAAAGATGAAGTCATCTCTGAAATGCTCAAAATTTTGATACAGAATCTGGAATTCAAATTACCAGAACCAAAGAAACCTGAAGAGGTTGACAAGAAGGATGAACCAAATTATTGCCCATGTCACAGATTGTTAGGACATACAGTTGAAGAATGTTTTATTTTTAAGGCCTAGCTTGAGAGGAATTTTAAAGAAGGAAATATCACGATCCTGAAAGAATATTTGAAAGAACCGAAAAAGGTTCCGTAAATATAATTTCGATTGATCCATTTAACTTATACATAACTATGCCGCTACTCAATAAAAGAAGTGACACTCTTCAGAAATCTTCAATGGATCTAAATGTAATCAAAGAAAACTCAATCAAGGCTAAGCTGTAGATACTCCGAGCCAAAATTGCACAATTATCTGAAGAACAAACAAAAAAATATGAATGATGAAATACACAATGTGTCAGATTACATGGACAAAAGATTAACAGAAATCAATGTTATCGAAACCCAAGCCGAGTTATCTCCGCACGACGCTCCATCTGCTGTGGAGAACACAGCGACGATATACAAAGGACCACCGAACAAAAGGATGAGCAGATCATCCGCCCTGAAAATAAAGTCGAAGAATTGAAAACTGTTGTGATTACAACGCAAAGAAATTCAAAATCACAACAGATGACACCTCCAAAAATGAATCAACCAGAAATCATTCATGTTGAGGATGAAAGAAAAGAGTTCACCTCTGATGAACAACCAGAGAAGTACTCTGTTCAAAGCGTCATACCAGAAAATGAATTTAAACAAATGGACCCACAACATGGAATTCTAATCACTAAACAAATGGTCGAACAAGTTCGTGAAGCCTTAACCCAGTCTAAGGATGGTGCATTGATTCTAAAAGGTAGATCATACCCGGAAGAATTCGATGCCGTACCATTTCCTAAGGGGTTTACACCTTCGAACTTCAAAATATTTGATGGGACTGGAAATCCCAAACAACACCTAGCATATTTCAGAGCTAATTATGGCAACACAAGAACTAATGAAGCTTTACTCTGTCAGCAGTTTGTCACTAGTTTGTCAAGAGTTGCTTTTGATTGGTATGCCAACTTTCCTAACGAGTTGGTCAAGTCATTTGCCGAGTTGGAATAGTTGTTCGTAAAAAGATTTGTCGAAGTGCAACATCTTGTGTCAATTGGAAATCTCGTGATAGAAAGACAAAAGCCTAATGAGACTCTAGTAGATTATATTTTGGGTGGAGAAACCTTAGCATGAAATGTGAACCTCAGCTACAGGAACATCAAGCGATTGAGATTTTACTCAAACCTTAGCATGAAATGTGAACCTCAGCTACAGGAACATCAAGCGATTGAGATTCTACTCAAAATCATTCATGGGCCATTAGATTTCATGCTTACCCTTGACAGGCTATATTTTGAGGTGGAGAAACCTTAGCATGAAATGTGAACCTCAGCTACAGGAACATCAAATGTTAAAATTCTTCCTGAAAAGCATCCATGGGCCAGTAGCTTTCATGCTCAAGGGACTCACCATCAAATCCTTCGAGAAACTACTCAGCAAGGCTAACAGTCTTCAAGAAGAAATCAAACACATAGATCCTCACGAAAGGTCCATGAAAACCAATATATTTGAGAAGCATTCTGGAACTATTGCTGTGGTTAGCAGGGGAAAGCGATCGCTGCAGATCCAGGCTGAACAACATCAACAAACTTCCCAATGTTCTCATCAGAATCTTCAACAATCGTCTCACCAGAGACCTTACCAGACATACAAAAAACAAATTTCAATCATGAATGCTCGATCAAATGGGATCTATTATTTTAAAGATGAAGCAGCAAAAAAGATGTTCCGTAGTCTGATTAAGAATCCCGAGTTCAGGTTACCTAAGCCAAAAAAGCCTGACGAGGTCAACAAGAAAGGGCACCCGAGATATTGCCCATACCATAGGTTCATTGGACACACTATAGAAGAGTGCTGCAATTTCAAAGACTTGCTTGAGGAGAAGTTCAAGAGTGGGGACGTAATGATCCCAGATGAATATTTGAAAGGAACTTGAAAGAGGTTCTATCAATATGATTTCGGTCAATCTGTTTGTTCCAACCTATTCCTATGCAGCTACCAATGAATGAAATGTCTTTTGTCCACTATTGTACTACTTTTGTTTNCGGAAGAATACTTGAAAAAAAAAACCTGAAATAGGTTCTATCAATATGACTTCAGTCGATTTGTTTGTTCTACCTTATTCATACGCAACTGCCAACGAATGAAATGCCTCTTGGCTGCTGCTGTACTACTTTTTGTTTAAAAAGGGATATTAGTAGGTTTGATGTTAGTCTATCCCATCCCTCCCACTCCAATTAATAAAAAGAAGACTTCTTTTGAAATTGTGCAATATTTAAAATATAGATCACCTCAAAAGAAATATTTGGATGTTTTGATAAGACTGTGACTTCAGGGGAGAATAAAATTAATGCCCTAATAACTGAGTCATCCACTTTAAAGAATTTAGACTGGGTCCTAAGCAAATTTCAAAATAAAATAATGTGTTGGAAATACGAGTAATTAACTCGGGATATCACGAGCCTTTTAATCTCCTGCCACGTGACTGGGTCCTGACTGACGAATGAGTTATAAAATCACAGAATTCAACTTAAGAAACATTTGAGGATTCTTAGTTAGGGGAATTTGGACATTCAAAATCCTTAACATACGATCCACCAGATATAACAATTCTCAGAAAACAAACGGAGCAAAGAAAAAAAAAATAATAATAAATTACCCCAAGAAGAAGCTTGAGGTGAGCATAATCAAAAAATTGNGTTAGAGGAATTTGGACATTCAAAATCTTTAACATACGATCCACCAGATATAGTAATTCTCAGAAAACAAACAGAGCAAAAGAAAAAATATATATAATAATAAATAACGCTGAGATGAAGCTTTGAGGGGAGCATAATCAAAAATTGGTGTCTAAATGCAGACATTCAAAATCTTTAAATCATGCTCTACCAGATATAGTAGTTCTCGACAAAACACAAAAAAAAAATGGTATGAAAAGTTTAATCCAAAGATCAAATCAAAATAAAAAAAANTGTCTAAATGCAGACATTCAAAATCCTTAAATCATGCTCTACCAGATATAGTAATTCTCGACAAAACACGAAGAAAAAAATGGTATGAAAAGTTTGATCCAAACATCAAATCAAAATAAAAAAGTCTCTTTGAGAAGAAGCTTGAGGTGAACGTATAATCAAAAATTGGTGTTCGAGTTTCCTAATTAATGAGACTTAAAATGCTCTCTTAAGAAAAATCTTTGGATATTATATTCAAGAAAAAGTTTAACTATTTTGAGTTTTTTGGTTGGTTATTAATTGGCTCAAAAATATCTTTGGACAATGAAAAATATTTTGATCACATGACCAAAATTTTAAAATTTGCTTAGGCTCAGAAGGAAAGAATTAAAGAAACGGCGATGATATTAGTCGTTAATGGAGATTCAATCCTAAAGTCATATCTTTCAGTGTTCAGCAAATACAACTCCAACGCCAACATAAAGAACGTCAGAAAGATTTCTCAAAGATAACTTCAACAACTTTTACAGAATCTGCAACAAATCAAATGACAACTGTTACAAACAAATCTACAAACTTGTAACCTCTTCAGCTACGGTGTCTTTAGAGATAACACCTCTTTTACAGGTCCTGAAAGAATATAATTCTGATAGCACCTTAAAGAGTGAGTTGTTTCTAACACTTTTCCTAAGTCAGTGGACGATACTTTGAGAAGCACCATGCCTCGTGTTTCAAAGACAAAGACTCGTTCTTAGATGTCGCGCTTGTCTGAAACTGGGTCTAAATTCTAAAATAAATTAAACAATAAAAAAAATAAACATTGAAACAAAATTTTGCCCCTCATAAATTTTGGAGAGTCTCTACACATACATTTCAATAAAATTCTGCACGGTACGAACTTGTACGGACGTTCTCTACACTTTGCAAAATTTTCATCATCTCTATATTTCGGGATAGGCATGGATGCCATATACTCCATCTCTACATTCCGGGGTAGGCTTGGACGCCTTATTCCCCACATCTACATTTTGGGATAGGCAAGACGCCCTATACCCATCTCTACATTTCGGGATAAGCAAGACGCCCTATACCCATCTCTACATTTCGGGGTAGGTATGGACGCCCTATTCCCATCTTTGCATTTAATCTTCACAAATTCTACAAAATTCCCACAAATTCAACAAAAACAAACTTTTAGAGGTACGGATCTCAATATCCGATACCGCATTGCTTTAGATATTTCTCTATTGCAATGGTTCATATCAAACTCTTAGAGGTAGAATTCTCCTACCGCATTGCTTTAGATATTATTTATTTAGAGGTACGGATCTCAATATCCGATACCGCATTGCTTTAGATATTTCTCTATTGCAATCTTATCAAACTTTTAGAGGTGCGGATCTCAATATCTGATACCGCATTGCTTTAGATATTTCTCTTAGGTACAGATCTCAATATCCGATACCGCATTGCTTTAGATATTTCTCTGTTGCAATGGTTCAAATCAAACTGAGGTGCGGATCTCAATATCCGATACCGCATTGCTTTAGATATTTCTCTATTGCAATGGTTCTCGATATCACATTGCTTTAGATATTTCTCTATTGCAATGGTCCACACGATATTTTAGAGGTAACTTTTAGAGGTACGGATTTCAATATCCGATACCGCATTGCTCATATCAAACTTTTAGAGGTACGGATTCTCCGATACCACATTGCTTTAGATATTTCTCTATTGCAATGGTTCATATCAAACTTTTAGAGGTATGAAACGCATTGCTTTAGATATTTCTCTATTGCAATGGTTCATATCAAACTTTTAGAGGTACGGATCTCAGTATCCGATACCACATTCTCCTAACGCATTGCTTTAGATATTTCTCTATTTTAGAGGTACGGATCTCAATATCCGATACCGCATTGCTTTAGATATTTCTCTATTGCAATCTTATCAAACTTTTAGAGGTGCGGATCTCAATATCTGATACCGCATTGCTTTAGATATTTCTCTTCGATACCACATTGCTTTAGATATTTCTCTATTGCAATGGTTCATATCAAACTTTTAGAGGTATGAAACGCATTGCTTTAGATATTTCTCTATTTTAGAGGTACGGATCTCAATATCCGATACCGCATTGCTTTAGATATTTCTCTATTGCAATCTTATCAAACTTTTAGAGGTGCGGATCTCAATATCTGATACCGCATTGCTTTAGATATTTCTCTTAGGTACAGATCTCAATATCCGATACCGCATTGCTTTAGATATTTCTCTGTTGCAATGGTTCAAATCAAACTGAGGTGCGGATCTCAATATCCGATACCGCATTGCTTTAGATATTTCTCTATTGCAATGGTTCTGTACGGATCTCAATATCTGATACCGCATTGCTTTAGATATTTCTCTATTGCAATGGTTCATACCAAACTTTTAGAGGTTGAGGGAATAAGCCCTTCAATCTATTCGAGACATCCAATTCTCGTGTTCAGTCAGTCTTGTCCTGCTGATACACATTTTTTAAGATCAGAACCCAAATTCTGATTCTCATACACAAAATATACTTTAAACCAACTCTCCAATCCTCAGCAAGTTTCCTCATTTTTGTTTTTGATCAGACATACCCACATTTGCTAAAATTTCCCAGCGGAAACAAATAGCAAACACAATTTACACCTTTCTTCTAAGTCTGTTGATTTAGAAGTTCGTGTTGGTCTTGTTGATCTCGTCGGTCAACGCAATACGTGCGGTGTGCTCTCCCAGCACACCACACCTATTGGGGGTCCATTTGTTGACCTCACTTTTTGAATGAACCATGGATCAATGAAATCCCCAAAAGGTACCCTCACACCTATTGGGGGTCCATTTGTTGACCAAATTACCAAAATGCCCCTCCATGCCTAAAAATCCAAAAATTCCAAAAATTCCCAAAAAATCCCAATAAATCCAAAATATTCCCAATTTCATTTTGTCCAACTACACAATGGTCCAATTTGGTCAATTTGACCACCTTTGACAAAAACCCCCAATTTGGTCCTTAAAGGCTTAATTCAAAACACTTTTTAACCCAAAATCAATCAAATTGGTTCCAATTGACCCCAAATTTGATTCTAAACTTAAATTAACATTTTATTTGATTAAACTATTACAAATTTAAGCTCAATTGATCCCTGAATTAAGCTTAATTTTGATTTAGGTCAAAATCCCAATTTTGGCTAAATGACCAAATCAC
>JXCR01148663.1:211381-223007 GCA_002079205.1 Phalaenopsis hybrid cultivar | reverse complement strand
ATGAATTAAATTAAATTGTGAAAATTCACATGTTCTCCTCTGATGTCTTAATTGAACTATCAGTAAGGTTACATAAAAATTTCAAAGTCATTTGACTTAAATTTGACAAATTATGAAAGTTTGGACCCTTAGGGGCAAAATTAAAATTTTGGATATTTTGGCCTTAATGAATATTTAGGCTTAATCAAAATGGGAAATGGGTAATTTCTGATATTAATTAACTCATTTGATGATTTGCAATAAAAAATGAGCTTAATTGGCAGAAACCCACTTCACTTTGCCAAATTACAAGATAAAAGAATAATTTCCATAATTATCAAAATTTTGAAAATTTCATCAATTTTTGAGTTTAGGGACATGACTTTAGAAATTAATGATTTCACACCCCTAAAATAATATTTATAATGATCTTGATAATGACCACTTAAAGTTTTAAATTTTTTCAAAATTAATACATTCACACCTACTTAAGGTCTAAAGGACTTAGTGGTGAATTTAAGCCAATATTAAAACTTGATAAAGAGGATTAGAAAAATCAATATAATTAAACTTCTTTTAAACACCACAAGTCCAATTAGGACTAAAAATTTGGTTAAGTATCCTTAAATACACTAATTTGCTCCCTTTAGGGTCTTCACCAACATAATCTTCAAATTAAAAAAAATTTGGCTAAGTGTTCTTAATAACACTAATTTGCCCCCTTTAGGGTCTTTACCCACATAATCTTCAAATTAAAAGGTAAAGTGACATTCACCCTATTCTTAGGGATAATCAAGACATCAATATTCACTGAGCATCAGGATATTCAAGATTNTTAGCCAATATTCTTTATAGCATCTCTAGTAAGGGTAAAGAATATTATTGCTCTTATTTGGTACAACACAATATGCATACATCCACAACAGAATTCTATACTTATTACTGATTCATGATAAGAAAAAAGATATTTTCATATTTAGTATTATTCTTCTACAAAAACTCGAGTTATCTTTTTAAGTTTGTACTGCTTTTGTTAAAATATTAAAATTAACAAAAATATTTAAATTTTCTTTACTACGAAATCGTCTTTAGTTTAAATAATTATCTTTTTAAAAATAAAAAATTTTCCAAAAAGTGCATATTGCATATCTTCCGCGTGGGTTCGATTTTTAGGTCTTAATAAAAAAATCCTTTATTACTTGATAACGATACGTATACTTGCGTAGTATCCCAATATATATAAATTAAAAGTTAAATTTTTATTTTTCTTCAGGATCAAGTTTTTGGTTTTGTTGCAAAATAAGAAAATATAAATGAAAAATATTATCAGAATTATTGTTATACTATTGCATATAAGCAGTTTTGGGATCAGGTTCACATCAAAAGGTAACACCAGAGAGAGCAAGTGAATCTAATACTACAACAAAAAGAGATACAAGAATATTGTTTTGTAACAAAACTAATAAATTTGCCACAAATATAAACATTTACTTTAATGATTACAATAGTTACTTCACTACTATAACATTAAAGTGGTTATTACGCCTCTTATATGAATTAATAATATATTTTATGCTTATTCAATTGCAACCAAAGATTCTTACACTTGTACTCTCTCTTTTGGAAACAAGATTTGGGAGGTCTGAAATTTGAAGTAGAGGGCAACACAATTGTAGTTATAATAATTATCAAATCATACATATTTGCAAATATTCATATAATCTCAAGCAAGTTATATTATTCCCATCACCATAGAAACTCATTATATGAAGTACTCTAAGAAATTTAGCAAGAGAATTAACAAACAACTATTGATATTTTTTTTTGAAGATTTATATATATACCATTCAATTTTTTTGTATTTATACATTTAACATTTAAACTTCATGTTTTACAAATTTTTCACCTTGCTTGTACATGAAATGTGTGCATTTCACATTTTAGAAGTTACAGTAGTGATATCTTTGATCTAATATGAAAGACTTGGGTGTCATAAATGTCAAAAGTAAAGTTTTTTTTTTTTTGGATTTGTAAATATATGAATTGGGTGGTATGTATATACATGCCCATTTTTGTATTTACTACAACAAACTTAAAGAGACCAATCACCGCTCATTATAGATATATGAAAATGAAGTGATATTATATATAAGAATACACAAATATTTGAACACATAAGCACATAAGTATGAATTCAAACATTATATAAACATAACATAATCAAGCTAATATCAAACCAAACACGATCAAAAAAGGTTGTGTTCATGTTTAGCACATTAAGAATATAAAATTATAAAATTGGTTGACCATAACTAGTTATCAAGCGGAACCAATTAAGCTTTTTGACCGCCTTATAATGACTCATTGAAATCATATTTTGAGGCATTTACATGCATACCACTCGTGAAGTGACATACATGCCACCCAATTCCTAAGTACTTGCATATCTAAGACCTAAAATTTTGTTGTTTACAGTGATACCACCAATATTTTTCATATCACATAAAATATATCACTATTTCAACTTATAAATAGTGAAATGTGCCTTGGCATGCACATGTAAGATGACATGTATGTAAAAATTGAAGCTTTGGTATTAGATATGTAAATATATAGGAATGCAGTATGTATGCATGCAAATCTTCCCAATATTTTTAGGATTTACTTTTTGTTTTTTGTTAGATATGTAAATACATAGCTCTCAATAGACTTATATATAAGGCACCTTTATATTGAAAAAACAAAATAATTTGATATATTAATATCAACACATTTTGCAATGACATATAGAGCAAATTTGAGTAATTTGGTGAAGATAATATGTTTCCTTCAAAAAACTCATGGGTGATAGGGCTTCCCATATTGGCTAAGTTCATGTAATGGATCATCTTGCCAGTGAAGGCCTCGGAGCCTTTAATCCCAGAGAAGCTTGCTAGAGATATTAGGGAGGCCACCAAATCTTCCCGAGCAAAGGATTACTAAGTCCATTACTTGCTTCTATCAAAGTGAAAATAATGTCAGCACATTTTGCAATGACAAAATTGGATGCAAAGATCAAGATGATAAAATTAATAAAAATAGATAACAATGTACGAACACCATGGGTGGTGGAATCGGGTTATGCTCAGAGTGAACAATTAGCCCCCTAGAATTTGAAACTTCTCCCCACTCTTTATATCTTTTTGTTAAATACAAATGATACATTTAGTTATTTTTCCCACCCTAAAAAATAATACTGATTCCACCCTTAAATTGAGCATATAAATAAAAGAAGATATATGATGCAAGACCTCAATTGAAGGGGTTTTTTTTACTTTTTAGTGATTGTACTTTTTTTCTTTTCTACATAATTGCATGATATTTATTAATGGTTCTATAGTTTGCTTGCTCTCAAGATAATCTCAAAAGTAATTTATAATCTCTTGATAGGTAGTTAGTTATGATTAATTTGTCTTTAGGTGTTATTTCATTACAATTTTTAGAACTATAAAGGATTATCGATATGATTATTACCATATATTCAAGTGATGAATAATTGGATGATCATAAATTACTATTAATCTTGTTGTGTGTCAAAAGATTAATGTTAGTGGAGTAATAATTTAGTGTCATAGTTTTGCATGAAAATCCAACTCATACTCATGTAATGAAAGTGATAGATAGTGATATTAAAAGCTATTACATGGAATAAAAAGGGAAAAAAATCAAGGGGTTTTACCCAATTGAAATAATCCACTTTGAAAAAAGAAATACACATGCCCACTCTTCTCTTGAATTAAAGAAGATGGAATTACACTGTTGATACACAATGATAATTCAACAATAATAGTTGCAATAGGCTGTCAATGCCATAGTCGAATGATATGATAGTAATTGGCCATTTAGGTATTATGTGATAGCTTCAATAACATGAATTGGCCACAGAGACCGTAATTGAAAACTTCAACAGTTGTGAGCCACATAGTTCATAGTTTGTCATGTAGATCATAGTAGTGAGTTACGATAACGTTTGTAAGCGGCATGGGCCGAAGTTGAGAATTGCATGAGCTGAGAATCACATAAGCCATAGTTGGCCATGTAAGCCATAATGTTGAGTTGTAATAAAGTTCGTAGGCCTCAAAGACAACAATAGGATGCTGTGTGAGCTGTGAATCATTTATGTCATACTTGGTCACATAAGCCATAACGGGGAGTTGTAATAACGTCTGTAGGCCGCAGAGGTCAGGGCTGAGAGTTGCATGAGATGTTATAATGTTTTTAAGCTGCAGAAGTCAAAGTTAGGATCTACATGAGTTGTGATAAGGTACATATGTCAAATAAGTTAGAGTTGGTGGCTACACGAGTTGTGATAATGCTCATAGGTCACAGAGGTCGGAGTTCGGAGTTGCATGAGCTTTGAACCATGCAGACCATAGTGGCAAGCTATGTTGAGAAAGCTTCAGGAGTCCATAGAAAGTAACTGTATCATGAGTATAAAAGTTTTAAGCATTTATTGTGGTGTGTATTGTTACGTTGTCTTCGTGAGACATCATGACACTATATACAGAGTGAGTTGTTGTACCATACTTAGGATGCATTATTACGCTTTGTTCGAGGTGTCGTTATATAGTATTTGACTGTGTTGCTACATTGCATGGAGCGTGCATGTTGCACCATTTATTGGGAGTTGGTGCACTATTTTCGTGATAGTTACTCTGCAGGATGCTTCATTACTCTGAAGGCTGACTATTATATTGCATGTAACAAAACTTCGTTACTCCGCAGTATACTTTTTCACTCTACAATGTAGATTGGGATTTCGCATCACATGTTGTGACCCCACCACGTGGTCTCGCTAATACATTTATTTTGAAAAGGAATATTAATATTTTGACGTGAAAGTCGAAAATTTCAGTACAAGAAATATAAGATCTAGGCGTTGAGCTTTCTTTTGTTTCATTTCTGAGATTTCTTCCGCTGCATTCACAAATCTTCCTTTCTTCTTCTCTCCACTTCGGGAGGAGAAATGGGCGAGACTCTGCCGTTTCTTCGCAATAGCTACTGGATTCTAAGGCACGGCAAGAGCATCCCGAACGAAAATGGATTTATTGTCTCTTCAATGGTAAATCTTTCTCTCTTTCTCGGATTTGAAAAACGAACCAGCTTCAGCTTTGGGAGCTCATCACGTTTATTTGATGATGGGATATCAAATCTTAGGGAATTTTGCCTGATAAGGGGATTCGAGCGGAGAACAATCTCTTTTTTTATTCATATTTTGATTTTTTTCTGCCGAAATTTTCAACAGCTACTACTTAAATTCTACTTTTTCTATTCATGGAATAAATTTTGGTTTGGACCGATTTGCTTAGGGATAAAATAGATCCTATTCCTTGGTTTACCATTTTGTTTGGTTTTTTGCAAAATGGATAAAAAATAACCATAAAACATCGAATTTTACATTTTTTATGTATTTGAGTTGCTGCAGAATGCTGCATTTGTGTTATATCAGTTTAACTTTGTCTCAAAATTTCTGTAAATTGAATGCAATTAATTTGAACATATTTCATATTTCTAAGATATTGAAAATAAAGTGCAAGCTTTTGCAGGAAAATGGCACGCTTGAGGGCTTTGGACTGGCTCCTGAGGGTATCCGGCAAGCAAAATTGGCTGGTGAATTGTTGGATGAGGTAACCTTTCTAGAGAAAATTGGTTAATTTACTAGAGACAATCAAAGTTGCTATTGGAGTTCTACGTCTAAAGAGTTCTATATGTTCCAAAAATATGGGATTGATTTATTCAAATTAACTTCTAGTTTGATTAATGAAGTGGGTTATTGGCATGAATGTCTCTATATTTCTCTTCATACTTTAAAAGAATGGATGTTTTCATACTTTAAAAGAATGGATGTTTGTGGTACCTTGTTCATGTTTGGAAATTGAAAGCATGATTGGATAAATAGTTAAAAGTGGAAAACACAGATTTTAAAGTTTCACTTACAGAACACAAGATTGGAGAATGGTTGTCTGGGTAGGCAGGCTCAAAAAATTACTCATCTTTTTGCCTTTTGTTCACTATATTCCACTAAATATGTTGGGATATCACGAATCTGAAGAGGTTAGGGAGTGATCCTTTGAGGCTGAAGCCCTAAGAATGCACATCTTAAAAAGCTTCTATTAGAAAAGGAAAATATGAATCAACTAATTCCCACATCAAAAGAGGAGGAAATATATTCGGCGTTATATATTAGGCCCAAGCTAAACATGATATATGTTAGTGTAACAAACAAATTTCACCTACAAACTTCATAGATGAGAGTACTCATAATAGATGACTCTTATAATGGGTAAGCTCTTATGGTATCATACAAAAAAGGATAAAACTATGAGTTTAAGGGCATGAGATAGGTGGGCCCTACCTTCATTGTATGGTCGGATTGTTGCACATGTACATATATTAATTAGTTTATAGCCTAAGCAAGTAAATCCGCCCCAAAAGAATATAGTTTCATGGTGTAATGTTTTTTAACTCATCTCTGAGAGAAGATTAGTATAAAATATTCTAAATATATTCTTCTATTGATTTACATAACTTCCAATTTAAGGCATACCATACAATCTTAAGAGTCATAATTTGGGTTATTTTTTAATATACCCCTTAAGAGAAATTCTCCCATTAAATCTTACAAGGATTCCTCCTTAAAATTTATTCTCATGTTCACAATGTTAAGAATCATGACTTTTTCATAAAGTCAATTGACAATTAAACAACTTTTGCTTGAGATTATATTGATACCAACATAGCATCACTAGACATGTCACTTGAAATGATTCTCAAAAAGCTATTGTTTGATTAATCAATTTATAGAGATGATGGAAGCAAATCACTTTTGTGCTTTAATCGTTTTTTTCTTGGTTCCATTAAACCCTTTCGTCTTTGCTTCAAGTTTTGAATCTTTGATACACATACAATACATTATCCCAATAAATTTCTAAGGGATTGTCTATCTTTTCCTCAAATTTGAATCTCCTTTCTTTTTCTTTTTATTGTTTTATTCTTCATTTATCATTTGCACACTTTTGTTTTTTACCTCAATTCCTTAAGGAGCCATTTGGGATTAGTTTTGTTTTTTATTTTTTTTATTTCTTATTTTTTATTTTGTTTTGTTTATGTTTTTATTTAAAACAAAATATGTTTGACTATTTGATTAAAGCATGATTATTTTTAAAAACATTCAAACCATCTAATAGTTGTTTTGAAAATATGTTAATTTATTTTTGGAAAATAAAAATAAAAATCTGTAAAAATCACACTGAAACAAACTACTTTAAAAACAAAATAACAAAAAATTAAAAAGATCCCAAACAAACTCTAAGCTTTTCATCCCCTCGAGCTCCGCCATCTTCCCACCTTTCCCCTTCAAACTTCTCTTTTTATGTTTTGGATGCCTTCCTTGTCGCATGTGCTCACCTGTTTATTCTCCCTACATTTTTATTTTTTATTTGTTTTTTCAATTACCTTAGAGGATCAACTATACTGGCATGTAATATTTTAGAACGAAAAGTTTGGGATTTCAAAATCATGTTCGGAAGCATGATAGGATTGGTAATTTAGAGAGAAAAATCAAAGGAATAAGAATATCAAAAGATTATATCAAAAAGAACTTGGGAAAACTTAAAATTATGTAAGTCCACTCCCCATTACAGAAGTACTCTTCTCTTCTTCTTACTAAACCTTGACCTCATGGGATACATGCTACCCTTATTTATTGTGTTATATAATAAGGTGAACAATTGGCTTATCCACGACACGAAGTTCCCATCTAAATTTTTTCTTTGAATACTCTTAACAAAATCTTCTTAATCCTTGTATGCTTTAATCAGCGTTGTTCCTGATTTAAAATATAAGAATCAGTCATGGTAGAGGGAATATGCATTATTTCCTATGAGTTAAATGGATATCCCTTTACAAATGCTTAAAGGATTTTCCACATGCCCAACAACACGACATGAGTGGTGATATAATCGAGTTAATAGAGTTGTTTGAATGAATTGGATTGAATGATTGAAGTGGATTGATAAGCATTATTTAATTAAGGATTATGAAGGTTGAAGAGGCATGTTCGAGTTAGGATGATTATCATTTGTCAAGGAATTCACAAACGACTGAGCTTGAGCGTTAGCCCCTATTATTCAATACAAAAATTTACATACATACCATACAATTCTTTTGCATTTGCATATCTAACACCTAAACTTTGATATTTACAT
The DNA here is from genome assembly GCA_002079205.1 of Phalaenopsis hybrid cultivar. NCBI lineage: Eukaryota > Viridiplantae > Streptophyta > Magnoliopsida > Asparagales > Orchidaceae > Phalaenopsis > Phalaenopsis hybrid cultivar. The sequence goes on along the minus strand of JXCR01148663.1, from coordinate 214,782 downwards.
TTATAAGACTTTGGTATCATAACTTATGCATGAAAAGGTGTATTTCTCTTTTAAAAATTTGTAATAGTGGTATTTTCTTATGTGATATTAAAGATTTGAGTGATATATATAAATAAGAAAGTTTAAGTGTTATAAATGCAAATACATAAGAATTGTGTGGTATGTATGTAAACGCCCCTATTTAATAATTGATGCTTTATTTTCTATTATTTTTCTACATAAAATTTACTGAGAACTGTGCATCTTCGAACAATAGAGTGCGTACAATATTTGACTTGAATATTTTTCTTTTCTCATTGCAGGAACTCAAGGCCAAAAATATATCTATAGAAACAGTTAGAATATGCTATTCCCCATTTTCTAGAACAACTCAAACAGCTAAAATAGTTGCTGATGTGTTGGGTATCTCATTTGAAAGTTTCCAGTGTAAGGTATGTTGATGATTCTGGTACTTTGCTTTCTGTTTGAAAGCTTATGTTTGTTTCTGCATCTTCTTTAAACTTCTTTTCTTTCAAAGTTGTTGTTGGACACCGACCGAGTCCTTTTTTGAAAAGAATCCTTTGAAATTAGCACATTATATTTATGTTCCATCAATGATAGAATTATACGCTTATCCCTCTGTTTTCAAAGTGGAAACTTTACCATAAAACCTTACTTTGTTAACCTCGTTTGTACGGCTTGTGGTTTCTATGACGGTGTTTGGTAGTATGTTATTAATAGGAATTAGCGATGGATTCAACTTAAATTCAATTAAACACCAAAAAACTAAAAATTAAATCCGACGCTTAGTTAAATCCAATTTTCTCACGTTCCCTCTATTTTTCTTAAAGTTTCGTCTCTTTCACGACGTGAATCCTGATTTTCTAAACCCAATAGTGAGGTTGATTTATTCCATCGTCGCTCGTGAACTCTGCTATCACAGATAAATCTGGATTTGATAAATCCTATTTAACATAATCTAAGTTGCAACCAAACGCCTCTTGAGAGAAGAAGACTATTTTAACTGAACAACTTCACTAACGGCCCATGATGCTTATTGATGGGTTGTTTTTTTTTCTTCAAAGAAACCTATTCCCTCCTCCTTTAAATCTAAATTTTGGATTTTTATTAATTTGAATATGTTAATACATAATTCATTTTTCTCTTTAGAAATCATGTATGTTAATACCCATGTTTTACAGATTAATTTAAATTATTATGCGGTAGGTATTAATACTGATGAGGTGACATCCAATTTGACTAGGAAATGACTGAGCTTCGGGAACGTTTCTTTGGACCACTATTTGAGCTTCTTTCACATGATAAGGTAAGCAAATTGAAGGTTGCTAGTACTTTCATTTTTAAGCACTTTATTTTGATACTTAATAAAAACACAATATTAATTGTCTATTTTTAGATTTTACCTGTATATTACCTTTTTATCTGTTTAATAGTCATTGGAAATTGGATCTGCCATGCATTAGTTTTGGTTGTTTGCATAGAAGTGAAGTGGCAACTTCTCGTTCTATGAGTAGGACCCTCAAAACCTTAAATGACTTTTGCTATGGGAACCAGTTTGGTTAGTTAAATTGCTTCTTTTGTTTCTAGAAAAAAGGTGAAACAAGAGCTTCCCAATTTAGAATCGATGCCTAATAATTTTTTCCAAGGCTAAAAATTTAAGAGAGAGATTTTATTAATTTTGATTACCAAGTCAAATTCTATTACGATGAATATTTTTCATGCGTTTTTTATGCATTTTTTATTGGTGTGTGTTTTGTTTGTGTCTAGGAAGGGTGATTTGGGAATAATAATGGAGTGGATGGGATCTTATGGAGGTGATGCTATGGTTGATTGAGAGCACCAAGTGGGGGTTTAATATTATTTTTTTGTTTTTTTTTTAGCGAATGGAATGGAAGATGATGGAACTTGAACTCTAAATATGTTTGTCTTGTGCATGAAACTCTAAATAAGATCACTCTAGGGCTGGGAGGGGACCCAAAATTGTGAGCAATCTTACTTTTACCTGCATGCGGAGAGGAAAATTAAAACAATGGATGTAAGAGGAAGATGAGATACGATATTTAGTGAAATAAAAATATAAATATGACCCATGGCCAACTACCAAACTTTCTATGGCCATGAAAGTCACCAAATTTTCATGGCACCCATCCACAATAACTACACCAGTCTTGTGGCACAGAGGCACTAGAATCCTTAACCTTGGACTGAATATCTCCTTCATCTACCGCTACTGTTGTTGGGAACTCCCTAGAGCAAATATGGCTCCATATCTCAACACATAAATTTAGAGTTATGGTATTGGTGGAGGCAATTTTGCATGGTGTGGGACCTTCATTTGCAAAGAGAGTAGGGATGATAGTTATAGATTCTCCAGTTGTTTAAATTGGCCTCTTTTGATAAGGCTTACCTCAACTCACACATTAACTATTAACTGCTTTTAATGTCTGTTTGAGGTAGTTTATTTAAAATTTGTTGCACAGAGCTGACTATCTATTTGTTTTTTGCAGTTTTAAAATAATTGTGTTGTTTTTGAATAAATGATATTTCTCCCAGTGTACCATACCGCATCAAAACCACTACCACCACATGATCATAGCCACCAAAATATCAATAGCACACCACCACCTCCACACCACCTACCACCACATGATCATAACCACATACCACACCTCACCACACCATATACCACCAACATCATAACATACCAATGTAATCCCAAAAGCACCACAAAATCGCCACCGCCACCAACCAGAGCATTACAATACAACCACAAAACCTGAAGTATTTCAACTAATTTCCACATGCAATCACCACCATCACCATATTTCGGGCAACAACCTACACACGACATAACCACCCAAATCCATCAACCGAATAGAGCATAGAGAAGCTAAGTTTTATGAAACCAAATAGAGCACATAGAGCCCATTAAAATCGTAAAATCCAACATCACAACACGATCATCAACCGAATAAAGCATAAATAATCAAAATCTATCAACCGAATAGAGCACAGACCACCCATGAAAGTCAAAAAATCAAACATCATAGCATATTCACCCAAAAACCATCAACCAAAAATAGAGCATAGAGATCCCAAACCATCACCGAGCACAATGAAGCAAAATATTTTCAAAATCAAATGCACGAATGTGTATTGGTAGACAATATCTTGGGGTGACCGAGCAAAGGATCCAAACGGGGCCGAAGAACAGAGGGAAAAGGGAGAGGAGAATAAAGATAAGCTCGTCGCAACAACCACTGGAACCAACCCTAGCCACCGGAGCCACAGAGGGGAGAGGGTGAGGAAAGGCAAGCTCACCACAACAACCACCGGAACTAGACAGAGCCCTAGTCTTTGGAGCCATAGAGGGGAGAGCGGGTCGCGAGAGTGAAGGCGGG
>JXCR01148663.1:199568-211327 GCA_002079205.1 Phalaenopsis hybrid cultivar | reverse complement strand
AGGTTCGAGCCACTAGGGTGGGGTGGGGTGGGGGGGAGGGAGGTTATCCCCAAACGCGGCCTCACCGCACCGCAACAACCAACAAAGCATTCGACGTTTTCCCATTGCACCACTGCAAAAATGTTGCACCAAACCACCCCTTGGAGTCAACACATTACAATTGTTAAGTTCATATTGAAAATTCTAAAAGAAAAAAGTAATCCGTTACATTTTGTCAATTATTCTTTAATTGTTATAACTCCCTTCTTTATTATGTGCTGCGTGAATATGATTATCATTCCTTTGATGAATGATTCATCCTTGATCACAATTAGATTTATAACGATAATCCCTAGACGTTATTAATTATTATTAGCTTTTATTCCCTCATTGTGTATTTCCTATTTGCTTTATTTTGTTTTATTTCTTTCATTTGTTGTGTCTATTGTAATTGGGTTTAAATTCCCCTTACTCTATCAATAATATCATTTTGCTCTATTCTCAAATCTCACATGGTATCAGAGCCAATGATCTAACCTAGCTGCCGGCTCTTCTTGCAGTTTTCCCTGAATGTTCTATTTCTGATTTTTACCCTGCAGTCGTTCCTACAGCTTTTCTTCTCCTACGGTATTCCTTGTCCTACCCAACTAATTACTTCTCCCATCCTGGGTTGTTGTCTCCTTCGTAAGAATATCCTACGGTATTCCCTGTTTGCCAGTAGCAGTCTCCATCCCACGTAGCTATCCTCCGTAAGAATATCCTCCGTAGCCGGCGTCTCATGTGAGGATTATCCAGCTACTGCAGTCTCCTGTGAGGGTTATCCAACTGGTCTTGCTGCAGAATTCTACTGCCGTCTCTCGCAGAGGTCCGTCGTGAGGGTTATCCAGCTTAGATGTAGAAAAATATTTTCTTGAAGAGTTTTGCCATTGTTTTTTCCTGCCACCGAAATCCTTTTGTCTCAGCTACCATACATCACCATTGGTTGTCGGAATCATGGCAGACTCCTCCACCATCGAGCCTCCTCCTGATGGTATACTTGAGTCCATTGGAGGATTGAAACCAACCTCAATCCCTCAGCAGACCAGAGGACCGAAAACCTATATGAACTTTCTAATCACCATCCATAAACTAAGTAGATCTAATCTTCTCCAATGGTCTCAAGCGATAACTTCGTTCATCAAATGATGCAGTAAATTCGATTATCTCACAACAATGATCCGTGAACCTCCTGACCCGACGTACGAAGCATTGGAAGTGGAGAATTTTATGGTCATGTCGTGACTGATTAACTCCATGGAGACTGCAATTGACCGTTTGTATATGTTTCTTCCTTCTGGCAATGCCCTATGGACTGCAGTTCGAGACACCTACTCGGATGCAGGAACTCCAACCAGCTTTATGAGTTTTCCAAGAAGTTTCGTGAGACGAAATAGGGTCGAATACAGTGACCCAATACTACAATGATTTGGTGGTCTTATGGATGGAATGTGATCTCTATTATGACTTCACACGAGAATCACTGACAGATCTTTCCCTTTTTCAAAAATTCTAGAGAAAGATCGTATGTTCTAATTTTTGGCATGCCTTAACAAAGAAGTCGATGAAGTTTCAGGTTATATCCTTGGTTGATATCCCCTTCCTTCCACTTGTGTTGTTTTCACAGAAATTAGATGTGAAGAAAGCCAGAGAATTGTCATGCTCGACACTTATACCTCTGTCGAAGCATCTGCTTTGGCCACTAACAGTATTCAACACCCGTCAAACCCTCATCGAGCCACTTGGTCCACTTGTGATTACTGCCACGACCAACCATTCTCGTCAAAAGTGTTAGAAACTTCATGGGAAACCAACATACAAACCTTCAACCAAATCCTCATTTGCCAAGGGTTTCACTATGACATCAAAATCTACTATGGTAATCACCTAACTCTCTTAAGAGTTAGATGGAGCAATTGATCAAGCTTCTTGGAGCCAATCAAGTCTCTATGGATTCGTTGACCTCTGATGTTTGATAAGGCACTCTTCCTATGACTCTCACAGTTTATTTCTCCCCTAGTCCATTGATTATTGATTCAGGTTCCATGGATCGCATGACTTGATGCTCTCAGGCTTTCTCGACTTACTATCCGTACTTTAGAAAAGATACTGTCAAAAGTGTCGATGGCTTCTGTAGTTCTATTACTGGTATAAGGTCAGTTGTACTAACAACAAATCTAAATCTAGAGTCTGTTTTACTTGTTCTTCAGTTGTAATGTAATTTGTTATTGTCAGTAAGTTGACTAATAATATTAATTGTTTTGCTAATTTCACTTCCGATAGTTGTGTTTTTCAGGATTATCGTTCGGAGAGGACGATTGGAATTGCTAAGAGGGCAGTCAGACTACTTTCAAGAGAAGAGCATAGAGAGTGAGGACACAACTCTCAGGAGTTGTTGCTTATCTCGAATCATTGAATGTTTCATTATGTTGTTGCATTGTTGTTTAGGTCATCATAATTTTCAATATTTAAAAAAATTGCACCTTTGATGTTTTCTAAGAAAAACCTTTCTAATTTTAATTGTGAGACATGTCAGTTAGCCAAACATCATTAGGTTCATTACCTACCCCACACTTACACATCTTCTGCTTCTTTCTCTCTCATTCACAGTGACCTATGAGGACCCTCCTGCACTCCCAACTACACCAATAAGTGGTGGTTCCTTACTTTGATTGATGACCACACTTGAATGACATGGGTCTATATTTTAAAAGACAAATCAGAGGTTGTTGCTACCTTCCAAAACTTCTACACATTTATTTTAACTCGATTCAAAACTCTCATTCAGGTCCTTCGAACCGACAATGACCGTAAGATTTTCAACTCTATTTTGGGTGAATTCTAGGTGAATAAGGGCATCTTCTACCATAACTCGTGTACGAATACTCCTTAACAAAATGAGGTAGCTGAGAGAAAAAATTGAAACCTCTTCGATGTTGCTTGTTACATTATGTTTCATCCAATGTCCTGAAACGGTTTTGGAACGATGTCATGCTCACTGTCACCTATCTCATAAATAAAGTCCTCTCTAAAATTCACAAGTTTTGAATTCCCTTAGCCGTCCTGATGTCATGTTTTTCCGCCAATCGGGTCTTCTCCACATTAGACTGTCCCATGATTTTTGGGTGCACTGTCTTTGTTCGGAGCTCTGCTCCCAATTGGAGTAAACATTTCTTAGATCCATAAAATATATCTTTCTTGGGTACTCCACCACTCAAAAGGATTATCTTTGTTTTGATACTACAACAAACAAAATCTTTGTGAGTGTTGATGTCTCATTCTTTTAATGTGTTTTCTATTTTTCTAGTTTGGTCCAAAGTGAGGGGGAGCTACGGTTCTTAGACATTGTCCCTTATCCTACTCCTATGAATGTTCCCCTCATTGTTCCTGTCACTGAGGAGTCCCCTATTCTGGTGAGTGCACCATCTGGTAAGTCCGTTGGTCCGGTGAGTGCACTATCTCCTCCTCCCACTATTCGTATCTAAACTCGGTGCTCTTGTCTCAATGTTCCTACTTTGGAACCCACCACCTCTTTCCAGGACCTCGACTCTACTTTGGGCGACATCCTCAGCATGACCCCCTGAATGAGGAGGTGAGTTCTTCGAGTAAGGTATGCAATCAGACATGCTCCCTCTATTCTATCACAAAGTATGTCTCTTTTCGTAGTTTATCGCCGACATATAGAGCATTTGCTACTACTATGACGAACCATTAGATCCCAACTACTATTGAAATTACTTTTATTGATTTAGCCTAGAAAATAATTGTAATGGAGGAGATGAATGCCCTTTGGCAGAACCACAAGTGAGACGTTGATCTTTTTCGGAGTAAAAAAATATGAGACACCAATGGATTTTCAACATGAAGTTCAAATCTGATGGATTTTTTGAACGCAACAAGACATGATTGGTCACTAAAGGGTACTTACAGACTTACGGAGTTGACTATGAGGAGACATTTGTTTCAGTAACTAAATTAAACACTATTCGGGTCCTGTTGCCCCTTCCAATGAATCTGGATTGGGCTTTATTCCAGATAGATGTCAAGAATGCATTCTTGAATGGAGAGCTTATAGAAGAGACATACATGTATCTCCCTCTTGATTTTGATGCCACTGCCTCCAGAGGGCAAGTGTGCAAGCTGTGAAAGTCCCTTTATGGGCTAAAGCAGTCCCTAAGGGTTTGGTTCGACAAGTTAACAAAGGTGGTTGTGAGCCATTGTTTTACTCAGGTTCAATTGAATCACACTCTCTTCTTTCAACATTCCTTAAATGACTAGGTAGCTATCCTTATTGTCTATGTTGATGATATTGTTCTTACAGGTGCGATCTTCCGACATTGGAGTCCTTGAAAGATATTCTTGCATAGTCAGTTGAAATGAAAGACTTGGAATCTTTGGTACTTCTTAGGAATGGAAGTGACTCGATCATCACAGGGCATTTGTCTATCTCGGCGCAAATATGGGGTTCTTCTTTAGAGAGCAACCTTCTTCTATGTAAACCAGTAGTTTGTATGGATCCTAATGAAAGATTATTTGTCAACAAGACTTACTACCAGTGCCTTATAAGGAAATTCATCTACCTCGCCCATACTCGTTTTAACATATGTCATGCAGTTGGTACAGTGAGTCAACTCATGCATGACTCCTATGAGCACTATCTTCAAGCTATCAACCGGATTCTACATTATTTAAAAAGTACACCAAGCTCGTGTTTGCTATTCTCTCGTCACACCTCTCACGCTATTGTTGTTTATACATATGTTGATTGGGTCGGGTCGGTGCATGATTGACATTTCACGTCGAGGTATTTCTCATTTCTGCGAGGAAATCTTGTCACGTAGAAAGCAAAAAACAATTTGTGGTTCCACGGAGCAGTGCTGAAGCTGAATTTTGGTTCATGTCTCCTTGAGGATCTGTGAAGACCTCTAGTTACGCGTCATGCTCCGTGAACTTCGTATGCCAACCTCCATCCCGCTGTAGCTATTATGTATTATAAGACTGACATCAACATTGCTCACAATCCAACCCAATATGATCGTACTAAATATGTGGATATTGATAAACACTTCATTAAGGAAAAGATTGAGTCTGGGGAAATTTGTGTTTCTTTTGTGCCCTTTAGTGATCAACTAGCTGCCATCCTCACAAAAAATCTTTCCTGTCTTTTGTTCGATGAATTCAAATCCAAGTTTAACATGACTGACATCTATGCTTCAACTTGAGGGGGTGTATTAGATTTATAACGACAATCCCTAACTGTTATTAGTTTTTATTAGCTTTTATTCCCTCATTATGTATTTATTATTTGGTTTTTTTTGTTTTATTTCTTTCCTCTTTATTTTATTTTGTTTTATTTGTTTCTTTTGTTGTGTGTATTGTAATTGGATTTAAATATCTCTTCTTCTATCGAGAATTTCGTCCTTCTCTATTCTAAAATCTCACAACCGCCAAAAAATTTAATATTTGGTGCATGATTTTATGTTCATGATTATCACATTTTTTATATATTCTTCTGAATCTTTGAATTTTGGCTCCTTGCACTAAACATGAACTAGTTAGATAAAAGTGAAAAATACAATTGAAAGAACAAATAATTGTATCTTGTATTTATCATGCACTAGTGGATTTTAATCTCTTTCTATGGCCGTTTTCGTATGTTGATCTTGCAAATCACATTTTTATAAGCTTCTCTTTGTTTTATTTCTTTTAAGGAGAACTTTCAAATAGGGAAATTATTTTTTATTACACTTTGATGTGAAATCCTTGTTTAATGAGCCACTCATTGTGATTTATCCTCACAAATTCAGGAACTATTTAAGAATTCATTGCAACAGATGATAATATTATAATTTATCTAATTATTAATGTCTAATTTATAAATATTGACTTACAGTATGCAGAAATATGGGTCCTTGATGAGGAGGATCCTTTTACATCAGTTGAGGGTGCAGAATCTGTTGCAGAAGTTTGTTCTAGACTTTCTATTGCTTTGACGACAATGGAAGCAGAATATGAAGGGTACTTTTTCACCATTGTTGCAAAGTTTTCTCAGTGGTCAGCATGCTTCTTCCCATGCTTCATATTTAAATGAAAGTTAGCATATTTTTTTCACTATCCTTTAAAAGAAAAACACAAAACTAAGTTAAGTGTTGCTGAGATAAGTAGCTTGACACTTAGAGATAAAATGTGAAACAAATGTATCCGTGAAAAGATCGGTGTAGCTCCAGTGGCAGACAAGATTAGAGAGAGTTGTCCTCAATGGTTTGGTCACATTAAATATCGACCATCTGTTGTTCCGATTAGGAGAGTAGATATTTTGATTTGACTTATGTTAAGAAAGATAGAGTGGTCCTATAAAAACTTGGGCATATTGTATTAAAAATGATCTTAATTTATTAGAATTAAATAAAAAAATGACACTCAATAAGACACAACGGAGAAGAAAGATTAATGTAGCCGACCCACTTAGTGGGATAAAGGCTTGTTGTTGTTGTTGTTGTAGTCTATCAATGGAAACTCATATCGCATCTAATATATGGAGCATTTACTTGCATAACAAAAAATTCTTACGGATTTACATATTCATATCTAAAATTTCGTATTTATATACATAGCACTCAAATTTTTAATATCACATAAAAAATTGCACTATCTCCACTTTTTAAAAGCAAAATATACATCTCCATGCATAAATTTAAAAGCATCAAAATGCTATGTATGTATATATTAAAGTTGAGGTGCGAGATGTTTAAACATGTAAGAATTGTGTGCTGGATATGTAAATTTCCCTTAATTGATATATAACTCAAGCTTTCATGCATCCAAATTGGTATATTTATTCTTTCTTATTAGAAAAATAAATATGACACAATTCTTATGTATTTACATATCTAACATCTAAACATTCATATTTACATGCATACCGCTCCAACCTTCAATAACACATCAAAAACACAACTAACACTGCATTTTTAAAAAAAGTGAATTACACCTTTTTATGTAGAGGATTAATGCACAATGGCGTTATAAGTGTAAATAATAAACTTTGGGTATTCGATATCTAAATACATAAGAATTGCATGGTTTGCATGTAAATTTCCCAAACAAATTCATTTGTGATTTTTAGGATACTATTTCACACAGTTTATATTCTCCTGCTCCTCTTTCCTGTTTCCGCTGCTCATATTAATCATAACTATGTATTCTCCCAGATGCAACATTGTAGTTGTCAGCCATGGCGATCCTCTCCAGATTTTCCAAGCTGTACTCTGTGCAGCAAAAGAAAACTCATCTTCAGAAGCAGGAGACATTTGTTCAAGAATAAAGCAGGCAATGACCCATCCAGTCTTATCCCAACACCGAAAGTTTGCCTTGCTCACAGCAGAACTAAGACAAATAAAATAAAGTAAATTTACATATTTACCATTCAATTCCTTTGTAATTTACATATTTATTGTTTAAACTTCATTTTTTACATGCATGCTGCTTTACCTATGAATGAAATGGGACTTTTCACTTCTTAAATGTTAAAACGGTGGTATTTTCATGTGATACGAAAGATTTGGGTGGTATCCATGTAAAATGTATGATTTAGGAGTTAGATATGTTAAATTATAGGATTTTGGTGGTATGTATGTAAATGCCCCGGATATTTCTGTTCATATTTCCGTTAAACAGAGAGGCTGAAAGCCGCTGAGCTGCACAATGCATAGATTTTAATCAGCAATTATTTCTGTTTGTAGAAATGGGATTATTTTTGTTTGATGTGTTTATAATTATATTTTATGTATTTTTGATTCCATCACCAGATTAAGAGTAGGGAGCAGGTCCATGCAACTTTCTTAATGTGTGGTAAAAGACCTTGACCATTTAAACTTTATTATGTTGCTTAATAATTCATCCTAGGAACAACCTGATGCTCAGTGAATATTGATGTATTGATTATTCCTAAGAATAAGGTAAGGTCATTTACCTTTTAATTTGAAAATTATGTGCGTGAAGACCATAAAGGGGACAAATTAGTGTATTTAAGGACGCTTAGCCAAAGTTTTAGTCCTAATTGGACTTATGGTGTTTTAAAGGAGATTACTTATGTTGATTTTTCTAATCCTCTTTTAACAAGACTTGTGGTGTTTTAAAAAGAGTATTGATTATGTTGATTTTTCTAATCCTCTTTTAACGAGTGGATTTTGACTTAAATTCACCACTGAGCCCTTAAGTCCTCTTATGTTGATTTTTCTAATCCTCTTTTAACAAGTAGATTTCAACTTAAGTTCACCACTAAGTCCTTTAGATTTAAGTGAGTGTATTAAGTGTATGTATTGATTTTTTAAAAAAAAGATTTAAAACTTTAAGTGATCATTATCAAGATCATTTAAATATCATTTTTGATTATCAAATAAGGGTGAAAAATCATTGATTTTCAAAGTTATACCCCTAAATTCAAAAGTCATTTTATGTTAATGAAGTTTCCAAAATTTTAATAATTATGAAAATTATTTTTTATCCTATAATTTGGCAAGGTGAAATGAGTTTCTACCAATTAAGCCTATTTTTTTTATTGTAAATCATCAAATGAGTTAATTAATATCAGAAATTACTCATTTCCCATTTTGATTAAGCCTAAATATTCATTAAGGCTAAAATATCCAAAATTACAATTTTACCCCTAAGGGTCTCAACTTTCATAATTTGTCAAATTTAAGTTAAAATGAATTTGAGATTTTTATGTAACCCTACTGATAGGTAAATTAAGACATCAGAGGAGACAATGTGAATTTTCATAATTTAATTTAATTCATATAATTATTTTCATGCAAACATGTGCATTTTGAAGGAAAATTCCAAAAGATGATTAAGACAACTCCTAATCACTTAAAATTTTTATGTAAGCTAGCACTAGACCAGAAAGTCATTTGACCAAAATTTCACGATTTTTTAAATTTTCTATGATTTATTAAAATTAATTAAAATTTTAAGGACTTTAATAAAAATAAAATATTTTATATGTTTAAAAATATGTTTTATATTTTTGGAAAATTTGTCTAAGGTCAAGGAACCAAGAGAAATTTATTTTGTATTTTTCTGATTTTTATTTGATTTTTTAGAATTGNAATATGATCGCAAACAAGAGTTTGGATAAAGTAGTCCTTTGTTTTCTAGGTTAATAATAACTGCACATGATTCGAGCCAAACATAGTTTGTGAGGTTATAAATTTATTCATATTTTAATCTCAAAACTATTCAAAATTTAATATTTTCCGGTGATAGACATTAAATAATAATAACGAACAAATGGAGATTAAACTTCAGCAAAAACTTTGAATATTGACATTAAATAATAATAAATTTGTAGATCTAAAGTCGAAGAAAAATTATTTTCTAGAAACTTTTCAGAAAATACGGCTAAGAACGAAGGCTTATGAATAAAATAACCGAAACATACTCAGAACAATAATAATAATAATGATAATAATAATCAAAATTATTGCGTACAAAATTACGTCAATAAATAAAATATAAATATTATTGAGTCATGATTTTGAATTGTAATTAGGAAACGAAACTTGGAATTTGATCTGAATCTCGACATCTGATTAGAAAATAGTAGGCAGTGAACTCGAACTCGAAGTGGGATCCAATAGGTTGGAAAAATAAGATTTATTTAACTTTTTGAGAAAAGTATGATTTTTTGTGCAATTTAATGCATTCATCAATCGAAATAATATATGGTGGAATAAATATGCAAGGACCAACAATCCGATAAAAAAAAGCTTTGTGACAATTATTCGATAATCAGACTAAAACACTAATATAATGTTCTTACCATAAGAGATTCAAAAAAAATATTTGGATAAGTCAAGAAGGGACGCATAATTGGATAAGATAAAAACATGATGCTTACGGGTGTCCAGAGGGTGAACAACAGACATGCTTCTCTAATTGAGAGAGACTTGTAAGTAATTATATAAAACATGAGGATTCTTTTTTTCAGACTTACTTAATTCTAAATAAATTTCAACGGTTGCTAACCTTCCAAATGTAAACCTCCCGTTTTGAATGAATTATTCTTACTAAATTTCCAGAAGTAAATTCTTCATCTTGATCTGTCGTACCCATTCTCTGTCGTCATCTTCCACCTCGGTGGATTCGAAGCAAAGACCAATCTGCTACATCCCTCATCCCTCCATCTCAATATCACTGTAGGTTGGTTGGTTTTAGGGTTTAATGTAATTGTGTATAATGAATATTGTCATTTCGGTGTCAAATTGAAATGCTTCTTTGGGGTGAAAAAAAAAGTTAAATATCTCATCGAATTTCATTATGGTTAATTTTAATTCGAGAAGGCAAACATGAACTCACCAAAGCTTTCATGAACTTGTGCACATATGCTTACTCAATATTCCTCCATCTAATAAATTAGCACTTTCATACATATATATGTATACTCAATAATCAAAGTAGAGAACCTAATTGACCACGTTTTGAAATCGAATCAATTGGTAAACAACCCATATCTAATTATGGAAATTTAGTAAGAATAATTTATTCAAAAATGAGAGGTTTATACTTGGAAGGTTGGTAGTCTTTACAATTAATTTCAAATTAAGTAAGTCTTAAAAAGGAAACCTCATCCTTTATATACTTACAACTCTCCCTCAATTAATGAATTACTTCTACTGTTCACTATTTCGCCTCCGGTAAGCACAAGGCTTTTATCTTATCTAATTATGTGTTTCTTCCTCACTTATTCATTTTTTTTAATTACATCTCGTAAGCACATTGTATTAGAGTTTTAATCTAATTATTGAATAGTTGTCGCTAAGCTTTTTTTTAATCTAATTACCGGCTCTTCCATATTTATTCCACTAGATTTTTTTTCGATTAACGAATGTATTTAATTGCTTAAAAAATCTTACTTTTCTCAAAATGTTCAAAGAATCCTATTTTTTTTAGCCTATTGAATTCATTTCCTTGTTTGAATTAACTGCATGTTGTTTCCTAATTTGAGACTAAGATCGAGATCAAATTCATCGCCTCTGTTTCCTATATAGAGTTCAAGAACATGGTTCAATAATATTTATATTTTATATATTGACTTGATTTTGTACAATAATNATCAATTAAAAATATCAAATGATCCCAAAATCCTTTAAAATTTTTATGGTGAATTCTTTGATTCATAAGCCACAGTATAGAACCAAAATCAAATGATTTTGATCTTTATATTCTCCAAATTAAATGTTTTAAGCAAATTGGGGTTTACTCAAGACACTCATTTTTTTATCCTTAAAAATCATGAAATTATTTCCTAAGACTACTCGGGCCATAGGAAAATTAAGTAAATTTTTGTAGAATTTTTTAAGCCACATAAAATTTTCTATAATTATTTGAATAGGAAATGCATAAAAACTTAGAAAATTAAGATCTTTGTCTAAAGATCTCTTATGTCTTTGAAAAAATGCTCAAATTGTGCATCTAGACAGAGGCTACAACATATAAAAATTCGGGGTCAAGGTGATAATTCAACATGAATGGAGAATTGAAAAACTCCTAACCCTAATTCATTTTTTAAAAATAATTTATGCATCAAATTAATTTGAAAATATTTCCACATGATTCTCCTCTATTCATTGAGCAAGAGGGTATTTTTATTTTATTTTTATGAATTTTCTATGCAAAGATATGGATTTTTGAAGTTTAGGGGCTATTTTCTGAATTTATTAAATATCCTATTTATTTAT